>CM029014.1:17738526-18228628 GCA_016801055.1 Panax notoginseng
TTGACAGGTTCAGGGCCCAGGTGTAAGACCCCGAATTTATTGAAATAAAAGTATTCAATTTTTCTTATTTTACAATTCAGTAAATGGTTAAATTGATAAAAAGTTAAAGTTATGGGGTGAAATGTGAAAATTTTTCAAAATAAGCAAGTGGTTATAAAATAATCATTGTTGTCGGGGAATATTCGTTTGGTCGTGGAATATATTCTTTCTGTCGGGGAATATTCGTACGACGGCGCAGCTATTTGTGGGCCCATAACGAATAACTGTCGGGTGAAGAAAACGACAAAATTTGAGTTTTTAAATAACGGTGTAGTTGTTACCGTTAACACTGTTGGAATACCCGGTGGTTAAAATACAGTAATACGCGTTATTGCACAGTAGCACACGGTATTGCACAGTATTTTTAAAATTATTGATTCTTACGTAAGAAGGCACTACTCAATAATTGTTACAGTAATTACTGTTCAATATTTTATTTTATTGATTCAATAATTGCTGCGTTGATATTTTTATATTATTGTTGTTTCAATAATTGTTGCTGCACAGTATTTTCCATTATCAGATCAATAATTCATATTATTTGAATAGTATTATTAGATAGCATTATTGGCAATGTCTAGAAAGTTCTGTCTAAGGAGAGGTTTGGTCATCTAATTGCGCGCCAGTAAGGAGAAATCCTTATTGGAAAGCCCCTCTTTCCTGGGAACGGCCTGGTTGTCATAAATGTGATTCTGTAATATTATTTGTGAATAATTAATTATTGATTCATATGATAAGGAAATATTTATTTTATGTGGATATAAATGAGGGATATATTTTTGTGGTTAAAAATGAAGGAGTTAATGTTGAGGTTTTTATCCGTATTTTTGTCGGAATGGAGGTATTAAAAATCAGGGTTTTTGAGATATTTTGCGGGGGTTATAATTTTTAATCCGACCGTTGGATCGTGGTAATTTTTGGATATGTTATACATATATAAGTTGAGTATATGCCCACAAATTTTGAACCGTTAAAAATGAACGTATAATTTATTATGAATTTTACGAGATGACTGGTTCAGAAATTGTTGAATTTTCGGAGTTTATCATTTTGGTGGAAAATTCTAGAATTGGTGGGCCCCACTTGTGGTTGGTGAAGAAATGTGCTGAATTGTATTTCAAATGTGGTGGGTGGGAATAGTAGCAGGTAAAGCCATCAGGTTGCAGGTCAAACCTGCCAAAATTTTCCTATAAATAAAGGGCTAAGTTAGAATTGAAAATCACACCAGAAACATAAGCTTTCTCTCTTTCTCTCTCTATATTATGAAGCATATTTTGTGAGTTTTTAGATACTTGGTGAGTTGCTATTCATTAGTGCAAGTTTCCTTCAGCATCATATCCGATATCCAGTCAGAAGTACTGCTCTTTTGAGGTAAGGGATAGTAAGGGATAGTAAGGGATTTTAAGGGTTGTTATGATTTTCAGTTTCGTAATTTTTCTGATCTTCAAAAATTCTGAAAAAATTTGAAATGATATTTTGATGAGTTTTCTTGATTGTGTCCAAAAATGGTGATTTTTGGATGTATAGATTGAGAGTTATGAATTTTATGAGAAAAGACTATTTTAAAAGTAACAGCTTATAATTCCTTGTGGTTAACTCCAAAATTGATGAAATTTTTATTGGGAGTACATGTATATGATAGAAGTATACTCTGTAAATTTCAGAATTTTTAGACAAAAGTATAATTTTTGATAAATGTCTAAATATTCGGCTATTTTGGCCATATGAAAAATAGTAAATGACTTTTAAAAATTCTGAGAAAAATATATGTTCACTATGGGACTATATTATGCTAAATCCCAGAAAAGAAATATTTTTGGAACTGATTTGGTATTTTTCATAAAAATGGTCTAGTTATGAGTAAATGAATTAAATATGTTTTGTGAAAAAAGAAAATTGGAAAATAGGATTTTATGGCTTGAGAATCCTATATGAGGTATATGCAGATTTTTGATGAGGGTTTTGGTTATTGATGATGAAATTGTAAGAGTTGGCATTTTATGATGATTAAATGCATTAATTAGTAAAGTGTAAACAATTAAAATAAATTGTTTATAAATTTAAGTAATGTTATTCTTTCAATATCATTATACCGAAATATTGGTATGAATTTTATTGTAGAATTTCTATCTTTTGTGTCGGGGTTACTATTCATGTGTTACGAATATTACTCTTGAGATTAAAACTATATGTTGATCATATTATTTTTATCATCATATATAACATTTTTATAACCCTGATGTTGAAATTCTCTTTCACTGGAGTGTAAAGATGGGTAGATTATTGGTATGATCATGACTAGGGTTCTCTTTGGCCTGTAGTGCAAAGTTGAATTGTGACTGGTATGATCATGACCATTGAATTTATAATTGAATATCTTAAGCTTAAGTGCAAAGGTGAATTGATCAACATGGTTATAATTATTGTTTATATAAATTCTGAAATGATTATATATTTCTTTGATATATGAATATATTTGGCCTGTAGTGCAAATATGAACTGTTGATGAATATCTTTGGCCTGTAGTACAAAGACGAATTGTAAATGAATATCTTTGGCCTGTAGTGCAAAGATGAATTATTGATGAATATCTTTGGCCTGTAGTGCAAAGATGAACTGTTGTTGAATATCTTTGGCCCGTAGTGCAAAGATGGTTTGTTGATGAATATCTTTGGCCGTAGTGCAAAGATGGATTTATTAGTATGATTATGAACAGGAACTGTGATTTGGTATAACCATGATCTTTGATGTTTCAGGTAAAGACAGGTGATGAAAATATTCTTCGTCCTGGGTGCGAAGAAAAATTTAGAGTCACAATTATGATTATGAGTTATTCATATAATTGTGAAAAGGAACTGTTGATTGATGTTACAGGGATAAAACATTGTTGGTGGATTTTTAATGTGGAGAAGATAATAGACTTTATAGGCTATTTGACTCTTCTAATGGATTGCTCGTTCCGCTGCAACTATGGTTGAAATTTTTATCATTTACCATATGTTCTAAATCTCTGATTTATTATTGATGAAGGCTATTGATAATTTAATTATCTTTAGTCATGATATTCTTTACTGAGCTAGTTGTGCTCACCCTTTTGCTTCACAATTCCTTTCAGGTAATAAGAGTGTAGCTGGGTCGAGCGGGGGTAACAAGGGAATAGAACGGTGATCATCATTTAGTAGTTATATTTGGTGAAGAAAATAGGGTGAGGCGAACCCAACGTTGGAAGGGTGTTTTGTCACTATCATACAAGATGTCTAATGACATACAACCTCGTGTCATCATAAGACAGGGTTGTGCTCATCCACTTGCTGAGTATATCTATGGGCACTACCTATATAATCTTGGTGTTTGTTTGAAGTATAATTCTCAATTAGAGACAGTGGAGATAATGATAAGTCAAGAGAAGACTCACCATTGGGAAGAATATGATAGTAATCTTCTCGTTTTTTTTTGGGGTCTATTGGGTCAACCAAGGATAATTCTGTGGCCATATGATATCTATCATAACCTAGATGCGTGGCCTCCCATGTACGAAGGTTTCCTTGAGCACTTCCCAAATATTCTAATTTCTAAAACAGTTTTTGACTATACCTTTATGTAAGGTGTTATTGTGAGGTGATGTCCACGGTTGGAACATGAGTCACATTTGGTATATATTTGTATCCAAATTCACAGCATATGTGTTGTTGTATTTTGCACAACAATTGTTGTAATAAAGTTGTAGTTATTTTCTGTACCATGTATTTGACGACTCAGAATGGGTTGGGTGGAATGGACCTATTTTGGGGTCGTTACAGGTGGTATCAGAGCTTGGGGATATGATCTCTGGCGGAGATCGGGGAATATAACTAGGAGGGGAGAGATGAGTAAATCCTTCGCTAGTGTGTCCTACCTAAGCTTATTTGTTGGTCAGTCATAATATCGGGATATTATGTGATATGTTAATTTGTTAAATTAACCCTTGTTTTGAAGCTGTATTCTAGAATGATATATGAAATACAGGAGATGAGCAATGGAAAAATTATGATGACAGGGAAGATGGAATCTGAAATGAAAGGAAGGTATTCTCAATTCTTTGAAATACCAGGTACGTAAATTTCGAGGACGAAATTTCATAAGGAGGGGAGATTGTAAGACCCCGAATTTTATGAAATAAAAGTATTCAATTTTTCTTATAATTACAATTCAGTAAATGGTTAAATTGATAAAAAGTTAAAGTTATGGGTGAAATGTGAAAATTTTTCAAAATAAGCAAGTGGTTATAAAATAATCATTGTTGTCGGGGAATATTCGTTTGGTCGTGGAATATTCTTTCTGTCGGGGAATATTCGTACGACGGCGCAGCTATTTGTGGGCCCATAACGAATAACTGTCGGGTGAAGAAAACGACAAATTTGAGTTTTTACAAATAACGGTGTAGTTGTTACCGTTAACACTGTTGGAATACCCGGTGGTTAAAATACAGTAATACGCGTTATTGCACAGTAGCACACGGTATTGCACAGTATTTTTAAAATTATTGATTCTTACGTAAGAAGGCACTACTCAATAATTGTTACAGTAATTACTGTTCAATATTTTATTTTATTGATTCAATAATTGCTGCGTTGATATTTTATATTATTTTGTTTCAATAATTGTTGCTGCACAGTATTTCCCATTATCAGATCAATAATTCATATTATTTGAATAGTATTATTAGATAGCATTATTGGCAATGTCTAGAAAGTTCTGTCTAAGGAGAGGTTTGGTCATCTAATTGCGCGCCAGTAAGGAGAAATCCTTATTGGAAAGCCCCCTCTTTCCTGGGAACGGCCTGGTTGTCATAAATGTGATTCTGTAATATTATTTGTGAATAATTAATTATTGATTCATATGATAAGGAAATATTTATTTTATGTGGATATAAATGAGGGATATATTTTTGTGGTTAAAAATGAAGGAGTTAATGTTGAGGTTTTTATCCGTATTTTTGTCGGAATGGAGGTATTAAAAATCAGGGTTTTTGAGATATTTTGCGGGGGTTATAATTTTTAATCCGACCGTTGGATCGTGGTAATTTTTGGATATGTTATACATATATAAGTTGAGTATATGCCCACAAATTTTGAACCGTTAAAAATGAACGTATGATTTATTATGAATTTTACGAGATGACTGGTTCAGAAATTGTTGAATTTTCGGAGTTTATCATTTTGGTGGAAAATTCTAGAATTGGTGGGCCCCACTTGTGGTTGGTGAAGAAATGTGCTGAATTATATTTCAAATGTGGTGGGTGGGAATAGTAGCAGGTAAAGCCATCAGGTTGCAGGTCAAACCTACCAAAATTTTCCTATAAATAGAGGGCTAAGTTAGAATTGAAAATCACACCAGAAACATAAGCTTTCTCTCTTTCTCTCTCTATATTATGAAGCATATTTTGTGAGTTTTTAGATACTTGGTGAGTTGCTATTCATCAGTGCAAGTTTCCTTCAGCATCATATCCGATATCCAGTCAGAAGTACTGCTCTTTTGAGGTAAGGGATAGTAAGGGATAGTAAGGGATTTTAAGGGTTGTTATGATTTTCAGTTTCGTAATTTTTCTGATCTTCAAAAATTCTGGAAAAATTTGAAATGATATTTTGATGAGTTTTCTTGATTGTGTCCAAAAATGGTGATTTTTGGATGTATAGATTGAGAGTTATGAATTTTATGAGAAAAGACTATTTTAAAAGTAACAGCTTATAATTCCTTGTGGTTAACTCCAAAATTGATGAAATTTTTATTGGGAGTACATGTATATGATAGAAGTATACTCTGTAAATTTCAGAATTTTTAGACAAAAGTACAATTTTTGATAAATGTCTAAATATTCGGCTATTTTGGCCATATGAAAAATAGTAAATGACTTTTAAAAATTCTGAGAAAAATATATGTTCACTATGGGACTATATTATGCTAAATCCCAGAAAAGAAATATTTTTGGAACTGATTTGGTATTTTTCATGAAAATGGTCTAGTTATGAGTAAATGAATTAAATATGTTTTGTGAAGAAAGAAAATTGGAAAATAGGATTTTATGGCTTGAGAATCCTATATGAGGTATATGCAGATTTTTGATGAGGGTTTTGGTTATTGATGATGAAATTGTAAGAGTTGGCATTTTATGATGATTAAATGCATTAATTAGTAAAGTGTAAACAATTAAAATAAATTGTTTATAAATTTAAGTAATGTTATTCTTTCAATATCATTATACCGAAATATTGGTATGAATTTTATTGTAGAATTTCTATCTTTTGTGTCGGGGTTACTATTCATGAGTTACGAATATTACTCTTGAGATTAAAACTATATGTTGATCATATTATTTTTATCATCATATATAACATTTTTATAACCCTGATGTTGAAATTCTCTTTCACTGGAGTGTAAAGATGGGTAGATTATTGGTATGATCATGACTAGGGTTCTCTTTGGCCTGTAGTGCAAAGTTGAATTGTGACTGGTATGATCATGACCATTGAATTTATAATTGAATATCTTAAGCTTAAGTGCAAAGGTGAATTGATCAACATGGTTATAATTATTGTTTATATAAATTCTGAAATGATTATATATTTCTTTGAGATATGAATATATTTGGCCTGTAGTGCAAATATGAACTGTTGATGAATATCTTTGGCCTGTAGTGCAAAGATGAATTGTTGATGAATATCTTTGGCCTGTAGTGCAAAGATGAATTATTGATGAATATCTTTGGCCTGTAGTGCAAAGATGAACTGTTGTTGAATATCTTTGGCCCGTAGTGCAAAGATGGTTTGTTGATGAATATCTTTGGCCGTAGTGCAAAGATGGATTTATTAGTATGATTATGAACAGGAACTGTGATTTGGTATAACCATGATCTTTGATGTTTCAGGTAAAGACAGGTGATGAAAATATTCTTCGTCCTGGGTGCGAAGAAAAATTTAGAGTCACAATTATGATTATGAGTTATTCATATGATTGTGAAAGGAACTGTTGATTGATGTTACAGGGATAAAACATTGTTGGTGGATTTTTAACATGGAGAAGATAATAGACTTTATAGTCTATTTGACTCTTCTAATGGATTGCTCGTTCCGCTGCAACTATGGTTGAAATTTTTATCATTTACCATATGTTCTAAATCTCTGATTTATTATTGATGAAGGCTATTGATAATTTAATTATCTTTAGTCATGATATTCTTTACTGAGCTAGTTGTGCTCACCCTTTTGCTTCACAATTCCTTTCAGGTAATAAGAGTGTAGCTGGGTCGAGCGGGGGTAACAAGGGAATAGAACGGTGGTCATCATTTAGTAGTTATATTTGGTGAAGAAAATAGGGTGAGGCGAACCCAACGTTGGAAGGGTGTTTTGTCACTATCATACAAGATGTCTAATGACATACAACCTCGTGTCATCATAAGACAGGGTTGTGCTCATCCACTTGCTGAGTATATCTATGGGCACTACCTATATAATCTTGGTGTTTGTTTGAAGTATAATTCTCAATTAGAGACAGTGGAGATAATGATAAGTCAAGAGAAGACTCACCATTGGGAAGAATATGATAGTAATCTTCTCGTTTTTCTTTGGGGTCTATTGGGTCAACCAAGGATAATTCTGTGGCCATATGATATCTATCATAACCTAGATGCGTGGCCTCCCATGTACGAAGGTTTCCTTGAGCACTTCCCAAAGATTCTAATTTCTAAAACAGTTTTTGACTATACCTTTATGTAAGGTGTTATTGTGAGGTGATGTCCACGGTTGGAACATGAGTCACATTTGGTATATATTTGTATCCAAACTCACAGCATATGTGTTGTTGTATTTTGCACGACAATTGTTGTAATAAAGTTGTAGTTATTTTCTGTACCATGTATTTGACGACTCAGAATGGGTTGGGTGGAATGGACCTATTTTGGGGTCGTTACAGGTGGTATCAGAGCTTGGGGATATGATCTCTGGCGGAGATCGGGGAATATAACTAGGAGGGGAGAGATGAGTAAATCCTTCGCTAGTGTGTCCTACCTAAGCTTATTTGTTGGTCAGTCATAATATCGGGATATTATGTGATATGTTAATTTGTTAAATTAACCCTTGTTTTGAAGCTGTATTCTAGAATGATATATGAAATACAGGAGATGAGCAATGGAAAAATTATGATGACAGGGAAGATGGAATCTGAAATGAAAGGAAGGTATTCTCAACTCTTTGAAATACCAGGTACGTAAATTTCGAGGACGAAATTTCATAAGGAGGGGAGATTGTAAGACCCCGAATTTTATGAAATAAAAGTATTCAATTTTTCTTATAATTACTATTCAGTAAATGGTTAAATTGATAAAAAGTTAAAGTTATGGGTGAAATATGAAATTTTTTCAAAATAAGCAAGTGGTTATAAAATAATCATTGTTGTCGGGGAATATTCGTTTGGTCGTGGAATATTCTTTCTGTCGGGAATATTCGTACGACGGCGCAGCTATTTGTGGGCCCATAACGAATAACTGTCGGGTGAAGAAAACGACAAATTTGAGTTTTTACAAATAACGGCGTAGTTGTTACCGTTAACACTGTTGGAATACCCGGTGGTTAAAATACAGTAATACGCGTTATTGCACAGTAGCACACGGTATTGCACAGTATTTTTAAAATTATTGATTCTTACGTAAGAAGGCACTACTCAATAATTGTTACAGTAATTACTGTTCAATATTTTATTTTATTGATTCAATAATTGCTGCGTTGATATTTTATATTATTGTTGTTTCAATAATTGTTGCTGCACAGTATTTCCCATTATCAGATCAATAATTCATATTATTTGAATAATATTATTAGATAGCATTATTGGCAATGTCTAGAAAGTTCTGTCTAAGGAGAGGTTTGGTCATCTAATTGCGCGCTAGTAAGGAGAAATCCTTATTGGAAAGCCCCCTCTTTCCTGGGAACGGCCTGGTTGTCATAAATGTGATTCTGTAATATTATTTGTGAATAATTAATTATTGATTCATATGATAAGGAAATATTTATTTTATGTGGATATAAATGAGGGATATATTTTTGTGGTTAAAAATGAAGGAGTTAATGTTGAGGTTTTTATCCGTATTTTTGTCGGAATGGAGGTATTAAAAATCAGGGTTTTTGAGATATTTTGCGGGGGTTATAATTTTTAATCCGACCGTTGGATCGTGGTAATTTTTGGATATGTTATACATATATAAGTTGAGTATATGCCCACAAATTTTGAACCGTTAAAAATGAACGTATGATTTATTATGAATTTTACGAGATGACTGGTTCAGAAATTGTTGAATTTTCGGAGTTTATCATTTTGGTGGAAAATTCTAGAATTGGTGGGCCCCACTTGTGGTTGGTGAAGAAATGTGCTGAATTATATTTCAAATGTGGTGGGTGGGAATAGTAGCAGGTAAAGCCATCAGGTTGCAGGTCAAACCTACCAAAATTTTCCTATAAATAGAGGGCTAAGTTAGAATTGAAAATCACACCAGAAACATAAGCTTTCTCTCTTTCTCTCTCTATATTATGAAGCATATTTTGTGAGTTTTTAGATACTTGGTGAGTTGCTATTCATCAGTGCAAGTTTCCTTCAGCATCATATCCGATATCCAGTCAGAAGTACTGCTCTTTTGAGGTAAGGGATAGTAAGGGATAGTAAGGGATTTTAAGGGTTGTTATGATTTTCAGTTTCGTAATTTTTCTGATCTTCAAAAATTCTGGAAAAATTTGAAATGATATTTTGATGAGTTTTCTTGATTGTGTCCAAAAATGGTGATTTTTGGATGTATAGATTGAGAGTTATGAATTTTATGAGAAAAGACTATTTTAAAAGTAACAGCTTATAATTCCTTGTGGTTAACTCCAAAATTGATGAAATTTTTATTGGGAGTACATGTATATGATAGAAGTATACTCTGTAAATTTCAGAATTTTTAGACAAAAGTACAATTTTTGATAAATGTCTAAATATTCGGCTATTTTGGCCATATGAAAAATAGTAAATGACTTTTAAAAATTCTGAGAAAAATATATGTTCACTATGGGACTATATTATGCTAAATTCCAGAAAAGAAATATTTTTGGAACTGATTTGGTATTTTTCATGAAAATGGTCTAGTTATGAGTAAATGAATTAAATATGTTTTGTGAAGAAAGAAAATTGGAAAATAGGATTTTATGGCTTGAGAATCCTATATGAGGTATATGCAGATTTTTGATGAGGGTTTTGGTTATTGATGATGAAATTGTAAGAGTTGGCATTTTATGATGATTAAATGCATTAATTAGTAAAGTGTAAACAATTAAAATAAATTGTTTATAAATTTAAGTAATGTTATTCTTTCAATATCATTATACCGAAATATTGGTATGAATTTTATTGTAGAATTTCTATCTTTTGTGTCGGGGTTACTATTCATGTGTTACGAATATTACTCTTGAGATTAAAACTATATGTTGATCATATTATTTTTATCATCATATATAACATTTTTATAACCCTGATGTTGAAATTCTCTTTCACTGGAGTGTAAAGATGGGTAGATTATTGGTATGATCATGACTAGGGTTCTCTTTGGCCTGTAGTGCAAAGTTGAATTGTGACTGGTATGATCATGACCATTGAATTTATAATTGAATATCTTAAGCTTAAGTGCAAAGGTGAATTGATCAACATGGTTATAATTATTGTTTATATAAATTCTGAAATGATTATATATTTCTTTGAGATATGAATATATTTGGCCTGTAGTGCAAATATGAATTGTTGATGAATATCTTTGGCCTGTAGTGCAAAGATGAATTGTAAATGAATATCTTTGGCCTGTAGTGCAAAGATGAATTATTGATGAATATCTTTGGCCTGTAGTGCAAAGATGAACTGTTGTTGAATATCTTTGGCCCGTAGTGCAAAGATGGTTTATTGATGAATATCTTTGGCCGTAGTGCAAAGATGGATTTATTAGTATGATTATGAACATGAAACTGTGATTTGGTATAACCATGATCTTTGATGTTTCAGGTAAAGACAGGTGATGAAAATATTCTTCGTCCTGGGTGCGAAGAAAAATTTAGAGTCACAATTATGATTATGAGTTATTCATATGATTGTGGAAAGGAACTGTTGATTGATGTTACAGGGATAAAACATTGTTGGTGGATTTTTAACATGGAGAAGATAATAGACTTTATAGTCTATTTGACTCTTCTAATGGATTGCTCGTTCCGCTGCAACTATGGTTGAAATTTTTATCATTTACCATATGTTCTAAATCTCTGATTTATTATTGATGAAGGCTATTGATAATTTAATTATCTTTAGTCATGATATTCTTTACTGAGCTAGTTGTGCTCACCCTTTTGCTTCACAATTCCTTTCAGGTAATAAGAGTGTAGCTGGGTCGAGCGGGGGTAACAAGGGAATAGAACGGTGGTCATCATTTAGTAGTTATATTTGGTGAAGAAAATAGGGTGAGGCGAACCCAACGTTGGAAGGGTGTTTTGTCACTATCATACAAGATGTCTAATGACATACAACCTCGTGTCATCATAAGACAGGGTTGTGCTCATCCACTTGCTGAGTATATCTATGGGCACTACCTATATAATCTTGGTGTTTGTTTGAAGTATAATTCTCAATTAGAGACAGTGGAGATAATGATAAGTCAAGAGAAGACTCACCATTGGGAAGAATATGATAGTAATCTTCTCGTTTTTCTTTGGGGTCTATTGGGTCAACCAAGGATAATTCTGTGGCCATATGATATCTATCATAACCTAGACGCGTGGCCTCCCATGTACGAAGGTTTCCTTGAGCATTTCTCAAAGATTCTAATTTCTAAAACAGTTTTTGACTATACCTTTATGTAAGGTGTTATTGTGAGGTGATGTCCACGGTTGGAACATGAGTCACATTTGGTATATATTTGTATCCAAACTCACAGCATATGTGTTGTTGTATTTTGCACGACAATTGTTGTAATAAAGTTGTAGTTGTTTTCTGTACCATGTATTTGACGACTCAGAATGGGTTGGGTGGAATGGACCTATTTTGGGGTCGTTACACCAGACACAGAAGTGTGCAGAGCCGATTGAAGAAAAGAACCTGGTCAGCATTTGCAACAATGGTGCCTTAGATTCCTTCAAGCCCCACCTCATTATCAAGGCTTGTGATTCCTTCGCGACCCTCTCAGCTTTCGCACAAGACTTGGGAGGAATCATGACACTGCCCACTAGCCATGCGACGGTTACATGGAGGGGCAAGAGAACAGCAACTGTGGCTTTGGCTGACTCTCAGTCAAAACCACAAGGGGGCAAGAGGGAGAAGCATGAGAAAAATTTTGAGCGAAGCAAAGGAAGGCCTGGAGATAAATATGCAAGAAAGTCGGTCCCGGAGGCTATCACATGCAGTGAGAAAGCATTCAGAGGCCTATACGAGCAATGGATTGAACATGGGGTGGTGAAACCCCCAAGGCCTAGATTTGCAGTGACGGAGGAGATGAAGAGAAGGCCAGACTTTTGTGTTTTCCACCAATACGCGGGACACTCAACTATGGATTGTTATAGCCTGCGTAGGATATTCCACGAGAAGTTGGCAAATGGGGAGATTGAACTGGGAAAGGAAAGCAGTGTTCATGACAAGCCACTACCAAATCACAAGGGAAAAGAAACATGCAACACTGTTATCCACAACATAATCCCAGAAGTGGAGATGATGGTGGAAGAAAAGGAGGAGTGTGACCCAGGCCTGCAAGTGACAGCGTTGATGAATGGGGCCAAATTCAGAAATTTTTTTGATCAGATAGGGTTGACCAAGGAAGCAAGGATTGAGGCAACCAGGGCAATAATTAAGGCCGCCGAGACACAGGAGACTTGCATGGCCATAAGCAAAGGATTTGTGAAAACAATGGAGGAGGAAGCAAATAAGATATCTTTCTCTAAAGCTGATAGAGAGATAAGATACCCGCACAACAGACCATTGTATGTGACAGCGATAATCAATGGCATCGAAGTGCGGAGGGCATTCATTGACAATGGAGCATCTGTAAATATTATGCCCTACACCATGTTCAAACGGTTAGGCCTGTCAGAGAAGAAGATAGTGAAGGAACAAACAAACATTACAGGATTCGCTAACCAGAGCACGAGAACCCTGGGACATATCAAGGTAGACATGCAAGTTGGAAAAATCCGAGGGCCTGTAATGTTCCATGTTGCAGAGGTAGATGCAGCATACCATATCTTGCTGGGAAGGGCTTGGCAAAATGACTATGGGGTGGTACCCTCAGTCTTTCATCAGTGCCTGAAAGCTATCTGGAAAGGGAAAGAAGTGAAGGTACCAGCAACTCGGAATCCCTTTGGACCAGAGGAGGCACACATCACCGAAGCAACTTTCTTCGATGATGTCGCTGAAGAGGGAGAGAACCCTCTTCATTAAGCCAATCCAACATCCAACATGGCTTTCCAGCATCGTACCGGTAAAGAAATCAAATGGACAGCTACGAATATGTGTCGATTTCAGAGACTTGAACAAGGCATGCCCGAAGGATATGTACCCATTACCCAACATAGACACCTTGGTAGATGCAACGGCTAATCATGAGATGATGTCTTTCATGGATGGGTTTGTGGGCTACAATCAGATAAAGATGTCCATGGAAGATGCAGAGTTGACAGCCTTTCGTACCCCGTTTGGGAATTTTTACTATGTAGTAATGCCATTCGGATTGAAGAATGCGGGGGCAACTTATCAGAGGGCAATGCATGCTATATTTCATGACATGATTCATGATATAGTGGAGGACTATGTGGACGATGTGGTAGTGAAATCCAAGAAGGCAACAACTCATGTGGAGGACCTGAGGAAAGTGTTTGAGCGATGCCGAAGGTATAAGTTGAGGATGAATCCGAAGAAGTGCGCCTTTGGAATGACGGCTGGAAAATTCTTGGGCTTCTTAGTGCACAACAGAGGTTTAGAAGTGGACCCAGGCAAGGCGAAAGCAGTTACAGAGATGCCCCCACCAAAGACGCAAAAGCAGTTGAAGAGCTTTCTAGGGAAGGTCTCGTACATGAGAAGATTCATGCCAGCATTAGCCGAAGTCACAGAACCTTTCAGCAAATTACTAAAAGGAAAGGCACAATGGGACTGGGGGCAAGACCAACAACAGGCCTTTGAGAAAGTAAAAAGAATTTTGTCTTCGGCACAAACGATGGTAGTGCCACAAAGAGGAATGTCGTTGCAGTTGTACATCATATCTACCAAGAAGTCTATAGGTGGATTGATCAAGCAAGAGGTGGATGGAGAAGAGAAACCTGTATATTACATTAGCCGGATAATCAGAGGACCGGAAACCAGGTATTCACAAGTAGAGAGGCATTGCCTAGCGTTGGTGTTCATTGCGCAGAAAATGCGACATTATTTTCTAGCGCACGAAGTAATGATTGCAACAAAAACTGATCCGATCAGATACATATTAACTAGGCCAGCATTAGTAGGAAGACCTGCTAGATGGATGATGATTCTTTCAGAATATGACATCAAGTGTGTAACACCAAAGGCAATCCGATGTCAAGCCTTGGCAGACTTGCTAGCTCAATTTCCAAACGGAGAATATGAGCCCCCTTCTGAGGATCTTCCGGGTGGAGAAGTGGAATCAATCGACTTGATGGATGAGGATCCAGAATGGTGGAGTTTGGCTTTTGATGGATCATCTGCAGAAGGTAAAGGCGGAGCAGGAGTGGTGTTGACCACCAAAGAAGGAAATGAAATATCCTTGTCGTACAAATTGGACTTCCCTTGCACAAATAATGAAGCAGAATACGAGGCGTTCATACTAGGATTATTAGCGGCTCAAGAATTGGGAGCCAAATATCTTAAAGTAAAAGGAGATTCAAACCTTATAGTGCAGCAGATAAAAGGTCAATTCGGAGTGAAAGAACCCATCTTGGCGCCGTATCGAACTGTAGCACAAAAGGTGATGGAAGCTTACAAGAAGGTGGTGATTGAATATGTGCCAAGAGGACAGAATAAACAACCGGATGCACTAGCAACAGTAGCATCTCGAGTCTATATTCAAGGAGAAGACTTGAATGTGAAGGTAATGAAGAGAACCCTCCCAACCACGGTGCTAAACTTGTTCCCCAAAGACATGATAGACGATTGGAGAAATGACATCTCCCATCAATTGCAAACTAAGGAAGGAACAATACCAATTGTAGAGCTACAAAAGTACAACATCATCAAAGGTGTCTTGTATCACAAAGAAGCAGATGGTGTATTGACACGATGCTTGGGGAAACAAGAAGCAAGTAAAGTCTTGCATCAGGTGCATGAAGAGAATTGCGGGTTTGCAGACATAGGTCTGTATCGTAGGTTGCAACGCCAAGGGTATTATTGGCCTGAAATGAAGAAGGCAGCAGATGCCCTACAACGCCACTGTGTTTCATGCCAAGAATACCCTGGGGAGGATGAATGTGCTTTCATTGATGATATAGTGGATTGGCGAATTCCTTATGTGAACTTCTTACAAAACGAGATTCTTCCAACCGAAAAGAAGGATGCAATTATAATAAAGAGGAAGTCGCAATGATTCTTCTTACAAAATGGAGAATTGTTCAGAAGAGGTTTCAATGGCAAGCCCCTACGGTGTCTAGAACTAGGCGAAGCCAGAGATTTGGTCTATCAAATGCACAAGGATGAACATCAAGGGGGAGCCAAGTTGTACAAACAACTTATCGATCATGGTTACTATTGGCCAAAGATGGAAGGAGATTGTCTAGAATTTGTCAAAAAGTGTCATATTTGTCAAATACATGGAAACCTGATACATGCTCCCGCCGTGGATTTGCGCACCTTAGCAACACCATGGCCCTTTCATACATGGGGAATGGATCTCATAGGTCCTATACACCCTAATTCTAAGGGCAACATATGGATTTTAACTGCCACCGAGATGTACACAAAGTGGGTGGAAGCCATACCCTTGAAGAAGGCCACGGGACCAGCAGTGGCAAACTTTATCAAGGAGCACATCATTTGCCGTTTCGGGATCCCGAAGATCATTTTGTCCGACAATGGAACCCCCTTCATCAATAGAGACATCAAAAGTCTGATGGAAAGATACAGGGTGAAACATTATAAATCATCACCCTACTACCCGAAAAGCAACGGACAAGCAGAAGCGACAAACAAAACCTTGATAAAAATCTTATCAAAAACCTTAGACGATCATCCGAAGAAATGGGCAGAACAACTACCAATAGCATTATGGGCATATCGAACTTCAAAAAGAAAGCCTACAGGCGAAACCCCATATGCTTTGGTTTATGGTGAAGAAGCTATTTTGCCCACCGAAATAGAAATACCTTCGGCTCGAATGAGACTTCGAAGCTTAGTCGAGGAAGAAAGCCGACCAGCCGCCCTAGAGGCCTTAGCCGACTTCCGAGACAAGGCTAAAGAAAAGCTTGAACGGTACCACGAAAGACTGCGACGACAATACAACACCGCGGTGGTACCACGACAAATTCTGGTGGGAGACCTGGTCCTCAAAACGGCAACTCACGTTATGAGGGGGACCCCAACCACCAAATTTTACCCCAAATGGGAAGGCCCGTATAGGGTACGAGAGATCTCCGAAAGCGGATATTGCAAGATATCTCGTGTGGGATCAGATGCTGTCTCAGGCCCATTAAACTTGAAATGGGTAAAGAAATATTACACATGAGAAGAGCATCACAAAAGTTATACTTTCAACTTCAAAAGTAATCGAGGAACCTGACTTACAGCCCTCGAAAGTTACACTTTCAACTTCAAAGTGATCGAGGAACCTGACTAACAGCCCTCGCAAGTTACACTTTCAACTTCAAAAGTGACTGAGGCACCTGAGTATAAGCCCTCAAACCCAAAAGTTACGCTTTATCTTTGAAAGTGAAGAATGTTATGCTTTATTCGATAAAAGCAAGAAAGTTATACTTTATCTCTAAAAGTGGCAAACGTTTTGCTTTCTTCGATAAAAGCAAGATTTATTATATGAAACGTTATGCTTTCCGTCAAAAGCAATTTTTAGCAATAAATTGACAAACTTTCACATATACGCGAATGTTTAATTTTATTAAAAAAAAAAAAGAGTATGAATTCAAGTGTTGGTTTGTGAGAAATATATGTATCTTTGACAAAATTCATGTTTTCTTATAACATCTATTGTTGTCTTGGAATATTAATTTGAATAACTTGAGATTCAATAATAAAAAATTGAGTTTTAAGGAATCATTCAAATTAAAGGCAATCAACAAAGTTAAAGAAACCACGTTCTGATAAATGAAATATGTGTGAATGAGTTTCTGAAACAGGAAATTGAAAAAATAAACTACTACAATAAGTTATGATCTAAAGGCCACGACATATCAAAATGAAGAGGAGGCACAACTAAAGCTTCCAAGTCAGCAACGGCAACATCTCGAATCTTAAGATTTGCAGCTTTCAGCTCCCTAACCTGTTGGGTAGTCGCCTCTAAGTCCCGGCACTGACGCTCTACCTCCTGAAGTTTTGCCTCTAAGTCCCGGCACTGACGCTCTACCTCCTGAAGTTTTGCTTGTAAGTCCCGACGCTGGCCTCTTAAATTTTGAGACTGGCTCTTCAATCTGTTTGCGGCATCACCAAGCTCAGAAAGCTGCACTGAAAAGGATTCATCTTCACATTTACGTACAGCAACCTCCGAACGTAGTGAAACAAGGTTAAAACTCGACTTGAGAAGATCCAACCTATCACGAAAAGGAGACATATCAACACCTACGGCTGCAAGGTCATCTACATCATCGCTAAACTTCTTCAAGTCCTCAACTCGCAAGGAATATAAAGAAAGAGTATGCAATCCAAGAATAAGGCCTGCGAGCTGATCTAGGAAGAGGGTTTGGGTGGAAGTTGTCTTAATAATCAGCCGGTCAAGAATCTGCGGGAACCGAGCTAGGAGACGCTCCAGACTTTCCTGACTAGAAGACGATATCTGGAAACCCCTCCAAGAAATAAGATCCCCACTTGGATTGAAGGAAGCTCTAGCAGGAGCTACTTTAGAGGCCACCATAGAATTTGTCGAGACCAGGGATGGAGGAGCAGAAAGATGTTGTACAGCTAAGGATTCCTCAAAGCCTTGGTCACCTGGAGGATAACCAAGGTCACTATCCGAATGGAGAACAGCAAATAACGCGAGTGCCTCAACGGGCAAAGGCAAATCTTTCATTCTCTCGTTCTGAAAATAAGATGACAAAGCACAATACATTATAAATAAAAAAAAAAGAGCAAATGAAATTCATCTTCAAAACAAATCACTCATGGATTAAGGAAGGATACTCACAATATAGTCAATGGAAAAGGAGTCGGGAGATGCCACAGAAAGGGGAATGTCATTCAACCCATCCAAAGTACTATTAACAATGCCCTCCCGAGCAATCACCACCTCGGTAGAATCCTTCTGGGGAGGATGAACATCACCAATAGTTTCAGAATGATTCTCCCTCGGGAAGTAAGAGTCTCATCAACATCTTCAGACTCATCATGGGGAGCATGCATAGGAAGGTTTAAAGAAATTGCTGTATCACCCACAGCAGAACTCGAGCTTACATCAGACAAAGTATCCTTAGCATCCAGACTAACACAATCGTCGCGAGGAGTAGATGACTCAATATCAACAAGGATCGGTTGGACGGGGTCACGACTAGTGGAAGCCGCCGCGGAAGCCGCCGCGGAAGCCTCATTTGAAGTACTATACATTAACCCAAGAGGAACATCATCATCATCATCTTTATCAACCACGGTAACCTAAAATAAAAAAAATAATAATAATAAAGGAAATAATTACTCAATGATATGTGAAAGCAGTAATACAAGGGATGAAAGAAAATTGAGAATAGTACGACAAATTACCAAATTTCTACGACGCTTCTTAATCGGATCCTCGGCTGCCGGGATACTAGGATCAACATTATCGAGAGGGCGTTTTGCTAATGGCTTTATGATAAGCCTGATAGGAGGACGACTGACTGGAACCACGACAGAAGCAATAGGAGGAGCTATCTCAGAATCAGTAGCAGTAGCTGCTCTCGTTTTAGAACGAGTACCTCTCATCTCCTCGGCATCAGAGGATCCCTGGGGAGGAGCTAGAGAGGACACCCGAAATGGAGCCCGTGGTGGAAGACTCCTGGAAGTAGTGGGAACCTGTGATGGAATGATCTGCTTAGGGGGAGACGACTTAGGCATCAAAATGTCACGCTCAGCCAAGCGGCTACTGGCTGGCCAAAGTGCTGAGCGAACATTGGGCTTGGGAGAGCATAGCAGCCGGCCCCATTGAAGACGTTGTGAAATAGAGACCGGCAATGAACAAATCAAGGTATCATCCTCCCATCTTTTAAGGTTGACTTGCCAGTAATTACGTTCTCCAGCGGTATATCGCCCGCTTCGGGAGTCATCTGGTATGACAAAAGGAAGGGGTCTATGGGGATCACTTGATGGCCTCGGAAATGCCCATGTAAAAGAGGAGGAAGTAGAGACGAAATTGAGAAGAACATCCTCATAATTCCCCCGGCAGGTGTGACCGAAAGGGCGTTCCTGGTCGTATCCGAATTGTCTCATGACCCTGTGAGGAGAATATAGTACAGTACCAAAACTATTATTCTCAAGGAAATATGGAAGCTCTGTGGACCGAAGGAAAACGAACCAAGACAGTGCGGAGCCACTCAAACTATTTCTGCTGAGGTTGGAGAAGGTACGAAATTTATGCTTGTAGAAGTGAGGTAGATGACCGCAACCCCCTGAAACGACGGTATAAGGACGAGCAATGAAGCATGAATAATCATCAAGGAAATGTCGTAAATCCGTACTGTCAGGGCTAGAACGGTGATCAATCCAGCGTAGCATGCGAGGAATGATGTTGCGTGGTGGGAGAGAATGAGATTTTTTCTTTCTTGTAGAAAGATGTTCAAGATCGGAATAGCCCGGAAAGCGCTCGAAAAGAAAGATCTGAAGGAAGGAGCATGGAATGAAGCAACTGACATCATACCTGAGTAAATAAAAAATAAATATATATATATATATATATATATATATATATATATATATTATAGAAAAGGTTGAAGGAAAAGAAGGGCAGTTTGAATGACAATTAAATATAAAATATGAAAGTGATTACCTCCCAACATATTCTTTCATGGCAAGGGTTGTTTCGTCTAGGCGACGATATAAGGTCCCTAGGAAGAGAGGAGCAAGGGGAATCTCCGAGCCTCGGGATAACAACGCCGCCAAACTAAATATACGGGCAGAAGGACCGTCTATGGGAGACCCAGGGAAGATGAAACGGGACAACCACATAACTAGATAAGCTGCCAGAGGAAAGGGGCAAGTCTCTTCACGGAAGGCAAGAACAGACTTATCGTAAACTGAGCTGTTCCACTGGTTGGTCTTGTAATCACGGAAGAAATAGCGCACCCAGGATAACCAAGAATTCTTTTGCCGACCTGAACTCTCGAAATCCGGAAGGAGCGTATCACCGTTGAAGCGGGAAGTGAAGTGGGAAGATTGCCTGAAGGCTTCCATCAAGTAGGCAACGCATTCGTTATCTCTAGTGGACATGTTAGAAGGGCCGCAGGAGTTCGAAGCAACAATGGGAAGGCTACAAGACGAGATTCAAAAAAAAATAATAAATAAATATATATATATATATATATATATAAATAAATATATATAAAAAAAATGAGAATGAATGAAAGGAATAAAAGAAGAAAA
Organism: Panax notoginseng; assembly: GCA_016801055.1. Classification (NCBI taxonomy): domain Eukaryota; kingdom Viridiplantae; phylum Streptophyta; class Magnoliopsida; order Apiales; family Araliaceae; genus Panax; species Panax notoginseng. The sequence goes on from CM029014.1 coordinate 17,759,368, forward strand.
CTTACTGGTAGAGGGCATAAACATCCTCTAGAGTAGGGGTGAATTCCCCCCAGGCAGTGATGAATGTGCAAGTAGAGGAACACCATCGTGAGATCAACACAGTAAGTGCGTTATGATCCTGGTAAATTCGTAGGTCTCTACACAGTTGAACACAACGAAAGATACTCGCATTCTTCAGTATTTCCACATATTCAGCGTTGTCAAGGATCTCGTCGGTCCAATCTTGCCATCCCTGAATGCGAGCAGATGAATCTGACAGGAAGCGAAGGGGACTGAATGGGTACTCTTGCTTCTCTATGCATAGGCGGGGAATGCAATCGGCATGAGGAAAGTCATCCCAACCTCCAGAAGCTGGGGCATACAGAAACAAGCCTTCTTTCTCTGGGGGTGGAAAACTTGTATGGTCATAGTCTCTAACTCTATCCCAAAAGATGTCAGAAGGACCAAAGAAGGGGGCTCTCCCCCAATCAGTGATGAATGGGGATTCCTTGGGAGTTCTTAGTTCTGCAGAGCATTCGGGAGAGAGGGCCTACAAGCAAGGGAAGTTCATTATAACAATTGTAAGGAAAGCATATCAAGAATGCCAAGTAAACTATATGAACACGAAGTACTCACCATAGCAATAAGGAGCGAACGTCCAATAGTTGAGCTTCAAAACACCTGAAAACAAGTAGAAACAATGTCAGAAAGATTGAAGGAGTACATTTATGCAAGAAAAAATTCCCGAAAATTTTCGAAAAAACTTCGGACAGCCAAAATCCATCCTTCGGAGCCTTTTTTGGACTTAAAACAGCATAGGTCATGGCAACGCAATGAGTTTTGAAGGGCTCATCGATACGGTCGTTTTGATATATTATAGGCCCCAAAACTCCAAATGACGCTCCTAATAGTAGAGGCTCGTCGTCCCGAACTTCATTTTTTCGTCCAAAACGTGAATTTCTGCCTAGAGTTCACCCCCTAGGGTTCGGCCCCCCTAGGGTTCGGCCTCCCTAGGGCTCGGCCTCCTAGGGTTCGCCCCCTAGGGGTGCGGTCATCTGGAGTGGTTTCGTAGCATGCAAGCATATCAATTTTTCTCTTTTCGCGTTTTCGTCAAGGAAAAATGTAAAGCCACACTTCATTATCCGAGGAAAAAACCAAGATGTACTCAAGGTATTAGGGCTCGGAAGATCCAAAAAAAAAATGATAAAGGTTCGGCCCCCTAGGGTTCGGCGCCCTATAGGGTTCGGCTCCTATAGGGTTCGGCCACCACCTAAGGCGGGATCTCTCCTTTATAGGGTTCGGCTCCTACAGGGTTCGGCCACCACCTAGGGGCTGCTCCTTCAAAAAAAAAAAAAATCAGGTTCAGCGCTAGGATTCGGCGCCCTATAGGGTTCGGCTCCTACAGGGTTCGGCCACCACCTAGGGGCTGCTCCTTCAAAAAAAAAAAAATCAGGTTCAGCCCTAGGATTCGGCGCCCTATAGGGTTCGGCTCCTACAGGGTTCGGCCACCACCTAGGGGCTGCTCCTTCAAAAAAAAAAATCAGGTTCAGCGCTAGGATTCGGCGCCCTATAGGGTTCGGCCACCACCTAGGGGCTCCTCCAAAAAAAAAAAAAAATGTTCGGCCCTAAGCTTCGGCGCCCTATAGGGTTCCGCCTCCACCTAGGGGGCTGTCTCCTTCAAAAAAAATGATGAAAAAGAAGAACAGAGGCTAAGGTTCGGCCCTATTGGGCTCGAACACATATGGATTATTCCCTCATACCTTTGAGATCCTGTTGCTCTATCGAATCAATTGCTTGGGATGAATGACTGATCTTTCACCTAATCAGAAGCAAGACATGCGGCGAGGGATTATGAATAGAGACTTCTTACTTCTCCAAAATAAAGATAAGTAAAAAGTTTATATTTTTTCGAAAAGAATAAGATTAAAGCTTGATTTTATTCCCAAGAGAAGAATAAGATTAAAGCTTGATTTTATTCAAAAGAGAATAGATGATTTTCGAAAATGGCTCATATATATATATATATATATATATATATATATCAAATAAATAAAGATTTGGGGTTTAAAATAAAGAAAGATTGGATTTTATTTTCAAAATCCAAAATATTTGATTTCATTTTCAAAATAAAGAAAGATTTGATTTTATTTCCAAAATAAAATCCAGTCTTTGATTTCCAAAATAAAATTGAGATTTAATTTTATTTGGTTTGATAAAAAAGAAAGATTTTGTATACCCAAAATAATAAAAATTTCTTTTATTGAATGCTATTTGATTATTTTTCTTGTTTTCAATTTCCAGAAAAAATAAATAAATAAACAAATCCAAGGGTTTGGCTCACGAGTATTTTTTCTTTTACTAGGACCATGGTCTTCAAGACCCGTAAAGTGAAGTCACGCAGAATCGTCTAAAAGCTGAAAGTGTTCTTGCGCGATCATCTATTTGGAAATGCGACTCTCGCGCAGGGGGCAAATGTGGGCCCATGTGCAAAATTAGGGTTCACATGACCTAATTAAATTAAATGCACAATTAGGGTTCCACGACCTCATTAAATGTGCAAGTTAGGGTTCGCATAACCTAATGGAATGAAGATGAAAAAGTCAGAAATAAATGTGCTAGACCGGGAGAAGCCTCCACGTGTCCCGAGGCGGAAGACTCGTGGAGGCGGCTCAAATTGGGAATTGATTGAGGGATTGGATTGGTGGCTAGAAGGACAGGGCAATAGGGGCATTTTTCTAAGGACTAAAGGATATTTCTGAAATTTCCCTGAAGGCATGTGCCTTGCACATGACTACTTTCCAGAATACCCTATAAATACCCCTTCCATTCCATTTGGAAAGGGACTTCTTCTCTCTGGACACAAGACTCGGACTCTTTTAGTAGCTTAAGGCTCGGATATTCCACCTAAAAGCACTAACAAGATTCGAACACTCTCTCAACTCGAAGAACCGAAGAAGGCTCTTGGAATCCCAATAACCCTAACACGGTTTCCAGATTCTAGGGGTTCTGCCACGCGTCGTTGGAGTAATCGCCCACCTGTCGTTCTCCCCTCTACAATCAACCAATCAATTCTGTATTCTTCGTGGATTTCTCTCCTCCTCAGCCAACACGAAATCCTAAGCGAGCAAGGCGCGATTTCCTTGCCCACAGAAGTATATCTATATAATATTAGTGTGACGCCCCCAAAATTAGGTATACATCACCCATCTTGGGTCGTCAGATACATAGTACAGAATACAAATACAACTGATTAATACATCTGTCGTGTACAATACGACAAAACATAAACTGTGAGTTTGAATACAAATATTATCTTCTAGAGAGTATTCATACTCAAAAGGAGTCCTCATTACATTTATTAACACACCATTACATAGAATAGTGAGGACTGCTAACTAATACTATCATTCGGACCATCACTCCGTACCCCGACTTGTCCCAGCTACGTTCTCATTTCCTGAAGAGAACAGTGAAAGAAAGGGTGAGCTCAACTAGCCCAGTAAGAAATATTATGACTAAGATAATGCAGAATAAATTATCATTAGCCTTCAACAATGTTAAACTGATAAAATATAATAGACATCAAGTTTAACTGTAGCGGAACAAGCAATCCATTAAAAGAGTCAAGTAGAAAATAAACAATACTATCTTTTATGATTTAAAAAGTTTTTCAACACTGTAATCGCTGAGACTCAGCTTAATAAAATAATCCACATCATCGAATCACCCCTGCACTACGGCCAAGGATATTCGTGTATTCATTAATGGTCATGATCATGCCAACAACTGTCCATCAATGCACTACGGGCCAATGAGGACTTTTACCACATCATTTGCAACATTACGGTCATGATTATACCGAATAATCCCTGGTCATAATCATACCAAGTCCATCTATGCACTACATGCCACAGATGACTTTCAACATTTTATAAACATGAGGATGATGACAATGATATAAGAATTCAATAAAACAAGTTCAAGAATTAATTTATCCAGGAATTAACAACGTCCAAATTGTCAACATGATACTGCATTGTGGAGTAAAATTCAAGAACGCTTAGAAGAATATTTTCTTGAAAAGATACTGGATGAAACGCAACTATCAAGGATATTCCACAAATTTCATGGAGTATAGAAGTTAAAACTTAACCAACTGAGTACAATAAAGAATGGAATAACAAAAGAAATCACCATGCATGCGATAGACCGCACAGACAGGTTATTCCAATAGAATAATAAATAATGGAACCAGGTCCGGCGTAAACGCACAGACAGGATATTCCGACAGAATAATAAATAATGGAACCAGGTCCGGTGTAAAACACACAGACAGGATATTCCAACAGAATAATAATAAAACGGAACCAGGTCCGGTGTAAAACACACAGACATGATGTTCCAACAGAATAATAAACGGAACCAGGTCCGGTGTAAAACACACAGACAGGATGTTCCAACAGAATAATAGAAGAATGTCACCAAGTATAGGGTAGACCGCGTATACTGGTTATTCCAACAGAATAATAACGAATGGAATAACAGAAGTTCTCTTCATGAATATAAAAGAAATAATATTCCCTACCTTAAAAGAACTGGATATTGGAAAAGTGATGTAGCAGAATACTTTTAGTCTCTCTCTCTCTTATTCTCTCTATACTTTCTCTCTCTATAGCTTGAATGAATTCGTGAAAAATAATGAAGCCCTAGGCCTCTATTTATAGAAAAACTGAGGGTGGCTCTTGGTCTTAACGAAGGGTCAAATGACTCTTGGTCTTAACGAAGGGTCAAATGACTCTTGGTAATATTGAAGGGACAACTACTATTGACGAAAGTAATTACTATTGACCAAGGTAAATACTATTGACGAAGGTAATTACTATTGACCAAGGTAAATACTATTGACGAAGGTAATTACTATTGACCAAGGTAAATACTATTGACGAAGGTAATTACTATTGACCAAGGTAAATACTATTGACGACGGTAATTACTATTGACGACGGTAATTACTATTGACGAAGAGACTCTTAGATGATGACATATGGCCCCCCATAAAATAACCAAACTTACCACAACGTCTCAATTATTGATTTAATAATATAACATATTATACAGATGATACTATGACAATAATTTAAGAGATATGATGCAGCAATTACTGTAGCAATAATTGAGTATAGTTGAGTGACTTCTCACGTAAGCATTAATAATCAATACCGTGTGCTACTATGCAACCACGCGTATTACTGTACTTTTACTACCGAGTAGTTCAACAGTTTTAACGGTTTTAACGGTAACACCTCAGCCGTTATTTTTATAGAAAGATAATTCTGTCGTTTTCTCAATCCGACAATAATTCCGTTGTGGGGTCCACCAATGATTGTGCCGTCGTACGAATATTTCCCGACAAAAAGAATATTCTCCGACCAAACGAATATTTTATAACAACTTGCTTACTTTGCAAAATTTATAAATATTACCCACAACTATAACATTATATCAAATTAACTTCATAATATTCAAAAATGATATTTATAGAAAATTCATCTTTATTTATAAAAGTTGGGGTCTTACAACAGTTTATTTTCTACTTGACTCTTTTAATGGATTGCTTGTTCCGCTACAGTTAAACTTGATGTCTATTATATTTTATCAGTTTAACATTGTTGAAGGCTAATGATAATTTATTTTGCATTATCTTAGTCATAATATTTCTTACTGGGCTAGTTGAGCTCACCCTTTCTTTCACTGTTCTCTTCAAGAAATGAGAACGTAGCTGGGACAAGTCGGGGTACGGAGTGATGGTCCGAATGATAGTATTAGTTAGTAGTCCTCACTATTCTATGTAATGGTGTGTTAATAAATGTAATGAGGACTCCTTTTGAGTATGAATACTCTCTAGAAGATAATATTTGTATTCAAACTCACAGTTTATGTTTTGTCGTATTGTACACGACAGATGTATTAATCAGTTGTATTTGTATTCTGTACTATGTATCTGACGACCCAAGATGGGTGATGTATACCTAATTTTGGGGGCGTCACAGTTGGTATCAGAGCTTAGGGATATGATCCCTGGCTAAGATGTGAGAATAGAACTAGGAGGGGAGAGACGGGGAATTCCTTCGCTAGTATGGCATACCTAAGTTTATTTGCATGGTATTTAATTGGTCGGTCATAATATAAGGATAATATATGACATATCAATTAATTTTTATTTTGTGACAGTATCTGAAAATGGCATCTGAGAATGTTGAGATTAGCAATGGAGCACAGACGACAGTTGATTCACCACATATCAATAATCAGGATAATGTGCATCAGGAAGGTGTCAATCCTCATGCAAACAACAACACTGACCAAATGATGAATGATCAAATGTTCAGAGGCTTTATGCAATTCATGCAACAACAGGTGAAAGCGGCTCCTGTCCGCAACGTAGGTGGAAATACTGGAAACTCTCAGGCGGTCACCGCTAAACAGTTTAAGGAGCTGGGACCACCGGAGTTTAAGGGAGAACCCAAACCACTTGTAGCTGAAACATGGATAAAGCAGATCACCAAGATATTTGATGTCTTGGGTTGCTCCGAGGAGCAAAAGGTTCCCTTTGCCGCCTTTATGTTGCCAGGAGAGGCAGATTACTGGTGGGAATCGATAAAGCGTACTCAACCTGCCGTACTGAAGATGTCCTGGGAGAAGTTCCAAGAGCTGTTTAACGACAAATACTTTCCCGAGAGTATTCGTCACATGAAGGAGGTGGAGTTCATCAAATTGGAGCAGAATAATATGACCGTGTCGCAGTACGAGGCAAAATTTGCGGAGTTATCCCGGTTTGCGTCCCACCTGGTGGATAATGAAGAAAGAATGACGCGGATGTTTTTAAGAGGTTTGAAGCCGGAGATACGTCAACATCTTGTTTCTCATAAACTGTGTTTGTATTCAGATGTTGTAAATAGGGCTCAGTTGGTGGAGCGCGATAACGAGACAACGCAACCAAAAGAGAGCAGCCGGCAAAATGATAATACCAGTGAGAGCAGTCATCGAAGCGGTGACAACAAGCGTGGAGGGAATCAACAGGCCAGAAATGGTAACCACTTCGGTGGTAATCAGGGCCAAAACAATAAGAATGGACATTTCAAGAAGAGGAGATTCAACAATGATGGAAAGACGTCAGCACCAGCACCTGTCGTTAAGGAAGGAGAACGACCACCTATCATATGTTTCAAATGCGGAGGGGAGGGGCACATCAGTCCAAACTGCGCGATGCCGTCCAAAGCATGTTATAATTGTGGAAGAGAAGGTCATTTAGCCCGATTTTGTCGTTTACCGAAAACAAATTCAGCTAGGATGGAGGCACCAAAAGCCGTCCCAGAAAAGTCAAAACCGGTTGTGCAAGGGAGAGCGTTTGTTGTGAACTCCCAGAGAGCAAGGAACCCGAATGAGGTCATCACGGGTAAGCTTATTATAAACTCTAAAGAAGTTTATACTTTATTTGATACCGGTTCAACCCATTCTTTTATTTCTCCTACTTGCGCTCATCGATTAAATTTGATTCCGGAGAAATTAGACTTTGACTTATCTGTGGAAACTCCGTTGGGAGAAACCTTCATTACCTCCACTGTTTATAAGTCTTGTTTGGTTCAAGTTGGTACCCACACATTACCTATCGATCTGATTTCATTAAAAATACTTGCATTTGACGTGATTCTAGGGATTGATTGGTTAACTACTCATTATGCAAAAATTGATTGTTTTCGTAAGGTTGTTAGTTTTCATATTCCTAATCGACCTATTATGCGAATTCAAGCAACCAAACCATTAAAATCAATCGCTGTCATCTCAAGCCATAAAACTATTCGTTTATTGAAAAACGGATGTCAAGCTTTCTTAGCTCATGTCACAGATCTAAACAAAAATACGTCAGTTTTGAATGATATTTCTATTGTTAATAAATTCCCTGACGTATTCCCTGAAGAACTTCCTGGCCTACCCCCAGAGCGTGAAATTGAATTTTGTATCGATCTTGAACCCGGTACAAAACCCATTTCCAAAGCTCCATATCGAATGGCTCCTATTGAACTTCAGGAGTTAAAGACCCAACTGCAGGAATTGTTAGACATTGGTTTTATTCGTCCTAGTACTTCTCCTTGGGGAGCTCCTGTTCTATTCGTGAAGAAGAAAGATGGAAGTATGCGACTTTGTATTGATTATCGGGAGTTGAATCATGTCACCATCAAAAACAGGTACCCATTGCCACGTATTGATGACCTGTTTGACCAGTTGCAAGGAGCACAATTCTTTTCAAAGATCGATCTTCGTTCTGGATATCATCAGCTGAAGGTTAGAACTGAGGATATTCCAAAGACGGCTTTTAGAACTCGGTACGGGCATTATGAATTCCTAGTCATGTCCTTTGGATTGACTAATGCTCCTGCTGCCTTCATGGATATGATGAAACGGGTATTCAAGGAATATTTGGATCACTTTGTGGTCGTCTTTATTGATGACATCCTTATTTATTCCAAAAGCCGTGAAGATCATGAGCAACACTTGAGGCTGGTACTCCAAAAGCTTCGTGAATACAAGCTTTATGCCAAGTTGAAGAAATGCGAGTTCTGGCTGGAGGAGGTAGCATTCCTTGGGCACGTAGTATCAAGTCGTGGAATATCGGTTGACCCGGCAAAGATTGAAGCTATTCAAAGCTGGGAGCAACCTAAATCAGTGACCGAGGTACGTAGCTTTCTTGGTTTAGCTGGTTATTATCGGAGATTCGTGGAAGGATTTTCTCGAATCGCTACTCCATTAACTCAGCTGACTCGGAAAGATACAAAGTTTGGTTGGAGCGAAGAATGTGAGCAGAGTTTTCAAGAACTCAAGAGGAGACTCATTTCAGCACCTGTTCTAACAATACCATCTGGCTCGGAGGGATTTGTCATCTACAGTGATGCTTCGAGCAAAGGGTTGGGATGCGTTCTCATGCAACATGGAAAAGTCATAGCCTATGCATCAAGACAACTCAAGGAATATGAGAGGAATTATCCTACTCATGATCTAGAGTTGGCAGCTGTTGTCTTTGCACTTAAAATTTGGAGGCATTACTTGTATGGGGAGAAAGTGGAGATCTTTACGGATCATAAAAGCCTCAAATATTTCTTCACTCAAAAGGAACTCAACATGCGACAACGACGTTGGCTTGAACTGTTGAAAGATTATGATCATACCATTCAATACCATCCTGGAAAAGCGAACGTGGTAGCTGACGCATTGAGTAGAAGATCATATGCGGGTACAAGTGCAATATTAACAACGCAAAGGCCCATTTTGTGTGACTTGCAAAGGATGGAGATAGAGTTGAAGACTCCAGGGACCCATGTGATGATGGCGAATATACGAGTAGAACCGACTTTAATCGATAAAGTTAAAGCTGCTCAAGCTACAGACCTGGAGCTGATGCGTATGAAGAAGAAAGTGCAAGAAGGTGCTATATCGGAAGCAAGAATCGATGAAGAAGGAATACTTCGAGTCAACTCCAGACTTTGTGTTCCTAACAACCCTGATTTAAAGTATGAAATCATGATGGAGGCGCACAACACACCGTTTGCAATCCATCCTGGAAGTACCAAAATGTATCATGATCTTCGTCATACATTTTGGTGGAGCAATATGAAGAGAGAGATAGCGTTGTTTATCTCAAGGTGTCTAACTTGTCAACGAGTCAAAGCGGAGCATCAAGTACCAAAAGGTCCATTGCAACCACTTGAAATTTCAGAATGGAAGTGGGAGCACATTACCATGGATTTCGTTACCGGTCTTCCTAGGGTTTCTCAAGGTATTGATGCGATTTGGGTCATTGTTGATAGATTGACCAAGTCTGCTCATTTCTTACCGATACGAGAAACTTATACACTTGAACGTCTTGCTCGTATGTACATAAACGAGATTGTAAGACTGCATGGTATGCCAGTATCCATAGTTTCTGACCGAGACCCAAGATTCACTTCACGATTTTGGGTTAGTTTACAAAAAGCTATGGGCACGGAGTTACGATTTAGTTCAGCATATCATCCTCAGACGGACGGACAATCAGAGAGGACTATTCAAACTCTTGAAGATCTATTAAGACTCTGTGTCTTTGACTTCAAAGGAAGTTGGGACAAGTTCTTACCATTGGTGGAGTTTTTCTACAACAACAGTTATCAAGCAAGTATTGGCATGGCTCCATTCGAAGCATTGTATGGAAGAAAATGTCGTTCTCCAGTATGCTGGGATGAGGTGGGCGAAGCAACGTTGTTGGGACCGGAGTTGGTACGTATGACTACAGAAAAGATTCAAACGATCCGACAACGTATAAAAACCTCACAAGATCGACAAAAGAGTTATGCTGATCTTCATCGAAAGGACTTGGAATTTGATGTAGGAGATCATGTGTTCTTACGTGTTGCTCCATGGAAAGGAGTTACGAGATTTGGAAAGAGAGGAAAGCTAAATCCTCGATTCATCGGTCCATTTTTAATCCTCGATCGAGTAGGAACTGTGGCTTATAGACTCGCTTTACCGCCAAGTATGTCTCGTGTTCATAACGTTTTCCACATATCCATGTTACGCAAATATGTGGAAGACCCGAACCACATTATTGAGTTAGAACCGGACGAAATAGCGGAGGATTTGACGTATGAAGAAGTTCCTGTTCAAATCTTGGATAAGAAGGAACATATTCTACGCTCCAAGGTTATACCTCAAGTCAAAGTTTTGTGGAGAAACCACGATGTTGAGGAAATGACTTGGGAGTTAGAATCAGAAATGAAATCAAGGTATCCTTACCTCTTCGACATACCAGGTACGTACCCTAATTTCGAGGGCGAAATTTCATAAGAAGGGGAGGTTGTAAGACCCCAACTTTTATAAATAAAGATGAATTTTCTATAAATATCATTTTTGAATATTATGAAGTTAATTTGATATAATGTTATAGTTGTGGGTAATATTTATAAATTTTGCAAAGTAAGCAAGTTGTTATAAAATATTCGTTTGGTCGGAGAATATTCTTTTTGTCGGGAAATATTCGTACGACGGCACAATCATTGGTGGACCCCACAACGGAATTATTGTCGGATTGAGAAAACGACAGAATTATCTTTCTATAAAAATAACGGCTGAGGTGTTACCGTTAAAACCGTTAAAACTGTTGAACTACTCGGTAGTAAAAGTACAGTAATACGCGTGGTTGCATAGTAGCACACGGTATTGATTATTAATGCTTACGTGAGAAGTCACTCAACTATACTCAATTATTGCTACAGTAATTGCTGCATCATATCTCTTAAATTATTGTCATAGTATCATCTGTATAATATGTTATATTATTAAATCAATAATTGAGACGTTGTGGTAAGTTTGGTTATTTTATGGGGGGCCATATGTCATCATCTAAGAGTCTCTTCGTCAATAGTAATTACCGTCGTCAATAGTAATTACCGTCGTCAATAGTATTTACCTTGGTCAATAGTAATTACCTTCGTCAATAGTATTTACCTTGGTCAATAGTAATTACCTTCGTCAATAGTATTTACCTTGGTCAATAGTAATTACCTTCGTCAATAGTATTTACCTTGGTCAATAGTAATTACTTTCGTCAATAGTAGTTGTCCCTTCAATATTACCAAGAGTCATTTGACCCTTCGTTAAGACCAAGAGTCATTTGACCCTTCGTTAAGACCAAGAGCCACCCTCAGTTTTTCTATAAATAGAGGCCTAGGGCTTCATTATTTTTCACGAATTCATTCAAGCTATAGAGAGAGAAAGTATAGAGAGAATAAGAGAGAGAGAGACTAAAAGTATTCTGCTACATCACTTTTCCAATATCCAGTTCTTTTAAGGTAGGGAATATTATTTCTTTTATATTCATGAAGAGAACTTCTGTTATTCCATTCGTTATTATTCTGTTGGAATAACCAGTATACGCGGTCTACCCTATACTTGGTGACATTCTTCTATTATTCTGTTGGAACATCCTGTCTGTGTGTTTTACACCGGACCTGGTTCCGTTTATTATTCTGTTGGAACATCATGTCTGTGTGTTTTACACCGGACCTGGTTCCGTTTTATTATTATTCTGTTGGAATATCCTGTCTGTGTGTTTTACACCGGACCTGGTTCCATTATTTATTATTCTGTCGGAATATCCTGTCTGTGCGTTTACGCCGGACCTGGTTCCATTATTTATTATTCTATTGGAATAACCTGTCTGTGCGGTCTATCGCATGCATGGTGATTTCTTTTGTTATTCCATTCTTTATTGTACTCAGTTGGTTAAGTTTTAACTTCTATACTCCATGAAATTTGTGGAATATCCTTGATAGTTGCGTTTCATCCAGTATCTTTTCAAGAAAATATTCTTCTAAGCGTTCTTGAATTTTACTCCACAATGCAGTATCATGTTGACAATTTGGACGTTGTTAATTCCTGGATAAATTAATTCTTGAACTTGTTTTATTGAATTCTTATATCATTGTCATCATCCTCATGTTTATAAAATGTTGAAAGTCATCTGTGGCATGTAGTGCATAGATGGACTTGGTATGATTATGACCAGGGATTATTCGGTATAATCATGACCGTAATGTTGCAAATGATGTGGTAAAAGTCCTCATTGGCCCGTAGTGCATTGATGGACAGTTGTTGGCATGATCATGACCATTAATGAATACACGAATATCCTTGGCCGTAGTGCAGGGGTGATTCGATGATGTGGATTATTTTATTAAGCTGAGTCTCAGCGATTACAGTGTTGAAAAACTTTTTAAATCATAAAAGATAGTATTGTTTATTTTCTACTTGACTCTTTTAATGGATTGCTTGTTCCGCTACAGTTAAACTTGATGTCTATTATATTTTATCAGTTTAACATTGTTGAAGGCTAATGATAATTTATTCTGCATTATCTTAGTCATAATATTTCTTACTGGGCTAGTTGAGCTCACCCTTTCTTTCACTGTTCTCTTCAGGAAATGAGAACGTAGCTGGGACAAGTCGGGGTACGGAGTGATGGTCCGAATGATAGTATTAGTTAGCAGTCCTCACTATTCTATGTAATGGTGTGTTAATAAATGTAATGAGGACTCCTTTTGAGTATGAATACTCTCTAGAAGATAATATTTGTATTCAAACTCACAGTTTATGTTTTGTCGTATTGTACACGACAGATGTATTAATCAGTTGTATTTGTATTCTGTACTATGTATCTGACGACCCAAGATGGGTGATGTATACCTAATTTTGGGGGCGTCACAATTAGTGTACTCTGTGAATTTTGGAATTTTTGGATAAAAGTATAATTTATGATAAATGTCTAAATATTCAGCGGTTTTGGCCATATGAAAAATAGTAAATGAGTTTAAAAAATTCTAAAAAAAATATATGTTCAATATGTGACTATATTCTGCTAAATCTCAAAAAAGAAATATTTTTAGAACTGATTTAGTATTTTTCATGAAAATAGACTAGTTATGAGTAAATGAATTAAATAGGTTATGTGAAGTAAGAAAATTAAAAAATAGGATTTTATGGCTTGAGAATCCTATATGAGGTATATACAAATTTTTTATGAAGGTTTTGGTTATTGGTAATAAAATCTTATGAGTTTGGTATTTTAGGATGATTAAATGCATTATTTAGTAAAGTGTAAACAATTAAAATAAATTATTTATAAGCTTACGAAATATTATTCTTTCAATATCTTTATACCGAAATATTGGTATGTATTTTATTGTGGAATTTTTATCTTTTTATGTCGAGTTTACTATTCATGAGTTACTATTTATGAGTTATTATTCACAAGTTACTATTTACGATAAAATTGGTTTCTTTTTCTGAACAAATTATAGTTGATTTATGAATATTACTCTTGAGATTAAATCTATATGTTGATTATATTGATTTTATTATCATATATAATAGTTTTATAACCCTTGTGTTGAAATTTCTTTTTGACTTGAGTGTAAAGATGGGTAGATTATTGCTATGATCGTGACTATGGGTTCTCTTTGGCCAGTAGTGCAAAGTTGAATTGTTGACTGGTATGATCATGACCATTGAATTTATAATTGAATATCTTTAGCTTAAGTGCAAAGGTGAAATGATCAACATGGTTATAATTATTGTTTATATGAATTCTAAAACGATTATATATTTATTTGAAATATTAATATCTTTGGCTCGTAGTGTAAAGATGAACTGTTATTGAATATCTTTGGCCTATAGTGCAAAGATGAGCTGTTGTTGAATATCTTTGGCCTGTAGTGCAAAGATGAATTGTTGATGAATATATTTGGCCCGTAGTACAAAGATGAATTTATCAGTATGATTATGAACAGGAACTGTGATTTGGTATAACCATGATCTTTGATGTTTCAGGTAAAGACATGTGATGAAAATTATATTCGTCCTGGGCGCGAAGAGGAATTTAGAATCACAATTATGATTATGAGTTATTCATATGATTGTGGACCAGAACTGTTGATTGATGTTACAGGGATAAAACATTGTTGGTGAATTTTTAACATAGAGAAGATAATAGACTTTATGGTCTATTTGACTCTTCTAATGGATTGCTCGTTCCGCTGCAACTATGGTTGAAAATTTTTATCATCTACCATATGTTCTAAATCTCTGATTTAATTCTGTTGAAGGCTATTGATAATTTATTTATCTTTAGTCATGATTTTTTTACTGGGCTAGTTGTGTTCACCCTTCTGTTTCACAATTCCTTTCAGGTAATAAGGGTGTAGTTGGGTCGAGCGAGGGTAACAGGGGAATAGAACGGTGGTCATCATTTAGTAGTTATATTTGGTGAATCAAATAGGATGAGACGAACCCAACGTTGGAAGGGTATTTTGCTACTATCATACAAGATGTCTAATGATATACAATCTCGTGTCATCATAAGACAGAGATGTCAAAATACTAATTTTTTCTATATTACTATCAAAATACTAATTTTTTCTTTCACTACAACTAAAAAAAATGTTAAAAATGAGACTCTTCAAATGGGATTTAAGGATTATAAAAAAGAAAAAAAAATAATATATACATATTGACAAATATTTTGACCAATTTAAATTGCGATTAACGTGAAAGTATATCCTACGAGATAAAATAAATTAAAATGTGATTGTTCTATATCTCATATATGTACATACGTCACAACCATAATTTAAATAAAATAAAATAAATTATAATTACATATATTATAACACGTCTATTATACTTATAAATCGATTGAAAATTTTCAATATATATATATATATATATATATATATATATATATATATAAAAGAGGATTAAAAAGGAAAATGGAGAATCCAACTTAATGGAATTTGAGGGGCAGTTCCTTCCATTCCAATCAGATGATGACGGGGGAGTGATATCAAAAGTCAAACTGACAGTCAACCCCATAAGACAAGAGGACTGACTCACACGTGTGAACTGACATGCTCTTGACACTAACAAATAGGCACAAATCTCGACGTGACACCCCTGCCACCCAGAGGAGTATGTCAGACGTGCACGTGCGGTCTAAATCTAACAAAATACTAGGGCTGTAATTCTCAGAATACTACTAGTCGTAGCCTAAGCTAGCTACACAGAATGTGACATTGATTCAGGACAGCAGGTCACGTGCACCGAATAATAGAGTTAGATACTCTTAATTTCTATCTACATGGTTGGCAATTCAACCTCTATTGTCCATCCGCTCAATTTGTGTATATCATCTTACACTAAAATGAACAAACAGTTTAAATTTTATACATTTAATTAAAAATTTGGTTCGAATTCGATTCAAAATATAAATAATTTAAATATAAATAAATTTTAAAGTTCTAAAAATTACTCAAATTTGTTTAAATTATACTCTCTCTGTTATTAAAAGATTGTCGTTTAATGTTAATACACACAGATTAAGAAATATAATTACTCCCTCCGTTCTTAAAAGATTATCGTTTTAGAGAGTAATTTTTGTTCCAAAAAGATTGTCGTTTTGAGTTTATCAATACGTATTAGTTATTTTTTCCCTACTTTGTCCTTATTTAAAGCTTTCTCTTATTTAAATATTTCTTCCCTTCCCAATGATTCTTATTCAATTCAATACTATAATCCAAGTAATAATTGGTTGAATAAGAAGTAATTGATTGAATTGAATAAAAAACATTGGGAAGAAAATAATTGGTTGAGATAATTAATAAGAGTAGTATAGTATTTTCGCTAAGTATTAATTATATTCCTTAATCTGTTTGCATTAACCTTAAACCACAATATTTTAGGAACAGAGAGAGTAATACCTAGCGAAAATACTATACTACCCTTATTAATTGTCTCAACCAATTATTTCCTTCCCAATGTTTCTTATTCAATTCAACCAATTACTTCTTATTCAACCAATTACTACATGGATTATAGTATTGAATTGAATAAGAATCATTAGGAAGAGAAGAAAGCTTTAAATAGGAGAAAGCTTTAAATAAGGATAAAGTAGGAAAAAAATAGGTAATGTGTATTGATAAACTCAAAATGACAATCTTTTTAGAACAAAAATTACTTCCTAAAACGATAATCTTTTAAGAACGGATAGAGTAATTTTTTATTAATACTCGAATTATATTCGTTTGAAAAATTCAAACTGTTTGAATTCAACTCAATATTCCATTCGACTTGGTTCATTTACACATTTAATTATCGTACGGTTTGGTTTGACATAAACATTTTACTCGCACTTCCGAATTTAAATTTTTTTCAAGTAATTAATTATATTTTGTGCATTATTTTTATTTTGTATGTCACATCTTAAATCTCGAATTACATTTTGAATATTATTAATTGTTACTAAAATTTACATTTTGCCTAGCTCTCTCCACTCATTATACTTAAGACGTTCATTAATTATTCTATTGTCTCAATTTAATCTATTATCACTTTTTTAAATGAATATAATTTAGATGACAAATCATTGATACAAACATATTTATGACTTGTAATAATTTTAATTTCAGATATATTCTGATATGCATAGGTTCTATAAATTTTTTAAGATGTATATATATATATATATATATATATATATAGAGAGAGAGAGAGAGAGGAATGATCAAGAGCATTTCTCTTATCTAGCATTCCTCTTTAAATAACACTCTTTTATTAAAATTACGTCGTTTTGGAGTTTATTTTAAAAAACAAGTGAGACCGCGAGTGGTATTTTTATAAATAAAAAGGAAACAGGTGGGACCACTCTCTTTTAAAAATTTCTAAAACAACATAATTTTAATAAAAAAGTATTATTTAAAAAAAAATGTTAAATAAAGAGAATGCTCTTGATTTTTATTCTTTCTCTCTCTCTCTATATATATATATATAATTAACACAGTTTTCTGTTTTGATTTAGAGATGTTACTATCATGTTTATTGGTATCAAAAGAGGGGACAGGCTACCTTTAATTATTTATAAAATTTTAGTACCTTTACAAGGGTACATCTGTTATTGTTAACCTTTTCTCTTATCTTTAGTCAATATTTTCAATCATGTACTCTCTCTGTAAACCTGTCCTGATTTAATTAAAGGGTTTAATATAGTAGTATCGCTTAATTTTAAAAATTAAATTATATATTTAATTTTAAAAGAAAAACAATTTTGTCAAAATATAATATTGTTACATGAAGTCAAAAGAAAAAGGCAACACTCTCATTTTATTTTATTTTATTTTTTGACAGATGTAGGGGGTATAATTAATGAAGCTATTAGAATAACAAATTAATCAAGTTCCATTTGAAGAACTGGGGTGGGTCCCAAAAAAAGATTGACACCTATAAATTAATGAAACCTAAATTATTAGTAATTAATTAATTAATAGGAAAAGGAAGCTGATCACTTGCCTAACCTAGCTGGCTACTTTATATTTGAGTAATACTATTATAACACATATTGATATAATTTACATTATTTATTTTGTACGTGGACCATATTAATATATATATATAAATATATGTGAACAATATATCAACGATTTTTATGTGATATTCCGTAGATTCATTGTACTTCATTCCCTAGCTTATTTATATTGATGTATGTAACTGACATTGGAAATTATCATCAATGTTAATGAATTGGAGATTTTGCAGAAATAATAATAGGCATAAAGTTACACGTTAAATTATGATTAATAAAGAAAGAAAAGCTAGAGAGATGCATCATATATATGGTGACCATCACTTTCTTGCTTTCTAGTAACAATGTCCCGACATTCATTGCATTACTCTATCATTCTTTTTTGATTGCCATATTCTACCAATAATATTTTCTTTATATATAGGTGCACTGCACTTATATCAAAATTATATATATATATATATATATATATATATATATATATATATATATATATATATAGTCCGCTTCTCCAGCAAACTGGAAGAAGCGAACTAAGAACGAACTGACTATTGCGACGATTTTTTCCGTCGCTATAGTATAAAAAATCGGGTTTTTATGCTATAACGACAGAAAAAATCGTCGCTATAGCCGGTTCGCTCTTAATTCGCTCCCTCCAATTTGCTAGAGAGAACCGAGCTATATATATATATATATATCACATTCTCAGATCTGTTTATCCACACAATGATAGGCTGGATATTTTAGTTGAAGGATAAGTATATTACTTCCTAAGTTTCAATGAATGAAATATCAAAGTTCTACTTCCTCTCTTTATATTTATTCTCTCATTTCCCCCCCTTGTATAGATCAAGATTACAATAACAAAAACTACTCTCAAGCGAATCATATCACAAATAAATGTAATAATAGTCTATCAATTAGTAAAATAAAGATGCAACACTACAAAAAGTTGAGACATGCACACCAAAGCTTTAGCTTTAGCTCAGTTGGTGGACTAGGCCACCTGCAAAGCAGGAGATCCTAGTGTGTGTTTAATTTCAGTCAAAATTAACAAAAATTAAAATTAAAATTAAGACATGTTGTATTTGCATGACCATAAGTAGTCACGTTCGTATAGTTTAATTAAAAACAAATGTAAAATTTTATTTTATTTTTTGTACAAAAAGAAAAAACATAAACAAATGTACAAAATGAATACTTTTTTAATTGGCCAGACCAAAAACTAGATTGAGTAATTTGAATCAGACTACTATTTCATAACTTATTGGGCTTTTAAGAGTATCAAGCATAAAACTACTTAAACCCTTCTGATAACCTTTAAATTTATCATACTTACTTCAAATGGAAATCATCAAATCAGTGTTTTAAAATCCCCCTTGGGTCTGTTTATGCCCCACCTAGCTAGGGTCTAGGTTACCTACTTCAATTGGTCATCTACGCTTACAACTTTATCAATTTTTATGTAAATTTTTGAACATTTAGTTATACTATACGGTTTATCTAGTGTATATGTACAAATATAATATGTAAAATAAAAAGATATATTACCTCCGTTCCAAAATTAGATATGTATTTTGACTTTTTAGAGTCAATTCACAAAATTTTAAAATTCAAAATTGATATAATTTCATTAAAGTTTTGAAAACAACAAAAATGGAGTAATAGATAATTAAGAATATCTTACAATTGTTATATTTGTTTGTATTAAAAAAATAAATAACTTTATATTAATTTTGAATTTTAGAATTTCGTGAATTAACTCTAAAAAAGTCAAAATAAATATTTAATTTTATAACGGAGGTAATAAATACTCTCATATTACTAGTATAACATGTCTTCTAATATTACCAGTAATGAATCGTTTATTAATTTTGCAAGTTAAGACTTAATAAACGTGGCCCGATGAATTAATATTACTAGTATAACATGCCTTCTATTTCATTCTACCTTTTAGTACTTGTTGAAACTTGAGACTGTTAATAACAAAAAGAATGATCTAAAAAATTAATTCACATGGTAAGAAATAATACTTCATAGAAAAATGGAGAAATATTCAATTAATAAATAATTTAAAAAGACAATTTACGTTAAAAAAATATTATTAATCAGTGTGCCGAAACTAAACCAATTAAGACACTTATTTCGGGACAAAGGGAGTATGAAATACTACTGTCATCTACTCCCTCTGTTCTTAAAATATTATCGTTTTAAAAAAAAAAATTTATTCCAAAAAGTTTGTCGTTTACAACTTTCGAGGGGAATAAATTATTTACTTTCCTATATTACTCCTACCTTCTCTCATTGTCCCAAAAAATTCTTTCCCTTATATTAATAGTTTTCAACTTTCCATGAAGGGGTAAGTAATGAAATTTCAAACAAATTTTACTTGATAAATGATACTTTCTTAATCCATGTGTCAAAACCTTAAACGACAATCTTTTAAGAACGGAAGTAGTACAATACTACCAGAATAAATTCCCGGTGCGGCAGTGCACAAGATTTCCCAGAAAATGTTGTATTACGTAGGCATTGTTTCAAGAAATAAGATGCAGATTGGTACAATCTCACAAGGATTTTGCAACTTGTTGGAGTAAACTATAGTCAGCCTGGACTCCCTCATGCAAATTGATATTTTCTTTACTAGCTGCGAGTATATCCAAAAGAAGCACACAAAAATAAATAAAATAAAGAATATGTTTCCACCACAGAAACATTCATTGCTAATGAGTTGAACTAGGATCGAAATCTTTAATTACCATGGATTAAAGAAAAATAAACTCCGCAGACGCCTCAGTTTTCACTGAATTTGACCACTAGAAACAGAATGGGAATAATTATTCAACTCCAGTTTTGCTCATTGAGTTTGATATAATTTGTAAATCTACCCCAGTGAAAAAACCATTCTCTCCGAGAGAGTCGCACCCACGGCCTTCATGTATCTATACAACTTCGTTTCCATGCATCTCCTTTCAGCAGGACCAAAAGCTTGTTGAATATCCTTCAAAAAGAAACAGGTGACAATTACGTTAAAATGCACCATCATAAATAGAATAGGAAGTTGACAAAAGGAAGAGAAGAAAATATAGAGGAAAGAGATGTTTATAAAATCATTTTGGCCTCATGTAATAGTTATGGGAATTAAAACCAGCAACCTTGAGGTTATTCCTCAAGGCCTTTACCATACATCCCACCTCTAGGTAATACATCTTTCAGGCAGGAAGGTTGAGCTAATTCCAGAGATGGTTTAAAAATCATTAAAGGAAATACAAATTTGAAATGGAAGAAAATAAATCAACTAATTGATCAAAGAAAAAGATGTTCAAACATAAACAATTCCCACCTAGAGATGTTTATCATTACATTCACTGGCGGGTCAAGACTTTTGATCACTTTGGTCAAAGCATTATAATTTATTAAGTTTTTTCTTCAATAAATGAAGATCGTACAAAATTGACCGAGTAATAAATATAACATAACTCTGAATTCAACAAACCCCCCATCTCCGTTTTCCCCAAAAAAAAATCTCACCCTAATAGAAATTTGGAAGAAGGAAAGCATATAAAGGAGAACCCTACTGCAATTAATTTCTCTTGTTCAATGTACTGCTTTTCACTTCTCTTTTTCTTCAGTTAACTGTCAAAGGATTACAGTTTTTCCCCTTATAAATTTGAAAGAGAAAAAGAAAAAGGAAAGAACAACTGCTCAATTAGTGATTACCAACCCTTTAGCTATATGAATCTACACCATGAAGTTAACAAACAAAAATGCTCCAAGTGATCAATGTACCAAAGCATTGAGTCATGTACCTTGTATCTCAGACGAGATCCCTTCAACCCAATCATAATGTTACCAACACTTGCATCTTCAATTTCAGCCGATGCTAGAACACTGGTCTCTGGGCCTGATTCATCATCGGAATCTTCAAAATCAATTTCAGACATTTCTTCATCCTCGTCAAAAGGAACATCATTGGATTCTTCATGCTGCAGATCCATTTGAAATTCAATCAAAGGTTTTGAGGAATCCTCTGCTTGCAAATTGGGGAAATCAGATAAGATGACGTATGGTTTCCTATCAAGCAATGGCTTTGCAGTGTCAAATGGAACCCACCTGGTAAAATAATTGTCAGAGAAGAACTAAAAAAATAACCATTTCATTGTGAAATTCATAAAACACCAGAATATCAACAGTATATAACAAATGATAGTAAACTGCAAGTTGATTTGATTAAAACTGAAAAAAGTAAATGACCATCATCTTTGACAACTATCAAGTGAATGACAAAATCAGCCAAAGCTCAAGTGAGCCATGAGAAACTTCTCCTACTCACAAGTGCAGGAAGGTAGTGAAGCCAGGTTAGAGCGAGGGAGAGATATGAAGAGGAATTACATGGTAATCTAGGAACCTTTAAAGGACCTTGGGTAAGAGTAGAGATCCAAAGCAGAGTGAGGGGGGAGAGATAAAGATGGAGGCAGACTCTAGATATTGTGAGCTCTTGACTGCAAGAATATCAAGGGCTTTGCACGAAGAAGGAAGTCTAGCTAAGGTAATAATGTGGAAAGAATAATCTGAGACTGCAAGGAAGTGGAAAGCTATTAATAGTTGGGGCATGTGGTAGACGTATGCCAAGTAGATCACCATAAATGTCCTTAAGATCACTTTTGAAGTGTCCAATTTTCATTGGTTGAGAATATAGTGCTACTTTCTGCTATTTTTTGCAAGCATGGCACGGACTGAATAGCCAACACATGTCCCAGGAACCACATAAATATCTCTGTGGATTTTGGAAGCCTTGATATATTATCAAGGAAGGTTGTTATACCATGGTTTGGCCCTACGGCTCTAGCCACCACACAAAAGTACATGTGAAGGTCCCAAGCGTGCACTTGGTACCTTATTTTACCAGCCTTGTGACCAAGCCGCCAGGCTTTGGGGCTTCTTGGTTTCTGCTTTGGGCATAAGTTTGCTAATGAGTTAAAGGTGTAGACGCTTGTATGCCAAGCGTCTAAGCATCTCTTGGTGACATGTGGAATCGTGTTTTATGTGATTTTCTGATCCACGTGGCACAATGGTAGTACCTATACTACATTAAGTTTTCAGATTAACTAGTCAAATTCAGACACACTACCATACTCGTAGGCATGATCCATGTGTGATCACTCCAATCAAAAAATTAGCTACTGAAACAGCTGTTCAATATCTTCTCATACCAATATAATATGTAGTACTCAGTTCTCCACTTCCATAATGAAGTCCAACTTTGCTTGGACTCTCCAACTAAGTCTACCCACACTGCCAACTTAAGCCTGTTCAATGAAGGGTAGGTCCAGATGATTGACTATCACTAGCTTATTCGATATTGAAGGATAGGAACAAAGCCAGGAATATTTTTTCAGGGGGCAGACCATAATACTGTAAGGTTGTGAATAACCACTCCCGGTCCGATTTTTGTGGACAACTTTATAATTTTTAATTAAAATCAGATTTATTTTTGTTGCATTATATTGAATCCTTTATAGTATATAAAGTGGAGCAAATAGAGACCATAAAATTTTGAAATTCGTATAATGATCCAAAAAAGTGGGAGAAATATTTATGAATTTGCTCATAGTTGGAACAAAGGAAGTACTCCCTCAGTTCTAATATATCAGACGTTTTAGGCTTTAGCACATGATTTAAGGTAGTAGTTATTCCAACCATTTTATCATTTAATGTAGTGTGAAAATGACACAACAGCCCCTGCAATTAATATACAGCCATGTAGCAACAATAAAGCTACAATCTTGGGAATAAGTGGAGGGAAAGCTAACCATTAAGGGCAATTTGGAAAATAACACTTATCTACCTAAAAAACCTCAAATGACTAATATTGTGGAACAAAAAGAGGATTCTAAACTGACTAATATATAGGAACTGAGGGAGTACTTTGTTATATTTTTTCAAAGAATATTATATATACTTTTTTTCATAAATCTTGGGGGGCCTAACATAAAAATATCAAAATAGAGGTTAAAAATTCAAAAAATCTAGGGTAGCCCGGGCTCTAGTATAGCTTCCTCCCTGTTAAAGGATAAAACATGAAGTGTACATGCAACATAGTTTCTTCCCAAGGAAGACACTGCCTGTGAAATATGGAATATTACGTAATGGTAAGTCATAAACAAATAAACATTTTTCATTGTCAAGAAAAGGAATATCAAAACCCCATAAGAATTTGAACTTTGATGCAAAGTTGCTTCAAATTCTTTTAACACAAAAACCAAATTTATATTTCACATAATTTAAAGGATATACATCAATTTTATCAAAAGTGCTGGTTGTTATTTGCATAATGTAAGCAAAATATTACTTACTGGTAGCGTAGGGGGCAGAGAAGCTCAGATGGATGATAAGCTGCTTTATATCTCATCTTGTTGCAGGAGTGAATGTAGTAGCCGAGATAATAATACTGGAGACTAGGGCAATGGGCTTGATTCTCTCTTACCCAACAAATTTCTTGCAGAGCTGAATACTTGCCAAGTGATAAGAAAGCAAGGTCTGGGTCCCAGAACAGATATTTACTAGATAAACATTTAGGGAGAATATCCATCACCCCTACTGCAACTAACCGGCCATCAATAATGTATTGCTGATGGAAAGAACCAAATCCGCAAGGAGGGATGGTGTCATCACCATTTGATGGAACAAAGACTAATGGAGTCTCAACCAGAAACCTCCTGTAAGAATTTTCTGAGACATGATCTGGTGTATCATTGTGCACTTTAATCTGGTATCTCCTATACAAGTCATATTCTTCGGGATCAAAACTAGATCTTTTCAAAATGACCTCAAGCCGCTGTCTTTTACCCAGAAGACGTTCAGTGCTCTTCTTCAAACTTCTTTTATCTGCACTTTCTGTGCAAGACTCTTTATGATCCATAACCCTTTCCACCACTTTATCTGAACAAGCTTGACTGGTGGTAGAATATATGTTGATGTGCCCATTGCAAGCTCTAACTGACAATTTATCCGCAATTACTACAGGAGTAAGCTCTGAGAGATGATTCAAATAGCTTGCCAGTTTATCTGCAATTACTTTAGGAGTAAGCTCTGCATAGTGTTCATTTTCTTCTTTGTGGCCTCCAGATACTTCTATATGGTGCACCTTATTGCCCCGCCTTAAAGCAGCCGCAATCTGGAACGAAATATTGCTAGAGTATAAAAGATCTTCTGATCCTTCAACTTGTAACTTCCTTTTACCTTGTGCAACTTTCTTGACAGAAGTTTTTGGTAGCTGAATATTTCGAGGGAAATCCCCACGTTCAATGCATGTATTTACAGCATTATCAATTTGGTCAGACAAATAATGCATAATTTGTTCAGCTTTGTCTTTTTCTCCAACATTAAACTCCAAGGGTTCCTTTACTGCTGAGCCTGTGGCTTCAGTATGGACAAGGCTGCATGAATCGTTTGAAGTACTCAGCCCATCCATGAACTTGTTTGTTTTTTTCACTTCTAATTCGCCATCAAGAAATCTATAAGTTATTTAAACTGTCAGTACTTTAACTGTCAGTACTTTGTCCAACTTCATCTTATAAACAGCTGATAATCATATGCAGGAAAAAGAAGAGAAGATAAGATTGATGTCAAAAAAGTAAACTGTTTGCTGTTTATGATGAATATATAACCTATAAACTGCTCTTCTGGCCATTCTAGCTCCAAAAACATAAGGTTAAATGCATTTTTGTAAAAAGAGCAAACTCCCAAACTAGGGGCTTTCCTAGGCTCGTATCCCTCACCTTTTGGTGAATAACCCTTTTCATCTTATCCCCAATGGATTGGTTCAATGGCATGTTCTCTAACATAATAAGGGAGCGGTCACATGATCAAACCTTGCCAACTCCAAGGGGTACCCACACAAGCTTATGCTTGGATTGCCAGGTGCATGACTCTTGTAGGGGGTACATGTACACGTGGGATTAGTCTACACCACGACCGCTAAGAATAAAAAATAAAAAATTAACCCTTTTCTTTTTTTCTTTTTGCTATTAAATTAATCCTTTTCATCTTTACATAAAATATTTTGGCTCAGTACAAGGAACACAGTTATTATATAGATGTGCCGATTGACAATGATGACATCTTTAACAAAACATGACACCAGGACACACCTTCAAGAGATCATATACGTGCATAATTGTATGTGGTGCATGTTTGTATGGAAAGTACATAGCATCTGGAAACTGAGATCACGGAGCAACTTGAAGATACCTTTGCATCCGTTTAGACACTCGTTGTTGTTCTTTTGAAGGAACAAAATCACTAGCCTTCAAACGAATAGTATAAGAGGGGCAGCATGTTCTATCCATCTCAGGTTTGTAGAGAAAACAGCCTGATCTCCTCCAACCTCTGTCAAGAAGAGCTATAAAGAGAAATAGGTCAATCACAAGCAAAATATATACAGCAAAGATGCCGATGCAACTTTAACCAAATGTGATCATATCAGAATTGAGAGATAAAGAATGCTAAAACATCCATCGGTTAAGTTGAACAGCAGAGGTGTAACTTTGCAATGGAAAGCAGAAAACAAACGAAAGCAGCACCAAATTTGAAAGATTGGGTTGACTAATTGGTAATTGGTATATTGGATAATATCAAGCAGCAATTGAATTCCATCCTCTGAATTTCATACTTTTCCCCTCAAGGTTCAACACATCAACAGATTCTCGAATTAAAGCATATTGCTATCATAGTTGGTAAGTGATAAGTTTACTATTTGGTTCATGCACTTTATCTATTAGAAAATGACTTTAGTATTACCATTATTGACACTACTTCTTGTTGAAATTACTGTAGCTTTTTTGGGCTCTTTGTGTATGTGGCTATTTGCACTATGGTGCATGAACTCTTTAAAAAGTGTTGAACTGCCTGTGTTGGACACTAGACGCTTCAAGGGTGTGGAATATGTGTCTAACACCCATGTCCAGAATTGGATGATTCAATCCTTTAGGTGTATATATGGATGATAAAATGAATGATTGGTTTTGTGCATTTGGAGTGTTTGTAGGCTAAACGCACTTGAGCTTCTTGCTATTTCAAAAACACAACATACCAAACGCAACTTATTTGGTCACAAACACAGCTTATTTGGTCCAAACGCAACGCTCCAAAAAGATGACATTGTGTTTGGACCTGTAAAAGCCCAATAAGCCACAAACGAACAAGCCCAAAGTAAAACTTGTATTCAATAATAAAGAATGATTCTTACTACTTCAATGAAGGAAAGGTGGAAATGCCTCTTCCTCATTGTATCGCGTATTTATTATAACTTACTAATGTAGATGATTAAACAATAACAGTACATGATCATCTAAAATACATAGCAATTAGTGAGATGACCCAGTAAGCTGCATTTTCGGGAGACACATACTGGTGTCAGAGAGAGAGAGACGTTGCATTTTCGGGCAACTCTAGTCTAGTGTGACTATGACACCAGTATGTGTGACATAGAGAGAGAGAGCAAGAGACGGAATTCCCGTGACATACATATTGAACACCAAATAGAAGTCAAATATGTGTATGCAATAAATACAAAGTGTTGGCCCAAAATGAACATTTTGATGCCAGATTTACCACCTTCATAGTCATCAACAGTAAGGCTGTGAGCCCATAACCCTGCAAAACACAGGAATACAAATTTCAGTAACAGAAACTAAACTTATGTTTTTGTTTAATCTTCAGCTACACATAGCTTGCAATTAACTTAAGTAACCTTTAAACAAGAGCTTAAGTACCATTTGACAAGACCTTTTAAGTACTTATTAAGTTTTTCTGCTCTATTTTCTATTTTAGGTAATCATGGAGAAAGAGAATTGTTCACAAGTTCAACCTCACTTCTACTACTCTCAATAATGTTGTTCAAGTGGAGAGGCTTTGAAATGAAGATACTCAATAAGCCCGTCTGATGGAAGAAATTTGAAAAAGTAACAAATTCAGAGGCAACAAATTTTGTTCCAAATCATTGACCATACTCGACTAACTAATTGCAATAGGGTCCATCAAAAATGGAAACTTTTGGAACTTGAAAAACGTATATACATTTGTCATTAGTTTCTAAACATGTTTGACGGTCAAACCCGGACACTTAATTTGGGACAAATGGAGGGACTATAGCCAGTCAAAACTTAAAAATGTGCCTTTTGGGTAGTTCTATTTCATCCATTTACAGATTCAACAAACAATTTCATCATCAAAAATCACAAAATTCTCGATTCCAAAACAATTAATAGATATAGACATGTTTATTAAAAATTGAGAGAAACTGACCATGAGAAATACTGGTATGACCAGGGGATCTACAATAACCGCAAGAGCTTCGACGGCCACCAACATCAACAACCTCGCTTTCGCCTCTGTTATAAATAGTACTACTGTTGATATTCCCAATTCCGCTACTACTGCTAGTACTACCTCTACTACTACTGGCTTCACTCCTCATCTTCTTCTTATCCGCCATTTCCGATCTCCAATTTCAATTTATACCCTTCAATTCTACTTCAACACCTCTCCATTAACATCAATTCCTTTAATTTTAGGGTTTTGTAAACGATAATCACCGATTTCCAATCCAGGTCAGAACTCTTTCTCTCTCCTCTGTACCCTTGGACTTTGAGGAAAGAATCAATGAATGAAAATCGCAACCTAATTGTTGCAGAGAGGAACTTGATACATGTACAATTGAGATACAGTTGTACTATTTCTACCAACATATTCTATGAATAAACCCCAAATAATGGGTAGAGACTACAATTAATACCAATTTGATTTAATGGATTGGGCTTAAATCCAGTTGGCCCAGTAATACGGCTGACAGCGAATTGAGCCTTTTGGATTTATTTTATGGCTTTTACTTATTTAAATTATAAAATAAAAATCATTTTGTTTTGAATATGTAAATAATTTTAAAATTTTTGAATTTATATTATATCTAAAGTTGACAAAAGATGATAGCTAATTAAATTCGAAAGAATCTTATTATTTTTATTGACATGTGTTGTTATTTTGATTTTCATTACTTAGGTGTGTCGTCGATAACCGTTAATGTTAAAAAGATAAAATGAGAGAGAGAGTTGTGAGAGAACCATTTCTTCATTAAGCAAGAATGAACTAACTGATTACATTTTATACAGTTAACAACTTTCTTACTAAGCTAACTTTATAACTAAACTTACTTGCATCAACAACTTAACATAAATAGTTATTCTAAATATTTTACAATAGTGCCCTTGTGATCATGAAGTGAAGCATCAGATGTTGATATCTTATCATCTCCTCAAGTTGGTAGGACTAAACAGTTTTAGAACTCTCAACTTGAATAACAAAAACTGAAGATGAGTTGCAGTTTGAGGCTTGGTGAGAAGATTAGTAGGTTGCTGTGTAGTAGAAATATGTTGTGGTTGAATAAGACCTTGATAGACATTTTCCCGAATCAAATGACAATCAATCTCTATATGTTTGGTTCTTTCGTAAAGGACTGAGGTAGAAATATGTTGTAAGACCTCGAATTTTGTGAAATAAAAGTATTCAATTTTTCTATAATTATTATTCTATTTAGTAAATAGTTAAATGGATAAAAGGTTAAAGTTAATGGTGATATTTAATAATTTTGCAAAGAAAGCAAGTTGATATTCGATTGGTCGGGGAATATTCGTTTTAACAGGGAATATTCGTACGACGGCACAATCATTGGTGGACTCCACAACGGAAGTATTATCGTAGTTAGAAAACGACAGAAATATCTTGTTATAAAAATAACGGCAAAAATTTTACCGTTAAACTGTTGAACCACCCGGTAGTAAAAGTACAGTAATACGCGTGGTTGCATAGTAGCACACAGTATTGATTATTGATGCTTACGTGAGAAGTCACTCAGTTATATTCAATTATTGCTACAGTAATTGCTGCATCATATCTCTCATATTATTAATTCAATTATTGTCACAGTATCATCTGCATAATATTTTATATTATTAAATCAATAATTGAGACGACAAAGTTATTCATATTATTATTTGTAATATTGACAATGCCTAGAAGTTCTGTCAAGGAGAGGTTTGGTCACCTAATTGCGCGCCAATAAGGAGAAATCCTTATCGGAAAGCCCCCTCTTTCTTGGGAACGACCTGGTTGTTAAATATTGTGAGTTATAATATTAATGATGAATAAGTTCGTGTTGATTAAAGATGAAATTGATAGTTCTATTGTGTTGGGATTATTAGTGTTAGTGGAAATCGATATTTATTTCGATGATAATTGATGTCTGAAAGTTATATTGACCAATCGGGTAATTAATCGGATAAATGAGCAATTAATTGTTATTAATTCACATGCTTATAGCTATGTGTTCACATGTGTGTACTATTGATTCACATGTATGTACTATTAGGAGAGGTGGTGCAAGATTAATAATACTTGCATGACTAAATTAAAAATGAAGGTATTATACTGTAATTATTTTTTTCGCATGTATAGAACTATTGAGTCACATGATTGTACTATTGATTCACATGATATACTATTAGGGGAAGTGGTGCAAGTTGGATAATACTTGCAGGACTAAATTAAAAATGAAAGAAAAGATAAAGGTATTATACTGTAATATTTCGAGTCCCAAAACGTGTAATTATCGAAATTATATTTTTCTATAAATAGAAGCTCATTCTTCTTTCATTCTCACCAATTCACTAAGCTTCACAAGAGCAATTATAGAGAGAGAATTGAAGCTATAGAGAGAAAGAAGAAGCGAAGTTTATTACTTCACTATTCCAGTATCCAGTCTTATTCTAAGGTAAGGGGTATTATTTATTTCATATTCTGAAGAGATATTATTTTTCGTATTCGTATGAATATTATTTTCGTTCAATATTCGTAAGGAATATTATCTTCGTTCAATATTCGTTGGAATATTATTTTCGTTCAATATTCGTAAGGGGTATTATTTATTTCATATTCTGAAGAGATATTATTTTTCGTATTCGTATAAATATTATTTTCGTTCAATATTTGTAAGGGGTATTATTTATTTCATATTCAGAAGAGATATTATTTTTCGTATTCATATGAATATTATTTTCGTTCAATATTCATAAGGAATATTATCTTCGTTCAATATTCGTTGGAATATTATTTTCGTTCAACAGTAGTAAGGGGTATTATTTCTTTCGTAAGGGATATTATTTTTGTTCAATATTCATATGAAATAATATTTTCTTCCATACTATGTAGTATGTAAATAATATTATTTCGTTTCGTATTCCTAGTTCTACACTTATTTTATTGAAATATTGCTTCTATATTCCATTAAATTAGTACAATATCCTTGATATTTGCGCTTCATCTAGTATCTTTAAATAGAAATATTATTTCAAACATTCTTGATAATTATTGATCTTTTCATGTCGGAATACTATTCACGACTTACTATTCACGGGTTACTATTCACCCAGTTACTATTCACTCAAATAATATTCACTCTGGTATTCGGGAAACTTTTTATGCCTGAGTACTATTCACAGGATACTATTCACGGGATATTATTCACCCGAAAAATATATTTCTTTTCTGTCCAAATTATTTTTGATACATGAATATTATTCTTGAATTTTACTCCACAAAGCAGTATCATGTTGACAATTTGGATGTTTTTAAACTCTGAATAAATTTAAAGTCTTTAATATTTATCCTTTAATTCGGTTGATTAATGCTTATATCATTGTCATCATCTTCATGCTTATATTGTGATTAAGATCATCTTTGGCTTACGTGCATAGATGGACTGTTGATTGATATGATTATGGTCAGGAATCATTCGGTATAATCATGACCCGTAATGTTATAAATGTTGTGGTAAAAGTCCTCAGTAGCCCGTAGTGCATTGATGGACAGTTTTTGGTATGATTATAACCAGGGATTATTCGGTATGATCATGACCATTAGTGAAAACACGAATATCCTTGGCTCGTAGTGTATGGATAATTCGTGGTTGTGATACTATTTATTGAGCTGAATCTCAGCGATAAAATTGATGATAAACTCAAGATAGTAGATATCATGTTCTACTTGACTTTTCTAATGGATTGCTTGCTCCACTGCAGTTAAACTTGATATTTATTGTATTTTATCAGTTTAACACTGTTGAAGGCTAAGGATAATTTATTCTGCATTATCTTAGTCATAATATTTCTTACTGGGCTAGTTGAGCTCACCCTTTTACTTTTATTATTCTCTTCAGGAAATGAGAACGTAACTGAGACTAGTCGGGGAATGAAGTGATGGTCCAGGAAAAGTGGCTTTAGTAGCCCTCACTATTCTGTGAAATAGTGTGATAATAATTGTAATGAGGATTTCATTGAGTGTGGATATTGTTTAGAAAACAATATTCGTTTAAAAACTCAGCTATGTTTTGTCGTATTTTTACACGACAGTTGTATTAAATAAATTTGTATTTGATTTCTGTACCTGTATTTGGCGACTCAAGATGGGTAATGTATACCTATTTTGGGGGCATCACAGTTGGTATCAAAACTTAGGGATATGATCCCTGGCTGAGATGTGAGACAAGAACTAGGAGGGGAGAGACGGGAAATTCCTTCGCTAGTATGACCTACCTAAGTTTATTTAGTATTTAATTGGTCGGTCAAAGTATAGGGATAATATGTGACATGTCAATTAACCCTTATTTTGTGACAGTATTTGAGAATGGCATTTGAAAATGTGGAGATAAGCAATGAAGCACATGAGACCGTTGAGTCACCAACAATCAATACCCTGGATAATGTGCAACAAGAAGACAATAATCCTCAGGTAAACAACAACAACGATCAGATGATGAACGATGGGATGTTCAGAGGCTTTATGCAATTTATACAACATCAGGCGAGAGAAACTCTTGTTCAAAATGCAGGTGAAAACACTGGCAATCCTCGGATGGTAACCGCTAAGCAGTTCAAGGAGCTGGGACCACCGGAGTTTTTGGGAGAGCCAAAACCACTTAAGGTGGAGACGTGGATAAAGCAGATCACCAAGATATTTGATGTCTTGGGATGATCTGAGGAGCAAAAGGCTCCCTTTGCCACCTTCATATTGAGAGGAGAAGCAGATTACTGGTGGGAATCAGTAAAACGTACTCAACCTGCCGCACTCAAAATATCTTGGGAGAAGTTCCAAGAGCTGTTCAACGACAAGTACTTTCCCGAAAGTATTCGTCACATGAAGGAGGTAGAGTTCATCAAACTGGAGTAGAACAATATGACCGTGTCGCAGTACGAAGTTAAGTTTTTCGAGTTGTCCCGGTTTGCGTCCCACTTGGTTGATAATGAGGAGCGAATTACGCAAATATTTCTACGAGTTTTGAAACCCGAAATACGTCAATACCTCATTTTTTACAAACTTTGTTTATATTTCGATGTTGTGAATAGGGCTCAGTTATTGGAGCGTGATAATGAGTCAACCCAACCAAAAGGTAATGACCAACAACACGATAATAATCGTACCGGTGGCAAAGATCATCGGAACAATGATAACTATCGTGGAGACAATTATCATGCCAGAAATGGTAACCACTTCGGTGGTAATCATGGCCAAGATAATAGAAGAAATGATTCAAGTGGAAAATTCAGGAAGAGAAGATTTAACGATGATGGTGTTGGTTTATATGTTTATGTTTTAATGATGATAATATGTTTTGCATTGAAATAATATATTTTGCATGAGAATTATATTATGGGCATGTGAATAATATTATATGGTTGTATATGTGAACATAACTTAATGGCCAGGATATAATATTATATAATATGCATGGATTATGGGTGGTTATAATATTCAAATATATTAGTCCATCTAAATTACGTGATTGCTGGAATCTCTCATCTCAGTGAGAATAAATTTGATTAACTGTCAAGTTAATTCAAATTTGAATTAGAAGCTAAAAAAGGTAACTGTTCTAAATTGCTAACAACCTTATCTTGCATATCTTTTATCCCTTCATATCAGCTGCTTAGTATAATATCATATCTTCTAAATGAGCTTATCAAGGAAAATAATATATCCGTTACTTTAAATATTAGTTGCTGATTTTATGATATTGTTAATCTGTTTCATCAGTATATCTCGTGGGTGATAATTTAATTAAGGAGTTTGTCTTGCTTAGTGGAGCCCACAATTAGTTAGTTGAGTTTGTCTTGCTTAGTGGAGCCCACAATTAGTTAGTTATATTTTGGTATCTTATTTTGAAAAGGAGTCTTACAGTAGTTACTATCCTTATTTACCTCCGCTACTAATCAGTTGAATGTGGGTAGAGTTTCACTCCTTTATTTCAGCTCTTCAAAATCAAATAGGTGGCACATATCTGCTTAATATCTTTCTTGTGATTCAAAGCTGCTGAAATCATGGGTGCATGGCTGCTAACGGGACTAAGAGATATTAGCTTGCATATGTTATAGCCGTTGCATGTATTGTTATATATTCTCCTTCTCTTCGGCTGAACAACACACAACTGAGAACGAGCAATCAAGTTGAGCGATTACATCAAAACCTATCAACTGTTTTTATTCCAGTCATTTATTCTTATCGTTTTATCCTTGTGTGCTGGAAATATTATTAATTGTAAATCAAAGTATTCAAGCATAGCTTTGGCTTGAGGTTTTCGGGTTTAGTTAGTCTGTTCAAAGAGAGCTTTCAAGGTTACAAATGTGCAAAGGTCTCAGTGGTGAGAAAGGTTGCAGAGGTGCAAAGGGGGCAGAGGTGTCCATCAGTGAAAAGCTTCTTTGTAACATGAAGTTCTTTTTATTGTATTTAATTGAATATTAATTTTAATAAAAAGAGTCTCCAATCCTAGTTGGGATTGGACGTGGATTACGCCACTAGGTAGAGGATAGGGGCTGAACCACGTAAAAATCTTAGTGTGATTTTTACTTCTGTTTATCTCTTTAACTGTCATTCACGTTCTGCACTTTTTGTTATTCACGCCACTAATCCAGACACTAAAGCAGACAGGTCTATAGCTGTCTGATAATAAGAAACGAAGAACATAAGCTAAAGCAGACACTAAAGCAGACAGGCGTAGCTGTCTGAATTATACCTGTTGCATAAAGTCTCAAATAGTTTTCACCGTTTATCACTTTTAGCTTAAACACCTATTCACCCCCCTTTAGGTGTGCTATATTATAGAATTACATATGGGAAGACGTCGGCAGAAGCACCAGCGCCAGCAACAAATTCTAGGGGAAGAAAACGACCGCCAGTTAGATGATACAGATGCGGAGAGGAGGGACACATAAGTCCAAACTATTCACAACCTTCTAAGGTATGTTTTAGTTATGAAAAAGACGGTCACATAGCTCGATTTTGTCCTGTAGCGAAATTAAGTCCAGCTGGGACAGTGGCACCAAAGACGGATACGGACAAAACAAAGTCGGTGATTTCAGAAAGAGCATTTTTCGTGATTTCTCAAAAAGCGAGTAACCTGAACGAAGTTAGCACGGGTTAGTTAATTATAAATTCTTGCGAAGTCTATACCTTATTAGATACCGCTTTTACCCACTCTTTTATTTCTCCTACTTGCGCTCAACGTTTAAATTTGACTCTAGAGAAATTAGACTTTGACTTATCGGTTGAACCTCCGTTAGGAGAAACCTTCATTACATGTGTTATCCAAGTCTTGGATGAGAGTCACAGTTTTTAAATGATATTTCTATCGTTAATAAATTTTCTGACGTATTCTCGAAGAACTTCTTGGCCTACCCCAGAGCGTGAAATCGAATTTTGTATTGACCCCATTACAAAACCCATTTCTAAAACCCTCAAATATTTCTTCACCCAAAACAAACGTATTATGCGCCAAACATGTTGGCTCGAGCTATTGAAGATTACGATCATACCATTCAATACCATCGTAGAAAAAGCGAACGTGGTAACTGATGGGTTGAGTAGAAGATCGTATGCATTTACGAGTGCGACGTTGTTAATACAAAGACCCATTTCGTATAACTTACAAATGATGAAGATAGAGTTAAAGACTCTAGGGACCCACGTGGTGATATCAAATATACAAGTTGAATCGACTTTAATCGATAAAGTTAAAGGCCACCCAAGCTACAGACCCGGAGCTGATAAATTCGAAGAAGAAGGTTCAAGAGGGCGTTATTCTATAAGCAAGAGTCGATGAAGAAAGGAAATCTCAACCCTCGATTTAATTGGTCCATTTGAAATCCTCGATCGAGTAAGAATTGTGGCCTATAGACTTGTTTTATCGCTAAGTATGTCGTGTGTTCATAACATTTTTTACGTATCAATGTTATGTAAATATGTGGACGACTCGAACCACATTATTAAATTAGAACTAGACGAGATAGCAGAAGATTTAACGTATGAGGAGATATATGTTAAAATCTTGGATAAGAAAGATAATATTCGACACTCAAAGGTTATACCACAAGAGTTAGAATCTAACGAGGTATCCTAACCTCTTCGGCATACCAGGTATGTACGTAAATTTCGAGAGCAAAATTTCATAATGAGAGGAGATTGTAAGACCCCGAATTTTATGAAATGAAAGTATTCAATTTTCCTATAATTATTATTCTATTTAGTAAATGGTTAAATTGATAACAAGTTAAAGTTAAGGGTGATATTTGAAAATTTTGCAAATAAAGCAAGTTGATATTCGATTGGTCGAGTAATATTCGTTTTAACAGAGAATATTCGTACGACGACACAATCATTGGTGGACCCCACAATGGAAGTATTGTCGTAGTTAGAAAACGACAGAAATATCTTGTTATAAAAATAACGGCGAAAGTTTTACTGTTAAATTGTTGAACTACCTGGTAGTAAAAGTACAGTAATACGCGTGGTTGCATAGTTGTACACAATATTGATTATTGATACTTACGTGAGAAGTCACTCAGTTATATTCAATTATTGCTATAGTAATTGTTGCATCATATCTCTTATATTATTGATTCAATTATTGTCACAGTATCATCTGCATAATATTTTATATTATTAAATCAATAATTAAGACGACAAAGTTATTCATATTATTATTTGCAATATTGACAATGTCTAGAATTTCTGTCAAGGAGATGTTTGGTCACCTAATTGCGCGCCAATAAGGAGAAATCCTTATCGGAAAGCCCCCTTTTTCCTGGGAACGACCTGGTTGTTAAATATTATGAGTTATAATATTAATGATGAATAAATTCGTGTTGATTAAAGATGAAATTGATAGTTCTATTGTGTTAGAATTATTAGTGTTAGTGGAAATCGACATTTATTTCGATGATAATTGATGTCTGGAAGTTATATTAACCAATCGGGTAATTAATCAAATAAATGAGTACTTAATTGTTATTAATTCATATGTTTATAACTATGTGTTCACATGTGTGTACTATTGATTCACATGTATGTACTATTAGGGGATGTGGTGCAAGATTGATAATACTTGCATGACTAAATTAAAAATAAAGGTATAGATGAAGGTATTATACTGTAATTATTTTTTTCACATGTATAGAACTATTGAGTCACATGATTGTACTATTGATTCACATGATATATTATTAGGGGAGGTGGTGCAAGTTTGATAATACTTACAGGACTAAATTAAAAATAAAAGAAAAGATGAAGGTATTATACTATAATATTTCGAGCCCCAAAACGTGCAATTATCGAAACTATATTTTCTTATAAATATAAGCTCATTCTTCTTTCATTCTCACCAATTCACTAAGTCTCACAAGAGCAATTATAGAGAAAGAAGCTATAGAGAGAAAGAAGAAGCGAAGTTTTCTACTTCACTATTCCAGTATCCAGTCTTCTTCTAAGGTAAGGGGTATTATTTATTTCATATTCTGAAGAGATATTATTTTTCGTATTCGTATGAATATTATTTTCGTTCAATATTCGTAAGGAATATTATCTTCGTTCAATATTCGTTGGAATATTATTTTCGTTCAATATTCGTAAGGGGTATTATTTATTTCATATTCTGAAGAGATATTATTTTTCGTATTCATATGAATATTATTTTCGTTCAATATTTGTAAAGGGTATTATTTATTTCATATTCAGAAGAGATATTATTTTTCGTATTCATATGAATATTATTTCCGTTCAATATTCGTAAGGAATATTATTTTCGTTCAATATTCGTTGGAATATTATTTTCGTTCAACAGTAGTAAGGGGTATTATTTCTTTCGTAAGGGATATTATTTTTGTTCAATATTCATATGAAATAATATTTTTTTCCATACTCTGTAGTATGCAAGTAATATTATTTCGTTTCGTATCCTTAGTTCTACACTTATTTTGTTGAAGTATTGCTTCTATATTCCATAAAATTAGTAGAATATCCTTGATATTTACGCTTCATTTAGTATCTTTTCATGAAAATATTATTCTGAGCATTCTTGATAATTATTGATCTTTTCATGCCGAAATACTATTCACGAGTTACTATTCACGGGTTACTATTCACCCAAATAATATTCACTAGGGTATTCGGAGAACTTTTCGTTCCGGAGTATTCACGAGTTACTATTCACGGGTTACTATTCACCTAGTTACTATTCACTCGAATATTATTCATTTGGGTATTTGGAGCACTTTTCATGCCGGGGTACTATTCACGAGGTACTATTCTCGAAGTACTATTTACGATGTACTATTCACGATGTACTATTCACCAGAAAATTATTTTTGATACATTAATAATATTCTTAAATTTTACTCCACAAAGCAGTATCATGTTGACAATTTGAATATTTTTAAATTCTGGATAAATTTAAAGTCTTTAATATTTATTCTTTAATTCGGTTGATTAATGCTTATATCATTGTCATCATCCTCATGCTTATATTGTGATGAAAATTGTGATGCCCCCAAAATAGGTGTACATCACCCATTCTGAGTCGCCAAACACATGGTACATAAAATATATACAAACTTAAATATACAACATGAGCTGTGAGTTTTAATACAAATATTATCTTCTAGACAGTATTAAAACTCAAATTAAGTCCTCAATACATTTATTATCACACTATTTTACAGAATAGTGAGGACTACTAATGCAAACATCTGGACTAGTAAAGGGTGAGCTCAACTAGCCCAGTAAGAAATATTATGACTAAGATAATACATAATAAATTATCGTTAGCCTTCAACAGTGTTAAACGAATAAAACATATTAAACATCAAGTTTAACTGCAGCGGAATAAGCAATCCATTAGAAGAGTCAAATAGAACATGATATCTACTATCTTCTATGATTTAAAAGAATTTATCATCAATTTTATCGCTGAGACTTAACTTAATAAATAATCCACATCATCCCTGCACTACGACCAAGAATATTCATTAGTATAACGACCGCAAATTATCCATGCACTACGGGCTAAGGATATTCGTATTTTTATTAATGGTCATGATCATGCCAACAACTGTCCATCAATGCACTACGGGCCAATGAGGACTTTTACCACATCATTTGTAACATTACGGTCTTGATTATACTGAATAATCCATAGTCATAATCATACCAAGTCCATCTATGCACTACGGCCAAAGATGACTTTCATAACAATATAAGCATGAGGATGATGACAATGATATAAGAATTCAACTAAAAGAAAACAAATGATAAATTTTTAAATATTTATAATTTAATTTATCCAGAATTCAATAATGTCCAAATTGTCAACATGATACTGCTTTGTGGAGTAAAATTCAAGAGTAATATTGTATCAAAAATGATTTAGACAGAAAAGAAATCAATTTTTATCATGAATAGTACCCCCGGGTGAATAGTAACTGAGTGAATAGTATTCCGTAAATAGTTCTTCGGGAATAGTACCCCGTAAATAGTACTCCGACATGAAAAAAATTAAAACTTATCAAAAATAGTCAGAATAATATTTCCATG
The DNA here is from genome assembly GCA_016801055.1 of Panax notoginseng. NCBI lineage: Eukaryota > Viridiplantae > Streptophyta > Magnoliopsida > Apiales > Araliaceae > Panax > Panax notoginseng. The sequence continues at coordinate 17,799,257 of CM029014.1, forward strand.
AAAAGATACTGGATGAAGCGTAAATATCAAGGATATTCTACTAATTTCATGGAGTATAGAATCCAAAACTTTAACAAAGTGAGTATAGAATTCGAAATCTGAAACGAAATAATATTACTTACATACTACAGAGTATGGAAGAAAATATTATTTCATATGAATACTTAATAAAAATGATATCACTTACCTTAAAAAGAAGAGTATTCCAACTAGTATAGCGGGGATATTCTTGAAGAAAACTTTCACTATTTTCTACGCTCAAAGCTTTCTTAAACTCTAAAGAAATATGCTCAAGATTATAGAAGAAGAATTCTTTGATTCTGGTGTGATTTTCAATTCTAACTAAGCATCCTATTTATAGAAGAATGGAAATGATACTATTTAGAATTTTCACAGATTGCACAGTAGGAAAATGGATGAATGCATCACGGGCAGAGAAAAAATTAGGCGTCCGTTTTTTTTTCAATTTATAAATATAATATTCAATAAAATATAATATATTCTATTTTTCATAAAAAAACAAAACTTATTATAATATATATATATAATAAATAAATATAATAATAATAATAATAATAATAATAATAATAATAAAAAAAACTCCCTCCTTCCCCGGCATCAATGCCCCCCCCCCATTTCATACCAATTCCTATATGTATATATATAAGACCTTATATATATATATATATATATATATATATATATATATATATATATATATATATATACACACACACACACACACACATGACACCTTATATATATATATATATATATCTACCATTCCAACTTCCTTTTTTAATTCAAACTCCTCTCGTGACAGCCTTTGAAATCCCCCTCCCCTAACATTTATTTTTCAACATGTGAGCCCTACATATGGGCCCTTACTATTATTATTATTATTATTATTTTATATATATATATATATATATATATATATATATATATATATACCGAATAACTTTCTATCGATTATTTTAAAAAATGGGTAAATGGGGGTTCATAAAATAAGCAAAATTTACATCAAATACTTCATAAAAATCTTTTCAATATTTTTAACAGCATTTATTCATTATTATTATTTGCAATATTTAACAACCAGATCGTTCCCAGGAAAGAGGGGGCTTTCCAATAAGAATTTCTTCCTATTGGTGCGCAATTAGGTGACCAAACCTCTTCTCGACAGAAATTTTTAGACATCGTCAATATTACAAATATTAATATGAATAACTATATTGTCTCAATTATTGATTTAATAATATATAAAATATCGACAATAATTGAATCAAATAACGTGAGATACTATGCAGCAATTACTGTAGCAATAATTGAACAAAATCGAGTGACTTCTCACGTAAGCATCAATAATCAATACCGTGTGCTACTATGCAACCACGCGTGATACTGTACTTTTAACACCGGGTATTTCAACAGTTAACGGTAAAACTTTCGCCGTTATTTTTATAAAATGATATTTTTGTCGTTTTCTCAATCCGACAATAATACCGTTGTGGGGTCCATCAATGATTGTGCCGTCGTACGAATATTCTCTGTTAAACCGAATATATCCCGACCAATCGAATATAATATAACAACTTGCGTACTTTGTAAAATTTATAAATATTACCCACAACTATAACATTATATCAAATTTACTCCTTAATATTCAAAAATAATATTTATAGAAAATTCATCTTTATTCATAAAAGTTTGGGTCATACAAAAGTCACATTTGGCTTACGTGCATAGATAGACTGTTGATTGGTATGATTATGACAAGGAATCATTCGGTATAATCATGACCTGTAATGTTACAAATGATGTGATAAAAGTCCTCAGTGGCCCGTAGTGCATTGATGGACAGTTGTTGGTATGATTATGACCAGGGATTATTCGGTATGATCATGACCATTGGTGAAAACACGAATATCCTTGGCCCGTAGTGCATGGATAATTCGTGGTGTGATACTATTTATTGAGCTGAGTCTTAGCGATAAAATTGATGATAAACTCTTAAATCATAGAAGATAGTAGATATCATGCTCTACTTGACTCTTCTAATGGATAGCTTATTCCGCTGCAGTTAAACTTGATGTTTATTATATTTTATCAGTTTAACACTGTTGAAGGCTAAGGATAATTTATTCTGCATTATCTTAGTCATAATATTTCTTACTGGGCTAGTTGAGCTCACCCTTTTGCTTTTATTGTTCTCTTTAGAAAATGAGAACGTAGCTAGTACTAGTCGGGAAATGGAGTGATGGTCCAGGATAAGTGGCTTTAGTAGCCCTCACTATTCTGTGAAATAGTATGATAATAATTGTAATGAGAACTTTATTGAGTGTGGATATTATTTAGAAGACAATATTCTTTTAAAAACTCAACTATGTTTTGTCGTATTTTTACACGACAGTTGTATTAAAGAAGTTTGTATTTGATTTCTGTACCATATATTTGGCGACTCAAGATGGGTGATGTATACCTATTTTGGGGGCGTCACATATGTTATGGTTGAATAAGACCTTGATAGACATTTTTTCGAATCAAATGACAATCGATCTCTATATATTTGGTTCTTTCATGAAGGACTGGGTCATTTTTAAGATATCTAACCATCTTTATAGTTGCATCCATATGAGTCACGGTAGGAGAAGACATAAATTGGCTAAGAATGTGCACATCATAAGAGATATTTGGTCGAGTAATGGTGAAATAATCCGGGTCAAATTTTGAATTCGGAACAAATCTCTGGTCAAATCTCAAGTCCGAATTGAATCAAATCCTTCCAAATAAGGTCTTAATTAACCAATCACAATAGTATCTTGTTGAGTTATCTTAGCCCACTACAGACTCACTTAAAAAGCCGTGACTTAAAGATATTATTGTTAGTAACTTAATTCCTTATATAAAGACAAAATTTTTTCATATCTTTCGATGTGGGACTAGACCAAATTCTAATCCACATGCCCACTAGTAGTATACGATTATTGTTGTCTTGGTACTTCATCAGTAATCTATTCAGCAACAGAGCAACAATAACGAACAAGAACAATTCCAAGTCTTCAAATTCGCAAATCGCAACAGAGTAAATCCTAAAATTCAAGTCTCTAAATTCAAATAAGGCAAATAGGCAATCAAGATCTGCACTAATTCATGTATATTTTAATTTTAGTTTTAAAATTTCACAAATTTAACAATTACTTTAAGAATTTTTGTAATTGTTTATGGATTTTTCTTTTTATAAAATTAGGGTTTTTTCTGGAACAATAAAGAGAACTCGATCAAATAAAAGTTCTTCAAGTATGTGTTCTATTCTATTTTTAATTTCTTTAAATTTTTGTAATGTTACTTGTTAGTGGTTTAATTGAGAAAAAAGAACATAATAAATTATGGGAAACATAAATTTAAAAAAAAACTAAAATGAAAAGGAGTAAAAAGAGATCCAAATAAACTTATAATGTGCATTATATAATGTTTAATGTTAATATTGTTTTGATTTTTATATTTGTTGTTTTCATTTGGCTATCCATTAGTTATTAATAATATATAACGGTGGATATTTGTAAGACCCCAACTTTTATGAATAAAGAATAATTTTCTCGAAATATATATTTTTTTATATTATGGTGTGGATTGATATAATGTTATAGTTGTAGGTAATATTTATAAATTTTGTAAAGTAAGCAAGTGGTTATATAATATTCGATTGGTCGGGAAATATTCGTTTTAACAGAGAATATTTGTACGACGGCATAATCATTGGTGGACCCCACAATGGAAGTATTTTCGTAGTTAGAAAACGACATAATTATCTTTTTATAAAAATAATGGCGAAAGTTTTACCGTTAAACTGTTGAACTACCCGGTAGTAAAAATACAATAATACGCGTGGCTGCATAGTAGCACACAGTATTGATTATTGATGCTTACGTGAGAAGTCACTCAGTTATATTCAATTATTGCTACAGTAATTGCTGCATCATATCTCTCATATTATTGATTCAATTATTGTCACAATATCATCTGCATAATATGTTATATTATTAAATCAATAATTGAGACGACAAAGTTATTCATATTATTATTTATAATATTGACAATATCTAGAAAGTTTTGTCAGGGAGAGGTTTGGTTACCTAATTGCGCGCCAATAAGGAGAAATCCTTATCGAAAAGCCCCCTTTTTTCTGGGAATGATCTGGTTGTTAAATATTATGAGTTATGATATTAATGATGAATAAGTTCGTGTTGATTAAAGATGAAATTGATGGTTTCATTGTGTGGGAATTATTAGTGTTAATGGAAATCGACATTTATTTCGATAATAATTAATGTCTGGAGTTTATATTGACCAATCGGGTAATTCATCGGATAAATGAGCAATTAATTACTATTAATTCACATGCTTATAACTATGTGTTCATATGTGTGTACTGTTGATTCACATGATTTACTATTAGGAGAGTTGGTTCAAGATTGATAATACTTGTATGACTAAATTAAAAATAGAGGTATAGTTGAAGGTAATATACTGTAATTATTTTTTTTCACATGATTATACTATTGAGTCACATGAATGAACTATTAATTCACATTATTTACTATTAGGGGAGGTGGTGCAAGTTTGATAATACTTGCAGGGCTAAATTAAAAATGAAGAAAAAGAGGAAGGTATTATACTGTAATATTTCGAGCCCCAAAATGTATATGTGAAACCCCAGATTTTATGAATAAATATTTAATTTTTCTCGAAATAATTTTTTTTATATTATTGTGTGGATTTGATATAATAGTTATGGGTAGTATTTATAAATTTTGCAAAGTATGCAAGTTGTCATATTATATTCGATTGGTCGGAGAATATTCTTTTTGTCGGGGAATATCCGTACGACGGTACAATTATTGGTGGACCCCACAACGGAATTATTGTCGGATTGAGAAAACGACAAAAATACTTTATGAAAATAACGGCGGAAGTTTTACCGTTGATACTGTTGAACTACTCGGTAGTAAAAGTACAGTAATACGTGTGGTTGCATAGTAGCACACGGTATTAATTATTAATGCTTATGTGAGAAGTCACTCAGTTTGATTCCATTATTGTCAGTTAATAATATGAATTATTTAGCGATAATGACGTTTTGTTTTATTCGTATTATTAACGTAATAAAACAGAAACATCTTTTTATATAAAACAGAATACTTTATTAAAGTTATTCTATAAATAGAATATATTATATTTTATTTAAAAGATTTTTCTTTAAATATGGACCGTCAGATTAAAGTAATCAATCTGGACCGTTCATGGATTAGTTACTATGCATTCCATTTTCCTATAAATAGAAGCTCATTCCTTCATTATTTTCTTACGAATTCACTGAACTCTAGAGAGAGAAACTATAGAGAAAGACTATATAGAGATAGAAGAAAAGTTTTCTGCTACTTCACTACTCTTATATCCAGTTCTTTTACGGTAAGGGGTGTTATTCTTTCTTATTCATGAAGAGAACTGTTGTTATTCCATTTATTATTATTCTGTTGGAATAACCTGTATACGCGGTCTACCCTATACTTGGTGACATTCTTCTATTATTCTGTTGGAACATCCTGTCTGTGTGTTTTACACCGGACCTGGTTCCGTTTATTATTCTGTTGGAACATCCTGTCTGTGTGTTTTACACCGGACCTGGTTCCGTTTTTATTATTATTCTGTTGGAACATCCTGTCTGTGTGTTTTACACCGGACCTGGTTCCATTATTTATTATTCTGTCGGAATATCCTGTCTGTGCGTTTACGCCGGACCTGGTTCCATTATTTATTATTCTGTTGGAATAACCTGTCTGTGCGGTCTATCGCATGCATGGTGATTTCTTTTGTTATTCCATTCTTTATTATACTCAGTTGGTTAAGTTTTGACTTCTATACTCCATGAAATTTGTGGAATATCCTTGATAATTGCGTTTCATCCAGTATCTTTTCATGAAAATATTCTTCTAAGTATTCTTGAATTTTACTCCACAAAGCAGTATCATGTTGACAATTTGGACGTTGTTAATTCTTGGATAAATTAATTCTTGAACTTGTTTTATTGAATTCTTATATCATTGTCATCATCCTCATGTTTATAAAATGTTGAAAGTCATCTGTGGCCTGTAGTGCATAGATGGACTTGGTATGATTATGACCAGGGATTATTCGGTATAATCATGACCGTAATGTTACAAATGATGTGGTAAAAGTCCTCATTGGCCCGTAGTGCATTGATGGACAGTTGTTGGCATGATCATGACCATTAATGAATATACGAATATCCTTGGCCGTAGTGCAGGGGTGATTCGATGATGTGAATTATTTTATTAAGCTGAGTCTCAGCGATCACAGTGTTGGAAAATCTTTTAAATCATAAAAGATAGTAGAGTTTATTTTCTACTTGACTCTTTTAATGGATTGCTTGTTCCGCTGCAGTTAAACTTGATGTCTATTATATTTTATCAGTTTAACATTGTTGAAGGCTAATGATAATTTATTCTGCATTATCTTAGTCATGATATTTCTTACTGGGCTAGTTGAGCTCACCCTTTCTTTCACTGTTCTCTTCAGGAAATGAGAACGTAGCTGGGGCAAGTCGGGGAACGGAGTGATGGTCCGAATGATAGTATTAGTTAGTAGTCCTCACTATTCTATGTAATGGTGTGTTAATAAATGTAATGAGGACTCCTTTTGAGTATGAATACTTTCTAGAAGATAATATTTGTATTCAAACTCACAGTTTATGTTTTGTCGTATTGTACACGACAGTTGTATTAGTAAGTTGTATTTGTATTATGTACTTTGTATCTGACGACCCAAGATGGGTGATGTATACCTAATTTTGGGGGCGTTACAGTTGGTATCAGAGCTATAAGTAAAGAGCCCCGAGCCTCTCGCTGGTGACTTCCTGTTGATGGGGGATGCACCGAAGCCAGACTCTCCGTAGGGGACGCCGTTCTGCGGTGGCAAACTGATAGGTATCAATGTAAGGTGCTGACATAGGTTGGTGTCCAGAGTTACAGTTGGTATCAGAGCTTAGGGATATGATCCCTGGCTAAGATGTGAGAATAGAACTAGGAGGGGAGAGACGGGGAATTCCTTCGCTAGTATGACCTACCTAAGTTTATTTGCATGGTATTTAATTGGTCGGTCATAATATAAGGATAATATATGACATATCAATTAACTTTTATTTTGTGGCAGTATCTGAAAATGGCATCTGAGAATGTTGAGAATAGCAATGAAGCCCAGGCGATTATTGATTCACCACATATCAATAATCAGGATAATGTTCATCAGGAAGGTGACAATCCTCATGCAAACAACAACACTGACCAGATGATGAATGATGCAATGTTTAGAGGTTTTATGCAATTCATGCAACAACAGGTGAAAGCGGCTCCTGTCCACAACGTAGGTAGAAATACTGAAAACTCTCAGGCGGTCACCGCTAAGCAGTTTAAGGAGCTGGGACCACCGGAGTTTAAGGGAGAACCCAAACCACTTGTAGCTGAAACATGGATAAAGCAGATCACCAAGATATTTGATGTCTTGGGTTGCTCCGAGGAGCAAAAGGTTTCCTTTGCCGCCTTTATGTTGCGAGGAGAGGCAGATTACTGGTGGGAATCGATAAAGCGTACTCAACCTGCCGCACTGAAGATGTCCTGGGAGAAGTTCCAAGAGCTGTTTAACGACAAATATTTTCCCGAGAGTATTCGTCACATGAAGGAGGTGGAGTTCATCAAATTGGAGCAGAATAGTATGACCGTGTCGCAGTACGAGGCAAAATTTGCGGAGTTATCCCGGTTTGCGTCCCACCTGGTGGATAATGAAGAAAGAATGACGCGGATGTTTTTAAGAGGTTTAAAGCCGGAGATACGTCAACATCTTGTTTCTCATAAATTGTGTTTGTATTCAGATGTTGTAAATAGGGCTCAGTTGGTGGAGCGCGATAACGAGACAACGCAGCCAAAAGAGAGCAGCCGGCAAAATGATAATACTAGTGAAAGCAGTCATCGAAGCGGTGACAACAAGCGTGGATGGAATCAACAGGCCAGAAATGGTAACCACTTCGGTGGTAATCAGGGCCAAAATAATAAGAATGGGCATTTCAAGAAGAGGAGATTCAACAATGATGAAAAGACGTCAGCACCAGCACCTGTCGTTAAGGAAGGAGAACGATCACCTATCATATGTTTCAAATGCGGAGGGGAGGGGCACATCAGTCCAAACTGCGCGATGCCGTCCAAAGCATGTTATAATTGTGGAAGAGAAGGTCATTTAGCCCGATTTTGTCGTTCACCGAAGACAAGTTCAGATAGGATGGAGGCACCAAAGACCGTCCCAGAAAAGCCAAAGCCAGTAGTTTAAGAGAGAGTATTTTTTTTTCGTGACGAGGAACCTGAATAAAATTATCACGGGTATGTTAGTCATAAACTCTTGCGAAGTCTATACCGTGTTAGATACCGGTTCTACTCACTCTTTTATTTCACCTAGTTGTGTTAAAAGTTTGAAGTTAACTCCGGAGAACTTAGACTTTGATATGTCTGTTTAAACTCAGTTGGGAGAAACCTTCGTTACCTCTACTATTTATAAATCTTGTTCAAATCAACACTTTCACGTTACCTGTCGATCTTATCTCTTTGAAAATACTTGCCTTTGATGTGATTTTTTTGAAACGATTGGTTCACTACTCATCATGCTTCTCGTAAGGATGTTAGCTTTCATATTCCTAACCAACCTGTTATGCAAATTCAAAGTAACCAAACTACTAAAGTCAATCATTGTCATATCAAGCCATAAGTAAAAATCCCCGTTCCTTTCGCTGTTGACTTCCTGGTGTGGAATGTACCGAAGCTAGACTTTCCGTAGGAGACGTTGTAAATGATGATGGCAAGTTGATAGGTATCAATGTGACGTGTTATCCAAGTCTTGGATGAGGGTCACAGTTTTGAACGATATTTCTATTGTTAATAAATTTCTTGACGTATTCTTGAAGACTTCTTAGCCTACCCCAGAGCGTAAAATTGAATTTTGTATTGACCCCAGTACAAAACCTATTTCTTAAACCCTCAAATATTTCTTCAACTAAAACGAACGTATTATGCGCCAAAGACGTTGGCTCGAGCTGTTGAAGATTACGATCGTACCATTCAATAACATCGTGGAAAAGTGAACGTGGTAGCTGACGCGTTGTGTAGAAGATCGTATACGGTTACAAGTGTGAATATTCGAACCCACGTGAAGATAACGAATATACGATTAAAATCGACTTTAATCGATAAAGTTAAAGCCGCTCAAGCTACATACTAAGAGCTGATAAATGTGAAGAAGAAGGTTCAAGAGGGCGTTATTCTAGAAGCAAGAATCGACGAAGAGAGGAAATCTCAACTCTCGATTTAATTGGCCCATTTGAAATCCTCGATGAAGTAGGAACTGTGGCCTATAGACTCGTTTTACCGCCAAGTATGTTGCGTGTTCAGAACATTTTTTTTTACGTATCGATGTTACGTAAATATGTGGACGACCCGAACCGCATTATTAATTTAGAACCGGACGAAATAGCGAAAGATTTAACGTATGAGGAGATACGTGTTAACATCTTGGATAAGAAGGATCATATTCGATGCTTAAAGGTTATACCTCAAGAGTTAGAATTTGAAGTGAAGTCAAGGTATCCTCACATGTTCGGCATACCAAGTACGTACGTAAATTTCGAGGGCGAAATTCTATAAGGAGGGGAGATTGTGAAACCCCAGATTTTATGAATAAATATTTAATTTTTCTCGAAATAATTTTTTTTATATTATTGTGTGGATTTGATATAATAGTTATGGGTAGTATTTATAAATTTTGCAAAGTATGCAAGTTGTCATATTATATTCGATTGGTCGGAGAATATTCTTTTTGTCGGGGAATATCCGTACGACGGTACAATTATTGGTGGACCCCACAACGGAATTATTGTCGGATTGAGAAAACGACAAAAATACTTTATGAAAATAACGGCGGAAGTTTTACCGTTGATACTGTTGAACTACTCGGTAGTAAAAGTACAGTAATACGTGTGGTTGCATAGTAGCACACGGTATTAATTATTAATGCTTATGTGAGAAGTCACTCAGTTTGATTCCATTATTGTCAGTTAATAATATGAATTATTTAGCGATAATGACGTTTTGTTTTATTCGTATTATTAACGTAATAAAACAGAAACATCTTTTTATATAAAACAGAATACTTTATTAAAGTTATTCTATAAATAGAATATATTATATTTTATTTAAAAGATTTTTCTTTAAATATGGACCGTCAGATTAAAGTAATCAATCTGGACCGTTCATGGATTAGTTACTATGCATTCCATTTTCCTATAAATAGAAGCTCATTCCTTCATTATTTTCTTACGAATTCACTGAACTCTAGAGAGAGAAACTATAGAGAAAGACTATATAGAGATAGAAGAAAAGTTTTCTGCTACTTCACTACTCTTATATCCAGTTCTTTTACGGTAAGGGGTGTTATTCTTTCTTATTCATGAAGAGAACTGTTGTTATTCCATTTATTATTATTCTGTTGGAATAACCTGTATACGCGGTCTACCCTATACTTGGTGACATTCTTCTATTATTCTGTTGGAACATCCTGTCTGTGTGTTTTACACCGGACCTGGTTCCGTTTATTATTCTGTTGGAACATCCTGTCTGTGTGTTTTACACCGGACCTGGTTCCGTTTTTATTATTATTCTGTTGGAACATCCTGTCTGTGTGTTTTACACCGGACCTGGTTCCATTATTTATTATTCTGTCGGAATATCCTGTCTGTGCGTTTACGCCGGACCTGGTTCCATTATTTATTATTCTGTTGGAATAACCTGTCTGTGCGGTCTATCGCATGCATGGTGATTTCTTTTGTTATTCCATTCTTTATTATACTCAGTTGGTTAAGTTTTGACTTCTATACTCCATGAAATTTGTGGAATATCCTTGATAATTGCGTTTCATCCAGTATCTTTTCATGAAAATATTCTTCTAAGTATTCTTGAATTTTACTCCACAAAGCAGTATCATGTTGACAATTTGGACGTTGTTAATTCTTGGATAAATTAATTCTTGAACTTGTTTTATTGAATTCTTATATCATTGTCATCATCCTCATGTTTATAAAATGTTGAAAGTCATCTGTGGCCTGTAGTGCATAGATGGACTTGGTATGATTATGACCAGGGATTATTCGGTATAATCATGACCGTAATGTTACAAATGATGTGGTAAAAGTCCTCATTGGCCCGTAGTGCATTGATGGACAGTTGTTGGCATGATCATGACCATTAATGAATATACGAATATCCTTGGCCGTAGTGCAGGGGTGATTCGATGATGTGAATTATTTTATTAAGCTGAGTCTCAGCGATCACAGTGTTGGAAAATCTTTTAAATCATAAAAGATAGTAGAGTTTATTTTCTACTTGACTCTTTTAATGGATTGCTTGTTCCGCTGCAGTTAAACTTGATGTCTATTATATTTTATCAGTTTAACATTGTTGAAGGCTAATGATAATTTATTCTGCATTATCTTAGTCATGATATTTCTTACTGGGCTAGTTGAGCTCACCCTTTCTTTCACTGTTCTCTTCAGGAAATGAGAACGTAGCTGGGGCAAGTCGGGGAACGGAGTGATGGTCCGAATGATAGTATTAGTTAGTAGTCCTCACTATTCTATGTAATGGTGTGTTAATAAATGTAATGAGGACTCCTTTTGAGTATGAATACTTTCTAGAAGATAATATTTGTATTCAAACTCACAGTTTATGTTTTGTCGTATTGTACACGACAGTTGTATTAGTAAGTTGTATTTGTATTATGTACTTTGTATCTGACGACCCAAGATGGGTGATGTATACCTAATTTTGGGGGCGTTATAGTTGGTATCAGAGCTATAAGTAAAGAGCCCCGAGCCTCTCGCTGGTGACTTCCTGTTGATGGGGGATGCACCGAAGCCAGACTCTCCGTAGGGGACGTCGTTCTGCGGTGGCAAACTGATAGGTATCAATGTAAGGTGCTGACATAGGTTGGTGTCCAGAGTTACAGTTGGTATCAGAGCTTAGGGATATGATCCCTGGCTAAGATGTGAGAATAGAACTAGGAGGGGAGAGACGGGGAATTCCTTCGCTAGTATGACCTACCTAAGTTTATTTGCATGGTATTTAATTGGTCGGTCATAATATAAGGATAATATATGACATATCAATTAACTTTTATTTTGTGGCAGTATCTGAAAATGGCATCTGAGAATGTTGAGAATAGCAATGAAGCCCAGGCGATTATTGATTCACCACATATCAATAATCAGGATAATGTTCATCAGGAAGGTGACAATCCTCATGCAAACAACAACACTGACCAGATGATGAATGATGCAATGTTTAGAGGTTTTATGCAATTCATGCAACAACAGGTGAAAGCGGCTCCTGTCCACAACGTAGGTAGAAATACTGAAAACTCTCAGGCGGTCACCGCTAAGCAGTTTAAGGAGCTGGGACCACCGGAGTTTAAGGGAGAACCCAAACCACTTGTAGCTGAAACATGGATAAAGCAGATCACCAAGATATTTGATGTCTTGGGTTGCTCCGAGGAGCAAAAGGTTTCCTTTGCCGCCTTTATGTTGCGAGGAGAGGCAGATTACTGGTGGGAATCGATAAAGCGTACTCAACCTGCCGCACTGAAGATGTCCTGGGAGAAGTTCCAAGAGCTGTTTAACGACAAATATTTTCCCGAGAGTATTCGTCACATGAAGGAGGTGGAGTTCATCAAATTGGAGCAGAATAGTATGACCGTGTCGCAGTACGAGGCAAAATTTGCGGAGTTATCCCGGTTTGCGTCCCACCTGGTGGATAATGAAGAAAGAATGACGCGGATGTTTTTAAGAGGTTTAAAGCCGGAGATACGTCAACATCTTGTTTCTCATAAATTGTGTTTGTATTCAGATGTTGTAAATAGGGCTCAGTTGGTGGAGCGCGATAACGAGACAACGCAGCCAAAAGAGAGCAGCCGGCAAAATGATAATACTAGTGAAAGCAGTCATCGAAGCGGTGACAACAAGCGTGGATGGAATCAACAGGCCAGAAATGGTAACCACTTCGGTGGTAATCAGGGCCAAAATAATAAGAATGGGCATTTCAAGAAGAGGAGATTCAACAATGATGAAAATATTCTTCTGAACATCCTTGATATTTGCACTTCATCCAGTATCTTTTCATGGAAATATTCTTCTGAACATTCTTGAATTTTACTCCACAAAGCAGTATCATGTTGACAATTTGGACGTTATTGATTTTAGGATAAATTAACTTATAAATCTTTAAAATTTATTCTTGAACTTATTTTATTGAATTATTATGTCATTGTCATCACCCTCATGCTTATATTATGAAGAAAGTCATCTTTGACTTACGTGCATAGATGGACTTGGTATGATTACGACCAGGGATCATTCGGTATAATCATGACCTATAATATTATAAATGATGTGGTAAAAGACCTCAGTGGCCTGTAGTGTATTGATGGACAGTTTTTGGTATGATTATGACCATCGATTGTTCGGTATAGTTGTAAGACCCCGAATTTTATGAAATAAAAGTATTCAATTTTTCTATTTAGTAAATGGTTAAATTGATAAAAAAAAGTTAAAGTTAAGGGTGATATATATAAAATTTTCAAAATACGCTAGTGGTCATAAAATACTCATTTCTATTGGAGAATATTCGTTTAGTCTTGGAATATTCTTTCTGTCGGGGAATATTCGTACGACGGCGCAGCCATTTGTAGGCCCCATAACAGAATAACTGTCGGATAAAGAAAGTGATAAATTTGAATTTTTATAAATAACGGCGTAATCGTTACCGTTAACACTGTTAGAATACCTGGTGGTTAAAATACAGTAATACGCGTGGTTGCACAGTAGCACACGATATTGCACAGTATTTTTGAATTATTGATTCTTACGTAAGAAGACACTACTCAATAATTATTACAGTAATTACTGTTTAATATTTTATTTTATTGATTCAATAATTGCTGCGTTGATATTTTATATTATTGTTGTTTCAATAATTGTCACTGCACAGTATTTCCCATTATTAGATCAATAATTCATATTATTTGAATAATATTATTAGATAACATTATCGGTAATGTCTAGAAAGTTCTGTCAAGGAGAGTTTTGGTCATCTAATTGCACGCCAGTAAGGAGAAATCCTTATCGGAAAGCCCCCTCTTTCTTGGGAACTGCCTGGTTGTCATTATTGTGATTCTATAATATTATTTGTGAATAATTAATTATTGATCTATATGATAATGAAATATTTATTTGATGTGGATATAAATGATGGATTTATTTATGTGGTTATAAATGAAAGAATTAATGTTGAGATATTTTATCAGTATTTTATCGGATTGGAGGTCTTAAAAGATCAAATCATTGTTATTACAGCTTTATTGTGTGAGTTATAATTTTTAATCTGACCGTTGGATCGTTGTAATTTTTGGATATAATATACATATATAAGTTGAGTATATGTTCACAAATTTTGAACCGTTAAAAATAAACGAATGATTTGTTATGAATTTTAAGAGGTAACTGATTCGAAAATTAGGTTTATAAATGATTTTGGTGGAAAATTCTAGAAATGGGTGGGCTCCACTTTTGGTTGTTGGGGAAGATGGCTGATTTTTGGTGGGTGGAATAGTAGCAGATAAAGTCATCAGGTAGCAGGTCAAGTCTGCTTCGGCGTGCTAACATTTTCTTATAAATAGAGGGTTAAGTTAGAATTGAAAATCATACCAGAATTCATAAGTTTTCTCTCTTTTTCTCTCTATATTATCGAGTGTATTTTGTGAGTATTTAGATACTTGGTGAGTTGCTATTCATCAGTGCAAGTTTCCTTCAGCGTCATATCCGATATCCAGTCAGAAGTGCTGCTCTTTTGAGGTAAGGGATAGTAAGGGATAGTAAGAGATATTAAGGGATGCTATATTCTTCATAATGATGTTATTCATTCAATATCATTATACTGAAATATGGTATAGATTTTATTATGAAATTTCTACCTTTTTGAGTCGGGGTTACTATTCACGTATACGGCACTATTCACGTATACAACACTATTCATGTATATGACATTATTTACATGTATGACATTATTTACGTATACGGTACTATGTACGAATACAGAGTACTATTCACGAATTACTATTAACGAGTTACTATATACGAGTTACTATTCACGGGTACTATTCACGATAAAAATTGGTTTCTTTTTCTAACCAAATTATCGTTGATTTATGATTGTTGCTCTTGAAAATAAATGCAGTTGTTGATCATATTATTTTTATTATCATATATAACATTTTTATAACCCTGATGTTAAATTTTTCTTTCACTTGAGTGTAAAGATGGGTAAATTATTGGTATGATCGTGACTGAGGAATATCTTTGGCCTGTAGTGCAAAGATGAATTGTTAACTGGTATGATCATGACCATTGAATTTATAATTGAATATCTTTAGCTTAAGTGTAAAGATGAATTGATTAACATGGTTATAATTATTGTTTATATAAATTCTGAAATGATTATATATTTCTTTGAGATATGAATATATTTGGCCTGTAGTGCAAATATGAACTGTTGAGGAATATCTTTGGCCTGTAATACAAAGATGAGTTGTTGATGAATATCTTTGGCTCTTTGGCATGTAGTGAAAAGATGACTTGTTGATGAATATCTTTGGGCCGTAGTGCAGAGATGAATTTATTAGTATGATTATGAACATGAACTGTGATTTGGTATAACCATGATGTTTGATGTTTCAGGTGATAAAAATTATCTTTGTCCTGGATGAGAAAAGGAATTTAGAACTGCAATTACGATTATGAGTTATACACGTGATTGTGGACAGGAATTGTTGATTGATATTATAGGGATAAAACATTGTTGGTGGACTTTTAACGTGGAGAAGATAATAGACTTTATAGTCTATTTGACTCTTCTGATGAATTTCTCGTTCCGCTGTAACTATGGTTGAAAAGTTTTATCATCTACCATATGTTCTAAATCTCTGATTTATTACTGATAAAAGTTATTGATAATTTAATTATCTTTAGTCATGATATTCTTTACTGGGCTAGTTGTACTCACCCTTTTGCTTCACAATTTCTTTTCAGGTAATAAGAGTGTAGCTGGGTCGAGCGAGGATAACGGAGAAATAAAACGGTGGTCTCTAGCTGTGGAGTTCTCCCTAAGCAGTATAGAAAAGTTTATTTAGTAGTTATATTTGGTGAATCCAATAGGGTAAGGCGTACCCAACGTTGGAAGGGTGTTTTTCCACTATCATACAAGATGTCTAATGTCATACAACCTCGTGTCATTATAAAATAGGGTTGTACACATCCACTTGCTGAGTATATCTACGAGCACTACCTATATAATCTTGGTGTTTGTTTGAAGTATAATTCTCAATTAGAGACAGTGGAGATAATGATATGTCAAGAGAAGACTTACCATTGGAAAGAATATGATAGTAATCTTCTTATTTTTCTTTGGGGTCTATTGGGTCAACCAAGGATAATTCTGTGGACATACGATAACTATCATAACCTAGACGCATGGCCTCCTATGTACGAAGGTTTTCTTGAGCACTTTTCGAAGATTTTAATTTCTAAAACTATTTTTGACTATACCTTTATGTAAGGTGCCATTGTGACGTGCTATCCAAGGTTGGGATAAGAGTCACAGTTGGTATATATTTGTATCAAAACTCACAGCATATGTGTTGTTGTATTTTGTACGAGAATTGTGATAATGAAGTTGTAGTCGTTTTATGTACCATGTATTGGCGACTCAGAATGGGTTGGGTGGAATGGACCTATTTTGGGGTTGTCACAATAGTCATGACCATTGATGATTTAATGAATATCCTTGACCCGTAGTGCATGGATGATTCGATGATATGGTTTATTTATTAAGCTGAGTCTCAGCGATAAAAATTGATGAAAACATTTTAAATCATAGAAGATAGTAGATATCATGCTCTACTTGACTCTTCTAATGGACTGCTTATTCTGCTGCAGTTAAACTTGTTGTCTACTATATTCTATCAGTTTGACATTGTTGAAGGCTAATGATAATTTATTCTGCATTATCTTAGTCATAATATTTTTTACTGGGCTAGTTGAGCTCACCCTTTCTTTCACTGTTCTCTTCAGGAAATGAGAACGTAGCCGGGACTAGTCGGAGAACAAAGTGACGGTCCGGATGATAGCATTAGTAGTCCTCACTATTCTGTTAAATAGTGTGACAATAAATGTAATGAGGACTCCATTGAGTGTAGATATTGTCTAGATGATAATATTCTTATTAAAACTCTTAGATTATGTTTTGTCGTATTTTACACGACTGTTGTATAATTAAGTTGTATTTGAATTTTGTACCATATATTTGACGACTCAAGATGTGTGATGTATACCTATTTTGGGGGCGTTACAGTTGGTATTAAAGCTTAGGGATGTGAGAGAAGAACTAGGAGCGAAGAGACAGAAAATTCCTTCGCTAGTATGACCTACCTAAGTTTATTTGGTATTTAATTGGTCGGTCAGAGTATAGGGATAATATGCGATATGTTAATTAACCCTTGTTTTGTCGCAGTATTTGAAAATGGCATCCGAAAATGTTGAGATAAGCAATGAAGCATATGAGACCGTTGAGTCACCACAGATTAATACCCAGGATAATGTGCAACAGGAAGACAATAATCCTCAGGTAAACAACAACGATCAAATGATGAACGATGGGACGTTCAGAGGTTTTATGCAATTCATGCAACATCAGGCGAGGGCGGCTCCTGTCCAAAATGCAGGTGGAAACACTGACAAATTTCAGACGGTCACCGCTAAGCAGTTCAAGGAGCTGGGACCACCAGAGTTTTTTGGAGAGCCAAAACCACTTAAGGCGGAGACTTGGATAAAGCAGATTCCCAATATATTTGATGTCTTGGGATGCTCCAAGGAGCAAAAGGTTCCCTTTGCCACCTTTATGTTGCGAGCAGAGGCAGATTACTGGTGGGAATCTGTAAAGCGTACTCAACCTGCAGCACTGAAGATGACTTGGGAGAAGTTCCAAGAACTGTTCAACGACAAGTACTTTCCCGAAAGTATTCGTCACATGAAAGAGGTAGAGTTCATTAAAGAGGTAGAGTTCATCAACGACAAGTACTTTCCCGGTTTGTGTCCCACTTAGTTGATAACGAGGAGAGAATGACGAGGATATTTCTAAGTAGGACTGAGCAAAAAACGGGTATAACCAAATTACCGAACCGAAATAATTTAACCGATTTTTTCTAAAAATTCGGTTATTTTTACTATTTCGGTTATATCCGAATTATTTTACGATTTTCGGTTAGTTTGTACGAGTATCATTTTTGGGTTATTCGGTTAAACTGAATAACCGAACAAATCTCAGCCACTAGCCCAACCTTCTAACTCTCAGCCCTCAGCCCAACCATTAGTCATTACTCATTAGCAATTTAGCACTCAGCCCAGCCTAGCCAACAACCATTAGTCTTTTCTAATTCTCAAACTCTCAGATCTTTCAAAGTATCCAACTCTCTCACTCTCAATCTCTCAGATCTCTCACTCTAAACTCTCGGCTAAATTATATTTCTTCAGACGGACCATGGAGAGGCAGCCGTCCATGTCGTCGGCGTCGTCGTTAGAGAGGCAACTCTGATCTCTCATCTTTCTTTCTTGCGCGACGGCGACGCATGGCGGAGACCACCAGCGACTTCAGATCCCAGCGACGAAATCCCATTTGGGTCTAGTTCTGATTTGTATTTGACGAAATCCCAGCGACTACAGATCTCACTTTCGTTTTGCATTTGGGGCCATTTCGTTTGATCTCAGCTTGGTTTGGTTTGATTTTGTGACGAATTTCGTTTTGATTGTGAAATACTTATTTTGGAAATTTTGCTGCTTGGAGAATAGAAAGAATATTTATGCTGAGGGGTGTAGTTGTGTCCTAGAGGAACTATTTGTTTATTTTTTATTTTGTGGTCAATTTTGCTGGTGAGAGACCTATCTGGCTACTGTGGAGATCTGGGATTTTTTTTCATATTTCATCTTTTATGTTTACGAAGTTTCTTACGCTTGAAATAATTATGGACATTTTTTGGTTTGTTGATATTTGTAGAGAATCTCTTATTAAGGTCCCAGAACCACCAATTCTTCCATTCTTTAGGCATGTTGATTGTGTAGAAGTTTTAGCTCAAATTCCTGAGAAAGCAGATAAAAGGTGTATACAGTTCAAGCTCAAATTCCTGAGAAAGCAGATGGATTGTAGTCTGTCTGTAGGAACTGAACTGTGTTGCTGCTAATTCTTTTCAATTCGATTATTAACCGAATAATCTATTCGGTTATTCAGTTAGTGCACAATTCGGTTGTTTATTCGGGTACCTAAAATAGCATTAGTTCGGGTATCGGTCATAATCGAAATTGTAGTTCGGTTCGGTTATTAACCGAATGCTCAGTCCTATTTCTAAGAGGTTTGAAATCTGAGATACGTCAATATCTGATTTCTCATAAACTGTGTTTGTATTCAGATGTTGTAAATAGGGCTCAGTTATTGGAACGCGATAACGAGTCGACCCAACCAAGAGAAAGCAACTAGCAAAATGATAATACCAGTGGTAGCAGTCATCGAAGCGGTGACAACAAGCGTGGAGGGAATCAACATGTCAGAAATGGTAATCACTTTGGTGGTAATCATGGCCATGACAATAAGAGTGTACATTTCAAAATGAGGAGATTCAATAATGATGGAAAGACGTCAGCACCAACACCTGTTGTTAAGGAAGGAGAACGACCGCCGGTCGTATGTTACAAATGTGGAGGGGAGGGACATATCAGTCCAAACTGCGTGATGCAGTCCAAAGCGTGTTACGATTATGGAAAAGAAGGTCACCTAGCCCGATTTTATCGTGCACCAAAGTCAAGTTCAGCTGGGATGGAGGCATCAAAGGGTGTCCCAGACAAGACAAAATCGGTAGTTCAAGGGAGAGCGTTTGTCGTAACCTCCTAAAAAGCGAGGAATCCGAACGAGGTGATCACAGGTAAGCTAATCATAAACTCTAGCGAAGTATATACCTTATTTGATACGGGTTCTACCCATTCTTTTATTTCTCCTACTTACGCTCAACGTTTAAATTTGACTCCGGAGAAATTAGACTTTGACTTATCTGTAGAAACTCCGTTGGGAGAAACCTTCATTACATCCACTGTTTATAAGTTTTGTTTGGTTCAAATCGATAACTGCATGTTACCTGTAGATCTTATTTCTTTGAAAATACTTGCATTTGATGTGATTTTAGGGATTGATTGACTAACTATTCATCATGCTAAAATCGATTGTTTTCGTAAGATTGTTAGCTTTCATATTCCTAACCAACCTATTATGCGAATTCAAGTAACCAAACCATTAAAATCAATCACTGTCATATCAAGCCATAAAGCTATTCGTTTATTGAAAAACGGATGTCAAGCATTTTTAGTCCATATCACGGATTTAAATAAAAATACGTCAGATTTGAATGATATTTTTATTGTTAATAAATTACCTGACGTGTTCCCTGAAGAACTTCCTGGCTTACCCCCAGAGCGTGAAATTGAATTTTGTATCGACCTTGAATCCAGTACAAAACCTTTTTTCAAAGCCACATATCGAATGGCTCTTATTGAACTTTAGGAGTTAAAAACCCAACTACAGGACATCAGTTTCATTTGTCCTAGTACGTCTCCTTGGGGTGCTCCTGTTCTATTCGTGAAGAAAAAAGATGGAAGTATGCGACTTTGTATTGACTATCGGGAGTTGAATTGTAAGATCCCGAATTTTATGAAATAAAACTATTCAATTTTTCTTATAATTACTATTCAGTAAATAGTTAAATTGATAAAAGTTTAAAGTTAAGGGTGATATATATAAAATTTTCAAAATACGTAAGTGGTTATAAAATACTCATTTCTGTTGGGAAATATTCGTTTGGTCGTGGAATATTCTTGTTGTCGGAGAATATTCATACGATACGCAGCCATTTGTGGGCCCCATAACAGAATAACTGTCGGATGAAGAAAATGACAAGTTTGAGTTTTCATAAATAATGACGTAGTTGTTACCGTTAACACTGTTGGAATACCTGGTGGTTAAAATATAGTAATACGCGTTGTTGCATAGTAGCACACGGTATTGTACAGTATTGTTGAATTATTGATTCTTACATGAGAAGGCACTACTCAATAATTGTTACAGTAATTACTGTTCAATATTTTATTTTATTGGTTCAATAATTATTGCGTTGATAGTATATATTATTGTTGTTTCAATAATTGTAACTACACAGTATTTCCAATTATTAGATCAATAATTCATATTATTTGAATAATATTATTAGATAGCATTATTGGCAATGTCTAGAAAGTTCTGTCAAGGAGAGGTTTGGTCATCTAATTGCGCGCTAGTAAGGAGAAATCCTTATTGGAAAGCCCCCAATTTCCTGGGAACGATCTGGTTGTCATAATTGTGATTCTGTAATATTATTTGTGAATAATTAATTATTGATTTATATGAAAAGGAAATATTTATTTTATATGGATATAAATGATGGATAGGAAAACATTTATTTTGTGTGGATTGAAATAAAGGAATTAATGCTGAGGTGTTTTATCAGTATTTTATCGGAATTGAGGAATTCTTAAAAAAGTGTCAATTGTTGAAAATTGATATTTTAACTTATATTATAAATGTATAATGTTGTTAAATAATATTATAATAATGGTGATATTTTCACACTAAATTCATGATGCATGAATCAAATCAGAGAAATCTAGAAATCAAAAGAAGAACAAAATATGAGATTTTCAGAAAAATTAGTTTATTAGTTGATTTTGTAAAATCCATAATTCTTTGTGTATAATGAGTTAGAAGATGAGCCATATATAAAAAGAAAGACCTGAAAGTAAGGAAACCGTAGAAATTGGAATCACCCAAAAATTCATTGTGAATTTTTCGTGGTGACTGTTTGAATGAAACTGGTCTGAAGGACTCATAATTCGAAAAATCAGTGTTCTTGAGATATATTGCGTGAGTTATAATTTTTAATCCGACCGTTAGATCGTTGTGATTTTCAGATATGTTATACATATATAAGTTGAGTATATGTCCACAAATTTTGAATAGTTAAAAATTAACGTATGATTTGTTATAAATTTTAAGAGGTGACTGATTCAGAAATTATTTTTATAAATGATTTTGGTGGAGATTTCTAGAAGGCGGGCCCCACTATTGTTTTAAACATGTGGGCTGCCAAATTATTTTCAAATGAGATGGCTGGTGGCTTGCGTAGGAGAAAGTTAATAATAATAATATTTTATTATTTTAGTCTCCTTTGGCGTTCTAGCATTTTCTTATAAATAGGTGCTTAAGTTAGAATTGAAAATCACACCAGAAATATAAGTTTTCTCTCTCTATATTATCGAGCATATTTTTGTGAGTATTTAGATACTTTGAGAGTTGCTATTCAGTGCAAGGTTCCTTCGACTTTTCATCCGATATTCCAGTCAGAAGTACTGCTCTTTTGAGGTGGGATTTTAAAGGTTATTATGTTTTTCTGTTTCATAATTTTTTCGACCCTCAAAAATTCTGGAAAAAATTGAAATGATAATTTGATGAGTTTTCTTGATTGTGTCCAAAAATAGTGATTTTTGGATGTATAGATTAAGAGTTATAAATTTTATGAGAAAAGATTATTTTAAAAGTAAACCCTTATAACTACTTGTGGTTAACTCTAAAATTGGTAAAATTTTTATTGGGAATATATGTATATAATAGCAGCATACTCTGTAAATTTTAAAATTTTTGGATAAAATTACAGTTTATTATAAATGTCTAAATATTCGGCAGTTTTGGCCATATGAAAAATAGTAAATGAATTTTAAAAATTCTGAGAAAAATATATGTTTAATATGGGACTATATTCTGCTAAATCTCAGAAAAAAAATAATTTTGGGACTGATTTGGTATTTTTCATGAAAATAGACTATTTATAAGTAAATGAATTAAATATGTTATGTGAAGTAAGAAAATTAGAAAATAGGATTTTATGGCTTGAGAATCCTATATGAGGTATATACAGATTTTTGTTGAGGGTTTTGATTATTGGTGATGAAATCTTATGAGTTTGGCATTTTAGGATGATTAAATACATTAATTAGTTTAGTGTAAACAATTAAAATAAATTATTTATAGGTTTAAGAAATGATTAAAATATTGTTGTAATATTAATAATATTAGATTACGAGATTATTAAGTGACTTATAACATTTGGTGGAAGGTGCTGTAAATATTGATATAAATTTTATTGTGAAACTTTATCTTTTTGTGTCGTGGTTACTATTCATGAGTTACTATTCACGAGTTACTATTCACGCGTACTATTTACGATAAAATTGGTTTCTTTTTCAGACCAAATTATCGTTGATTTATGAATATTACTCTTGAAATTAAATCTATGTTTTGATCATATTATTTTTATTATCATATATAACATTTTTATAACCCTAGTGTTGAAATTTTTTTTGACTTGAGTGTAAAGATGGGTAGATTATTGGTATGATCGTGACTATGAGTTCTCTTTGGCCAGTAGTGCAAAGTTAAATTGTTGACTTGTATGATCATGACCATTGAATTTATAATTGAATATCTTTAGCTTAAGTGCAAAGGTGAATTGATCAACATGATTATAATTATTGTTTATATAAATTCTAAAATGATTATATATTTCTTTGAGATATTAATATCTTTGGCCTGTAGTACAAAGATGATCTGTTGTTGAATATCTTTGGCCTATAGTGCAAAGATGATCTGTTGTTGAATATCTTTGGCCTGTAGTGCAAAGATGACATGTTGTTGAATATCTTTGGCCAGTAGTGCGAAGATGAACTGTTGACGAATATCTTTGGCCCATAGTGCAAAGATGAATTTATTAGTATGATTATGAACAGGAACTGTGATTTGGTATAACAATGATCTTTGATGTTACATGTAAAGACATGTGATGAAAATTATCTTCGTCCTGAATAAGAAGAGGAATTTAGAACCACAATTATGATTATGAGTTATTCATATGATTGTGGACCAGAACTGTTGATTGATGTTACAGGGATAAAACATTGTTGGAGGATTTTTAACATGGAGAAGATAATAGACTTTATGGTCTATTTGACTCTTCTAATGGATTGCTCATTCCGCTGCAACTATGGTTGAAAAGTTTTATCATCTACCATATATTCTAAATCTCTGATTCATTACTGACGAAGACTATGGATAATTTAATTATCTTTAGTCATGATATTCTTTACTGGATTAGTTGTGCTCACCCTTTTGCTTCACAATTCCTTTCAGGTAATAAAAGTATAGCTGGGTCGAGCGAGGGTAACAGGAAAATAGAACGGTGGTCTCTAGATGTGGAGATTCTCCTTAAGCAGTATAGAGAAATGTGTTGTATACATCATTTAGTAGTTAAATTTGGTGAATCCAATAGAGTAAGGCGAACCCAACTTTGGAAGGGTGTTTTGCCACTATCATTCAAGATGTCTAATGACATACAACCTCATGTTATCATAAGACAGGGTTGTGCAAATCCACTTGCTGAGTATATCTATGAGCACTACCTATATAATCTTGGTGTTTGTTTGAAGTATAATTCTCAATTAAAGACAGTGGAGATAATGATATGTCAAGAGAAGACTCACCATTAGAAAGAATATGATAGTAATCTTCTCGTTTTTCTTTGGGGTCTATTGGGTCAACCAAGGATAATTATGTGGACATATGATATCTATCATAACCTAGACGTATGGCCTCCCATGTACGAAGGTTTCCTTGAGCACTTTCCAAAGATTTTAATTTCTAAAACAGTTATTGACTGTACCTTTATGTAAGGTGTCATTGTGACGTGTTATCCAAGGTTAGGACATGAGTCATAGTTGGTTTATATTTGTATCAAAACTCACAACACATGTGTTGTTGTATTTTGCACGACAATTGTAGTAATATAGTTGTAGTTATTTTCTGTACCATGTATTTGGTGACTCAGAATAGGTTGGATGGATTGGACCTATTTTGGGGTTGTCACATGAATCATGTCACCATCAAAAATAGGTACCCGTTACCTCGTATTGATGATCTGTTTGACCAGTTGCAAGGCGCTAAATTCTTTTCAAAGATTGATCTTCGTTCCGGATATCATTAGTTGAATATTAAAACTGATGACATTCTGAAGACTGCTTTTAGAACTCGGTATGGGCATTATGAATTCCTAGTCATGTCTTTTGGATTGACTAATGCTCTTGCTGCCTTCATGGACATGATGAACAGAATATTCAAGAAATATTTAGATCACTTTGTGGTCGTCTTTATTGATGACATCCTCATATACTCCAAAACCCGTGAAGACCATGAGCAACACTTGAGGCTGATACTCCAAAAGCTTCGTGAAAATAAGCTATATGCCAAGTTGAAGAAATGCGAGTTCTGGCATGAGAAAGTTGCATTTCTTGGGCACGTGATATCAAATCATGGAATATCTGTTGACCCAGCGAAGATTGAAATAATTCAAAGCTGGGAGCAACCAAAGTTAGTGACCGAAGTACGTAGCTTTCTCGGCTTAGCTGGTTATTATCGGAGATTCGTGGAAGGATTTTCTCGAATCGCTACTCCATTAACTCAACTGACTCGAAAAGATACAAAGTTCGGTTGGAGCAAGAAATTTGAAAAGAGTTTTCAAGAACTCAAGAGGAGACTCATTACAGCACCTGTTCTGACAATACCATCTGGCTCGGAGGGATTTGTCATCTACAGTGATGCTTCAGGCAAAGGGTTAGGATGTGTTCTCATGCAACATGGGAAAGTCATAGCCTATGCCTCACGATAACTCAAAGAATATGAGAGGAATTATCCTACTCATGATCTAGAGTTGGCAGCAGTCGTTTTTGCGCTTAAGATTTGGAGGCATTACCTGTATGGAGAGAAGGTGGAGATCTATACAGATCATAAAAGCCTCAAATATTTCTTCACTAAAAAGGAACTCAACATGCGGCAACGACGTTGGCTTGAGCTGTTGAAAGATTATGATCATATCATTCAACATCATCCTGGAAAAACGAACGTAGTAGCTGACGCATTGAGTAGAAGATCATATGCGGGCCCATTTTGTATGACTTACAAAGGATGGAGATAAAGTTAAAGACTCCAGGGATCCATGTGATGATGGCAAATATACGAGTAGAACCGACTTTAATCGATAAAGTTAAAGCTGCTCAAACTACAGTCCTGGAGCTGATGCGTATGAAGAAGAAAGTGCAAGAAGGTGTTATTCCGGAAGCAAGAATCGATGAAAAAGGAATACTTCGAGTCAACTCCAGACTTTGTGTTCCTAACGATTCTGACTTGAAGTATAAAATCATGATGGAGGCGCACAACACACCGTTTGCAATCCATCCTGGAAGTAACAAGATGTATCGTGATCTTCGACATACATTTTGGTGGAGAAATATGAAGAGAGAGATAGCGGGGTTTATCTCAAGGTGTCTAACTTGTCAACGAGTCAAGGCGGAGCATCAAGTGCTAAAAGGCCCATTGCACTCCTTTATTAAAATTACGTCGTTATGGAGTGGCCGCGGGTAGCATTTTTGTAAATAAAAGAAAAACAAGTGGGACCACTCTTTTAAGTCACTCCAAATCGACGTAATTTTAATAAATGAGTGCTATTTAAGGAGGAATGTTATTTAAAAGGAATTCTCTTTGTGACGCCCCCAAAATAGGTATACATTACCCATTCCGAGTCGCCAAATACATGGTACAGAAACAACTACAGCTTTATTAATACAATTATCGTGCAAAATACGACAACACACAAACTGTGAGTTAAAATATAAATATTATCTTCTAGACAATATCCACACTCAAATAAGTCCTCATCACAATTATTGATACACTATTTTATAAAATAGTGAGGACTATTATAACAACTGCTTTGGAACATAACTCCACACCCCGACTACTTTCCACTATATTCTCGCTTCCTGAGAAGAAAAATGGAACAAAAAAGAAAAAGGGTAAGCTCAACTAGCCCAGTAAAGAATATTATGACTAAGATAATATAGAATAAATTATCGTTAGTCTTCAACAGGAAAAAATCTGATAGAATATAATATACAACAAATTTTAGATCAATAACTGCAGCGGAAACAACAATCCATTAGAAGAGTCAAGTAGAGAATGAATTCTACTATCTTCTAAGATTTAAAAGTTCATTATCAATATTTTATACATGTAACAACAATCAATATACAACTTGAATCAAATATTCATCTTTACACTACAGGCCAATGATATTCATTTGTATCACCAATTGGTCATGTTCATCTAAACACCTGTTCATCTTTGCACTACGGCCAAAAATATTCATCAGTTAATCATTCATCTTTGTACTACAGGCCAAAGATATTCAATAATATCATCATTTAGGACTGAGGATGATGAAAAATATTTTAAGAAAACGAATCCAGTGAGATAAAAGGATAAGGATTAAGGACTCGTATTTTAGTTCATCCCTGTTCAAAAATACTCCATAATAAACTATTGTGAAGCAAAATTTAGGAATAAAGATCAAAACATGGATACAATCAAAGCTAGTAATCATAATAACAACTTGGACAAAGAATGAAAATTTAATTTTTATGTGAATAGTGTCGTATACGTGAATCCATGGTAATGTGTTCTCACTTCCATTTCAGAATCTCTAGTGGTTATAATGGACCCTTTGGCACTTGATGCTACGCCTTTACATGTTGGCAAGTTAAACACCTTGAGACAAACTTCACGATCTCTCTCTTCATATTGCTCCACCAAAATATATGTCGAAGATCACGATACATTTTGGTACTTCCAGGGTGAATTATAAATGGTGTGTTGTGTTCTTCTATCATGATTTTGTGCTTCAAATCAGAGTCGTTAGGAACACAAAGTCAGGAGTTGACTCGAAGTATTCCTTCTTTATCGATTCTTGCTTCTGGGATAGCACCTTCTTCTTCATACGCATCAGCTCCGGGTCTGTGGCTTGAGCAACTTTAACTTTATCGATTAAAGTTGGTTCTATGCGTATACTTGACATCTTCGCATGGGTCCCCGGAGTCTTGAATTCTATCTTCATCTTTTGTAAATCACACAGAATGGGCCTTTGTGTTGACAACATTGCACTCGTTCCTGCATATGATCTTCTACTCAATGCGTCAGCTACCACGTTCGCTTTTCCAGTATGATATTGAATGGTATGGTCATAATCTTTCAACAGTTCAAGCCAACGTCGTTGCCGCATGTTGAGTTCTTTTTAGATGAAGAAATAATTAAGGCTTTTATGGTCTGAATATATCTCCACTTTCTCCCCATATAGATAGTGCCTCCAGATCTTTAACGCGAAAATGACTGCTGCCAACTCTAGATCATGAGTGTAAGACCCCGAATTTTATGAAATAAAAGTATTCAATTTTTCTTATAATTACTATTCAGTAAATGGTTAAATTGATAAAAGTTTAAAGTTATGAGTGAAATAAAATTTTTTTAAAATAAGCAAGTGGTTATAAAATAATCATTGTTGTCGGAGAATATTCGTTTGGTCGTGGAATATTCTTTCTGTCGGGGAATATTCGTACGACGGCGCAGCTATTTGTGGGCCCCATAACAGAATAATTGTCGGGTGAAGAAAATGACAAATTTGAGTTTTTACAAATAACGGCGTAGTTGTTACCGTTAACACTGTTGGAATACCCGGTGGTTAAAATACAGTAATACGCGTTATTGCACAGTAGCACACGGTATTGCATAGTATTTTTGAAATTATTGATTCTTACGTAAGAAGGCACTACTCAATAATTGTTACAGTAATTACTGTTCAATATTTTATTTTATTGATTCAATAATTGCTGCGTTGATATTTTATATTATTGTTGTTTCAATAATTATTGCTGCACAGTATTTTCTATTATCAGATCAATAATTTATATTATTTGAATAATATTATTAGATAGCATTATTGGCAATGTCTAGAAAGTTCTGTCTAAGGAGAGGTTTGGTCATCTAATTACGCGCTAGTAAGGAGAAATCCTTATTGGAAAGCCCCCTCTTTCCTGGGAACGGCCTGGTTGTCATAAATATGATTCTGTAATATTATTTGTGAATAATTAATTATTGATTCATATGATAAGGAAATATTTATTTTATGTGGATATAAATGAGGGAGATATTTTTGTGGTTAAAAATGAAGGAGTTAATGTTGAGGTTTTTACCAGTATTTTTGTCGGAATGGAGATATTAAAAATCAGGGTTTTTGAGATATTTTGCGAGGGTTATAATTTTTAATCCGACCGTTGGATCGTGGTAATATTTGGATATGTTATACATATATAAGTTGAGTATATGTCCACAAATTTTGAACCGTTAAAAATGAACGTATAATTTGTTATGAATTTTTCGAGATTACTGGTTCAGAAATTGTTGAATTTTCAGAGTTAATTATTTTGGTGGAAAATTCTAGAATTGGTGGGCCCCACTTGTGGTTGGTGAAGAAATGTGCTGAATTATATTTCAAATGTGGTGGGTGGGAATAGTAGCAGGTAAAGCCATCAGGTTGCAGGTCAAACCTACCAAAATTTTCCTATAAATAGAGGGCTAAGTTAGAATTGAAAATCACACCAGAAACATAAGCTTTCTCTCTTTCTCTCTCTATATTATGAAGCATATTTTGTGAGTTTTTAGATACTTGGTGAGTTGCTATTCATCAGTGCAAGTTTTCTTCAGCATCATATCCGATATCCAGTCAGAAGTACTGCTCTTTTGAGGTAAGGGATATTAAGGGATTTTAAGGGTTGTTATGATTTTCAGTTTCGTAATTTTTCTGATCTTCAAAAATTCTGGAAAAATTTGAAATGATATTTTGATGAGTTTTCTTGATTGTGTCCAAAAAATGGTGATTTTTGGATGTATAGATTGAGAGTTATGAATTTTATGAGAAAAGACTATTTTAAAAGTAACAGCTTATAATTCCTTGTGGTTAACTCTAAAATTGATGAAATTTTTATTGGGAGTACATGTATATGATAGAAGTATACTCTGTAAATTTCAGAATTTTTAGACAAAAGTACAATTTTTGATAAATGTCTAAATATTTGGCTATTTTGGCCATATGAAAAATAGTAAATGACTTTTAAAAATTCGGAGAAAAATATATGTTCACTATGGGACTATATTATGCTAAATCCCAGAAAAGAAATATTTTTGGAACTGATTTGGTATTTTTCATAAAAATAGTCTAGTTATGAGTAAATGAATTAAATATGTTTTGTGAAGAAAGAAAATTAGAAAATAGGATTTTATGGCTTGAGAATCCTATATGAGGTATATGCAGATTTTTGATGAGGGTTTTGGTTATTGATAATGAAATTGTAAGAGTTGGCATTTTATGATGATTAAATACATTAATTAGTAAAGTGTAAACAATTAAAATAAATTGTTTATAAATTTAAGTAATGTTATTCTTTCAATATCATTATACCGAAATATTGGTATGTATTTTATTATGGAATTTCTACCTTTTTGTGTCGGGGTTACTATTCATGAGTTACTATTCAAGAGTTACTATTCACGATAAAATTGGTTTCTTTTTCTAACCAAATTATAGTTAATTTATGAATAATACTCTTGAGATTAAATCTAGATGTTTTGATTATATTTATTTTACTATTATATATAATATTTTTATAACCTTGATGTTGAAATTCTCTTTCACTGGAGTGTAAAGATGGGTATATTATTGGTATGATCATGACTAGGGTTCTCTTTGGCCTGTAGTGCAAAGTTGAATTGTGACTGGTATGATCATGACCATTGAATTTATAAGTGAATATCTTTAGCTTAAGTGCAAAGGTGAATTGATCAACATGGTTATAATTATTGTTTATATAAATTCTGAAATGATTATAATTCTTTGAGATATTAATATATTTGGCCTGTACTGTAAATATGAACTGTTGATGAATATATTTGGCCTGTAGTGCAAATATGAACTGTTGATGAATATATTTGGCCTGTAGTGCAAATATGAACTGTTGATGAATATCTTTGGCCTGTAGTGCAAAGATGAGTGGTTGATGAATATCTTTGGCTCGTAATGCAAGGATGACCTGTTGTTGAATATCTTTGGCATGTAGTGCAAAGATGACTTGTTGATGAATATCTTTGGGCCGTAGTGCAGAGATGAATTTATTAGTATAATTATGAACATGAACTGTGATTTGGTATAACCATGATGTTTGATGTTTCAGGTGATGAAAATTATCTTTGTCCTAGATGAGAAAAGGAATTTAGAATTACAATTATGATTATGAGTTATACACGTGATTGTGGACAAGAATTGTTAATTGATGTTACAGGGATAAAACATTGTTGGTGGATTTTTATCATGGAGAAGATAATAGACTTTATAGTCTATTTGACTCTTCTAATGGATTGCTCGTTCCGCTGCAACTATGGTTAAAATTTTTATTATTTACCATATGTTCTAAATCTCTGATTTATTATTGATGAAGGCTATTGATAATTTAATTATCTTTAGTCATGATATTCTTTACTGAGCTAGTTGTGCTCACCCTTTTGCTTCACAATTCCTTTCAGGTAATTTGAGTGTAGCTGGGTCGAGCGGGGGTAACAAGGGAATAGAACGGTGGTCATCATTTAGTAGTTATATTTGGTGAAGAAAATAGGGTGAGGCGAACCCAACGTTGGAAGGGTGTTTTGTCACTATCATACAAGATGCCTAATGACATACAACCTCGTGTCATCATAAGACAGGGTTGTGCTCATCCACTTGCTGAGTATATCTATGGGCACTACCTATATAATCTTGGTGTTTGTTTGAAGTATAATTCTCAATTAGAGACAGTGGAGATAATGATAAGTCAAGAGAAGACTCACCATTGGGAAGAATATGATAGTAATCTTCTCGTTTTTCTTTGGGGTCTATTGGGTCAACCAAGGATAATTCTGTGGCCATATGATATCTATCATAACCTAGACGCGTGGCCTCCCATGTACGAAGGTTTCCTTGAGTACTTCCCAAAGATTCTATTTTTTAAAACAGTTTTTGACTATACCTTTATGTAAGGTGTTATTGTGAGGTGATGTCCACGGTTGGAACATGAGTCACATTTGGTATATATTTGTATCCAAACTCACAGCATATGTGTTGTTGTATTTTGCACGACAATTGTTGTAATAAAGTTGTAGTTGTTTTCTGTACTATGTATTTGGCGACTCAGAATGGGTTGGGTGGAATGGACCTATTTCGGTGTTGTCACAATGAGTATGATAATTTCTCTCATATTCTTTGAGTTGTCGCGAGGCATAGGCTATGACCTTCCTATGTTGCATGAGAACACATCCTAACCCTTTGCCCGAAGCATCTCTATAGATAACAAATCCATCCGAACCAGATGGTATTGTCAGAACAGGTACCAAAATGAGTCTCCTCTTAAGCTCTTGAAAACTCTTCTCGTATTCCTCACTCCATGCGAATTTTGTATCTTTCCGAGTCAGTTGAGTTAACGGAGTAGCGATTCAAGAAAATCCTTCCACAAATCTCCTGTAATAACCAGCTAAGCCCAGAAAGCTACATACTTCAGTCACCGACTTCGGTTGCTCCCAACTTTGTATTGCTTCAATCTTCGTCGGGTCAACATATACTCCATGTTTTGACACCACGTGCCCAAGGAATGCTACTTCTTCAAGCCAGAACTCGCATTTCTTTAGCTTCGGATATAGCTTGTTATCGCGAAGCCTTTGAAGTACTAGCTTCAAATGGTGCTCATGATCTTCACGGCTTTTGAAATATATAAGGATGTTATCAATAAAGACAACAACGAATTGATCTAAATACTCCTTGAATACTCGGTTCATCATATCCATGAAAGCCGCAGGAGCATTAGTCAATTCAAAAGACATGACTAGGAATTCATAATGCCCATACTGAGTTCTAAAAGTAATCTTCGAAATATCCTCAGTTTTAATCTTCAGCTGATGATATCCAGAACGAAGATCGATCTTTGAAAAGAATTGTGCTCCTTGCAACTGATCAAACAGGTCATCAATGCGAGGTAGCGGATACCTATTCTTGATGGTTACATAGTTCAATTCCCGATAGTCAATACAAAGTCGCATACTCCCATCCTTCTTCCTTACGAATAAAATAGGAGTACCCCAAGGAGATGTACTAGGACGAATGAAACCGATGTCCAACAACTCCTGTAGTTGGACCTTTAACTCTTGAAGTTTAATAGGAGCGCCATTCGATATGGGGTTTTAGAAATGGGCTTTGTACCATGTTCAAGGTCAATAAAGAATTCAACTTCACGTTCTAGGGATAGACCGGGAAGTTCTTCAAGAAATACGTCAGGAAATTCACTAACAACAGAAATATTATTCAAATCTGACGTGTTTTTGTTCAAGTCCATAACATGGGCTAAAAAAGCTTGACATCCATTTTTTAATAAATGAATGGCTTTATGGCTTAATATGACACTGATTGACTTTAATAGTTTGGTTGCTTAAATTCGAATAACAGGTTGGTTAGGAATATGAAAACTAACAACCTTACGAAAATAATCAATTTTGGCATGATGAGTAGTTAACCAATCAATCCCTAAAATCACATCAAAAGCAAGTATCTTTAAAGAGATAAGATCAACAGGTAATGTGATGGTGCCAACTTGGATCAAACAAGATTTATAAACAGTGGATGTAATGAAAGTTTCTCCTAACGGAGTCTCCACAGATAAGTCAAAGTCTAATTTCTCTGGAGTCAAGTTTAAACGTTGAGCACAAGCAAGAGAGATAAATGAATGGGTAGAACCTGTATCTAGTAAGGTATAAACTTCGCAAGAATTTATGATTAGCTTACTCGTGATCACCTCGTTCGGGTTCCTCGCATTTTGGCCAGTCACGACAAACGCTCTTCCAGAAATCGCTGACTTTGATTTGTCTGGGATAGCCTTTGGAGTCACCATCCCCGCTGGACTTGGTTTCGCTACAGTACAATCTCGAGCGATATGTCCTTCCTTTCCATAATTATAACATACCTTGAACTGTTGTGGACAGTTTGGGCTGATGTGTCCCTCTTTTCCATATTTATAGCATATGACCGGTGGTCGTTCTCTTCCCTTAGAAACAGTTAATGCTAGTCCTGATGCCTTCACATTATCATTGTTGAATCTCCTCTTTTTAAAATTTCCACTTGACTCGCCTCTCCTATTATCATGACCACGATTACCATCAGAGTGGTTACCGCTTTTGTCTGTATTTTTGCCTCCCCGTTGGTTATCATTGCTCCGATGACTGCTATCACCAGTATGACCCTGGCTGTGGTCCCTCGGTTGAACATACTCATTATCTCGCTCTAATAATTGAGCCCTGTTTACAACATCTGAATATAAAAAAAATTTATGAGAGATAAGATATTGTCGAATCTCGGGGTTTAAACCTCTCACAAACATCCGTGTCATTCGTTCCTCATTCTCTACCAAATGAGGCGCAAACCTGGATAACTCTGCGAACTTTACCTCGTACTGTGACACCGTCATGTTATTTTGTTCCAGTCTGATAAACTCTACCTCTTCCATATGACGAATACTTTCAGAAAAGTACTTATCATTGAACAGTTTCTGAAATATTTTTCAAGACATGTTGGGTGCGGCAGGCTGGGTAGCTTCACAGATTCCCACCAGTAATCTGCCTCACCATGGAAAATAAAGGTGGCGAATGGAACCTTCTGTTCCTTCGTGCATCCCAAGACATCGAATATCTTGGTAATTTGCTTGACCCACGTTTTCGCCTTAATCGGATCCGGCTTTTCCCAGAATTCTGGTGGTCCCAACTCTTTGAACTATTTAGCTGTGACAAACCGCGCGTTGTTATCATTTTCACCCGTATTTTATACACGAGTCTCCCTCGTCTGATTTTGCATGAACTGCAAAAAGCTTCTAAACATCCCATCGTTCATCGTCTGACCAGTGGTGTTGTTTACAGGAGGAACATTGTCGTCCCATTGCACGTTCTCCTGATTGGTTATTAAAGGTGTCTCCATGGTCTCACTTACTCTATTGTTAACATTCTCAGTTTTCATTCTCAAATACTGCCATAAAACAAGATTTAATTAAAGAAATTAACATATCACATAATATCCCTATATTCTGACCAATCAACAAATAGGCTTAGGTATGACACACTAACGAAGGATTTATTCGTCTCTCCCCTCCTAGTTCTATTCCATGATCTCCGCCGAAGACCATATCCCTAAGCTCTGATACCAACTGTGACGGCCCCAAAATATGAATACATCACCCATTCTGAGTAGCCAAATATATGGTACAGAAATAACTACAACTTTATTAATACTATTGTCGTGCAAAATACGACAACACACAAACTGTGAGTTAAAATACAAATATTGTCTTCTAGACAATATCCACCCTCAAATAAGTCCTCATAACAATTATTGATACACTATTTTACAAAATAGTGAGGACTATTATAACAACTGCTTCGGAACATCACTCCACACCCCGACTACTTCTCGCTATATTCTCGCTTCCTAAGAAGAAAAATGGAACAAAAAGAAAAAAGGGTGAGCTCAACTAGCCCAGTAAAGAATATTATGACTAAGATAATATGGAACAAATTATCGTTAATCTTCAACAGGAAAAAATCTGATAGAATATAATAGACAACAAATTTTAGATCAACAACTGCAGCGGAAACAACAATCCATTAGAAGAGTCAAGTAGAGAATGAATTCTACTATCTTCTAAGATTTAAAAGTCCATCATTAATATTTTATCCCTGTAACAACAATTAATATACATCTTGAATCAAATATTCATCTTTGCACTACAGGCCAAAGATATTCATTTGTATCACCAGTTGGTCATGTTCTTCTAAACATCTGTTCATCTTTGCACTACGGCCAAAGATATTCATCAGTTAATCATTCATCTTTGTACTACAGGCCAAAGATATTCAATAATATCATCATTTAGGACTGAGGATGATGAAAAATATTTTAAGAAAACGAATCCAGTGAGATAAAAGGATAAGGATTAAGGACTCGTATTTTAGTTCATCCATGTTAAAAAATACTCCATAATAAACTATTGTGAAGCAAAATTTAAGAATGAAGATCAAAACATAGATACAATCAAAGCTCGTAATCATAATAACAACTTGGACAAAGAACGGAAATTTAATTTTTTTGTGAATAGTGTCGTATACGTGAATAGTAACCTCGACACAAAAAGACAAGAATTTCAAAAGAAAAATCTTACCAATATTCCGACATAATGATATTGAAAGAATAATATCATTTATAAAAGGAAATAACATCTCTTACCTCAAAAAGACAGTACTTCTGACTGGAATACTGGATATAGTGCTGAAGAAACTTGCATCGTATAACAACCCTAAAAGTATCAAAATACTCACAAAAATACGCTCGATATTATAGAGAGAGAAAACTTTAGTTTCTAGTGTGATTTTCAATTCTAACATAAGCACCCTATTTATAGGAAAATGATTAGAACACCAAAGCAGAAAATTTAATAAAATATTAATATATTTATATAAATTTCCCACGCACACCAAGAAATCTGAATTCAACTCATTTTACATATTAGTGGGGCCCACCAACTTATTAAAAACGTTTTTCTTTTAAAAAAATTTAAAACTTTAAAAACTAATTATTTCGGAACTTCAATAATTCATAATAAATACCCCTTTTATCAGAAAAAATCGAATCTTCTGTCCATTTTATAGGAAATTTAATTTTCTACAACTTTGTAAGTTTAAGTTTTTTCAAATTCCAAATAGAAATTGACCGAAATACGCATACGGACGATTTTACAGGCTATAATCAAATTTCAATCAAAAATTGGGCCCACCGAAATGTTTAACATCTTTTTATTATTTATTGCAACAAAAATACTCTTCCTCCTAATTTATTCATATATCACACATTCATTGTAAAAATATCACTATTATTATATTATTATAATATAATAATATATTTAAATGAATTATTTTATCAGAAAAAATAAAATAACAATTTTCAACAATTGTCACCTTAAAAATTTTCTCCATCTATGTCCACATAAAATTAATATTTTTCTTATCTTATAAATCAATAATTAATTATTCACAAATAATATTACAGAATTACAATACTGACAACCAGGCCGTTCCAAGAAAAGAGGGGGCTTTCCAATAAGGATTTCTCCTTACTGGCTCGCAATTAGGTGACCAAACCTCTCCTGAGACAGAACTTTCTAGACATTGCCAATAATGCTATCTAATAATAATATTCAAATAATATGAATTATTGATCTGATAATAGAAAATACTGTGTAGTGACAATTATTGAAACAACAATAATATAAAATATCAACGTAGCAATTATTGAATCAATAAAATAAAATATTGAACAGTAATTACTGTAACAATTATTGAGTAGTGACTTCTTACGTAAGAATCAATAATTGGTGCAATACCGTGTGCTACTGTGCAACACCGCGTATTACTGTGTTTTAACCATCGGGTATTCTAACAGTGTTAACGGTAACAACTACGCCGTTATTTATAAAAACTTGTACTTGTCATTTTTTTCATCCAATCGCTTTCCGATAGGTCATAGTCTAACTTCTCTAGAGTCAAATTTAAACGTTGAACGCAAGCAAGAGAGATAAAAGAATGGGTAGAACCGATATCTAATAAGGTATAGACTTCGCAAGAATTTATAATTAACTAACCCGTGCTAACTTCGTTCAGTTTACTTGCTTTTTGAGAAGTCATGAAAAACGCTCTTCCTAAAACCAACGACTTTGTTTTGTCCATATCCGCCTTTGGTGCCACCGTCCCAGCTGGACCTGACTTTGGTGCACGACAAAATTTGGCTAAATGACCTTCTCTTCTTGCAATTTTCACTTCTATTATCTTTGCAATGATTACCACCGAAGTGGTTACCATTCTTGGCATGATCATTTCCCCCACGATGGTAATCATTGTTCCGATAACCGTTGCCACCAGTATGATTATTATCGTGTTGTTGGTCGTTACCTTTTGCTTGAGCTGAATCAACACTCTCATGTACTTCATTGCTTATCTCAACATTTTCAGATGTCATTATCAAACACTAACACAAAACAAGGGTTAATTAACATATCACATTTTATCCCTATACTCTGACCGACCAATTAAATACCAAATAAACTTAGGTAGGTCATACTAGCGAAGGAATTTCCCGTCTCTCCCCTCCTAGTTCTTATCTCACATCTCAGCCAGGGATCATATCCCTAAGCTCTGATACCAACTGTGACGCCCCCAAAATTAGGTATTCATCACCCATCTTGAGTCGCCAAATATATGGTACAAAATACAAATACAAACTTAATTATACAAATATCGTGTAACATACGACAATACATAAACTGAGAGTTCTAATAGAAATATTGTCATCTAGACAATATCCATTGTGACGCCCCCAAAATTAGGTATACATCACCCATCTTGGGTCGTCAGATACATAGTACAGAATATAAATACAACGTACTAATACAACTGTCGTGTACAATACGACAAAACATAAACTGTGAGTTTGAATACAAATATTATCTTCTAGAGAGTATTCATACTCAAAAGGAGTCCTCGTTACATTTATTAACACACCATTACATAGAATAGTGAGGACTACTAACTAATACTATCATTCGAACCATCACTCCGTTCCCCGACTTGCCCCAGCTACGTTCTCATTTCCTGAAGAGAACAGTGAAAGAAAGGGTGAACTCAACTAGCCCAGTAAGAAATATTATGACTAAGATAATGCAGAATAAATTATCATTAGCCTTCAACAATGTTAAACTGATAAAATATAATAGACATCAAGTTTAACTGCAGCGGAACAAGCAATCCATTAAAAGAGTCAAGTAGAAAATAAACTCTACTATCTTTTATGATTTAAAAGATTTTTCAACACTGTGATCGCTGAGACTCAGCTTAATAAAATAATCCACATCATCGAATCACCCCTGCACTACGGCCAAGGATATTCGTATATTCATTAATGGTCATGATCATGCCAACAACTGTCCATCAATGCACTACGGGCCAATGAGGACATTTACCACATCATTTATAACATTACGGTCATGATTATACCGAATAATCCCTGGTCATAATCATACCAAGTCCATCTATGCACTACAGGCCACAGATGACTTTCAACATTTTATAAACATGAGGATGATGACAATGATATAAGAATTCAATAAAACAGGTTAAAGAATTAATTTATCCAGGAATTAATAACGTCCAAATTGTCAACATGATACTGCTTTGTGGAGTAAAATTCAAGAATGATCAGGAGAATATTTTCATGAATAGATACTAGATGAAGCGCAAATGTCAAGGATATTCCACAAATTTCATGGAGTATAGAAGTCAAAACTTAACCAACTGAGTATAATAAAGAATGAAATAACAAAAGAAATCACCATGCATGCGATAGACCGCACAGACAGGTTATTCTTAACAGAATAATAATAATGGAACCAGGTCCGGCGTAACCGCACAGACAGGATATTCCGACAGAATAATAAATAATGGAACCAGGTCCGGCGTAAAAGCACAGACAGGATATTCCGACAGAATAATAAATAATGGAACCAGGTCCGGCGTAAACGCACAGACAGGATGTTCCGACAGAATAATAACAAGACGGAACCAGGTCCGGTGTAAAACACACAGACAGGATGTTCCAACAGAATAATAATAAAAACGGAACCAGGTCCGGTGTAAAACACATAGACAGGATGTTCCAACAGAATAATAATAAAAATGGAACCAGGTCCGGTGTAAAACACACAGACAGGATGTTCCAACAGAATAATAGAAGAATGTCACCAAGTATAGGGTAAATCCGCGTATACAGGTTATTCCAACAGAATAATAGGAAATGGAATAACAACAGTTCTCTTCATGAATAAGAAAGAATAACACCCCTTACCGTTTTAAAGAAGAGCTGAGTAAGGAAGTAGTTAAGTAGCAGAATACTCTTCTTCTCTCTCTCTCTATAGTTTCTCTCTATAGTTTCTCTCTCTAGAGTTCAGTGAATTCGTAAGAAATAATGAAGGAATGAGCTGCTATTTATAGAAAAATAGAATGCATAGTAACTAATCCATGAACGGTCCAGATTGATTACTTTAATCTGACGGTCCATATTTAAAGAATTTTTTTTAAATAAAATATAATATATTCTATTTATAGAATAACTTTAATAAAGTATTTTGTTTTATATAAAAAGATGTTTCTGTTTTATTACGTTAATAATACGAATAAAACAAAACGTCATTATCGCTAAATAATTCATATTATTAACTGACAATAATAGAATCAAACTGAGTGACTTCTCACATAAGCATTAATAATCAATACCGTGTGCTACTATGCAACCACACGTATTACTGTACTTTTACTACCGAGTAGTTCAACAGTAACAATGGTAAAACTTCCGCCGTTATTTTTAATAAAATATTTTTGTCGTTTTCTCAATCCGACAATAATTCCGTTGTGGGGTCCACCAATGATTGTGTCGTTGTACGAATATTCCCTGTTAAAACGAATATTCCCCGACCAATCGAATATTATATAACAACTTGCGTACTTTGCAAAATTTATAAATATTACCCACAACTATAATATTATATCAAATTAACTCCATAATATTCAAAAATGATATTTATAGAAAATTCATCTTTATTTATAAAAGTTGGGGTTTTACAACCTCCCCTTCTTATGAAATTTCGCCCTCGAAATTAGGGTACGTACCTGGTATGTCGAAGAGGTAAGGATACCTTGATTTTATTTCAGATTCTAACTCCCAAGTCATTTCCTCAACATCGTGGTTTCTCCACAAAACTTTGACTTGAGGTATAACCTTGGAGCGTAGAATATGTTCCTTCTTATCCAAGATTTGAACAGGAACTTCTTCATACGTCAAATCCTCCGCTATTTCGTCCGGTTCTAACTCAATAATGTGGTTCGGGTCTTCCACATATTTGCGTAACATGGATATGTGAAAAACGTTATGAACACGAGACATACTTAGCGGTAAAGCGAGTCTATAAGCCACAGTTCCTACTCGATCGAGGATTAAAAATGGACCGATGAATCGAGGATTGAGCTTTCCTCTCTTTCCAAATCTCGTAACTCCTTTCCATGGAGCAACACGTAAGAACACATGATCTCCTACATCAAATTTCACGTCCTTTCGATGAAGATCAGCATAACTCTTTTGTCGATCTTGTGAGGTTTTTATACGTTGTCGGATCGTTTGAATCTTTTCTGTAGTCATACGTACCAACTCCGGTCCCAACAACGTTGCTTCACCCACCTCATCCCAGCATACTGGAGAACGACATTTTCTTCCATACAATGCTTCGAATGGAGCCATGCCAATACTTGCTTGATAACTGTTGTTGTAGGAAAACTCCACCAATGGTAAGAACTTGTCCCAACTTCCCTTGAAGTCAAAGACACAGAGTCTTAATAAATCTTCTAGAGTTTGAATAGTCCTCTCTGATTGTCCGTCCGTCTGAGGATGATATGCCGAACTAAATCGTAAATCCGTGCCCATAGCTTTTTGTAAACTAACCCAAAATCGTGAAGTGAATCTTGGGTCTCGATCAGAAACTATGGATACTGGCATACCATGCAGTCTTACAATCTCGTTTATGTACATACGAGCAAGACGTTCAAGTGTATAAGTTTCTCGTATCGGTAAGAAATGAGCAGACTTGGTCAATCTATCAACAATGACCCAAATCGCATCAATACCTTGAGAAACCCTAGGAAGACCGGTAACGAAATCCATGGTAATGTGCTCCCACTTCCATTCTGGAATTTCAAGTGGTTGCAATGGACCTTTTGGTACTTGATGCTCCGCTTTGACTCGTTGACAAGTTAGACACCTTGAGATAAACAGCGCTATCTCTCTCTTCATATTGCTCCACCAAAATGTATGACGAAGATCATGATACATTTTGGTACTTCCAGGATGGATTGCAAACGGTGTGTTGTGCGCCTCCATCATGATTTCATACTTTAAATCAGGGTTGTTAGGAACACAAAGTCTGGAGTTGACTCGAAGTATTCCTTCTTCATCGATTCTTTCTTCCGGCATAGCACCTTCTTGCACTTTCTTTCTCATACGCATCAGCTCCAGGTCTGTAGCTTGAGCAGCTTTAACTTTATCGATTAAAGTTGGTTCTACTCGTATATTCGCCATCATCACATGGGTCCCTGGAGTCTTTAACTCTATCTCCATCCTTTGCAAGTCACACAAAATGGGCCTTTGCATTGTTAATATTGCACTTGTACCCGCATATGATCTTCTACTCAATGCGTCAGCTACCACGTTCGCTTTTCCAGGATGGTATTGAATGGTATGATCATAATCTTTCAACAGTTCAAGCCAACGTCGTTGTCGCATGTTGAGTTCCTTTTGAGTGAAGAAATATTTGAGGCTTTTATGATCCGTAAAGATCTCCACTTTCTCCCCATACAAGTAATGCCTCCAAATTTTAAGTGCAAAGACAACAGCTGCCAACTCTAGATCATGAGTAGGATAATTCCTCTCATATTCCTTGAGTTGTCTTGATGCATAGGCTATGACTTTTCCATGTTGCATGAGAACACATCCCAACCCTTTGCTCGAAGCATCACTGTAGATGACAAATCCCTCCGAGCCAGATGGTATTGTTAGAACAGGTGCTGAAATGAGTCTCCTCTTGAGTTCTTGAAAACTCTGCTCACATTCTTCGCTCCAACCAAACTTTGTATCTTTCCGAGTCAGCTGAGTTAATGGAGTAGCGATTCGAGAAAATCCTTCCACGAATCTCCGATAATAACCAGCTAAACCAAGAAAGCTACGTACCTCGGTCACTGATTTAGGTTGCTCCCAGCTTTGAATAGCTTCAATCTTTGCCGGGTCAACCGATATTCCACGACTTGATACTACGTGCCCAAGGAATGCTACCTCTTCCAGCCAGAACTCGCATTTCTTCAACTTGGCATAAAGTTTGTATTCACGAAGCTTTTGGAGTACCAACCTCAAGTGTTGCTCATGATCTTCACGGCTTTTGGAATAAACAAGGATGTCATCGATAAAGACGACCACAAAGTGATCCAAATATTCCTTGAATACCCTGTTCATCATATCCATGAAGGCAGCAGGAGCATTAGTCAATCCAAAAGACATAACTAAGAATTCATAATGCCCATACCGAGTTCTGAAGGCAGTCTTTGGAATATCCTCAGTTCTAACCTTCAGCTGATGATATCCAGAACGAAGATCGATCTTTGAAAAGAATTGTGCTCCTTGCAACTGGTCAAACAGGTCATCAATACGTGGCAATGGGTACCTATTTTTGATGGTGACATGATTCAACTCCCGATAATCAATACAAAGTCGCATACTCCCATCTTTCTTCTTCACGAACAGAACAGGAGCACCCCAAGGAGAAGTACTAGGACGAATAAAACCAATGTCTAACAATTCCTGCAGTTGGGTCTTTAACTCCTGAAGTTCAATAGGAGCCATTCGATATGGGGCTTTGGAAATGGGTTTTGTACCGGGTTCAAGGTCGATACAAAATTCAATTTCACGCTCTGGGGGTAGGCCAGGAAGTTCTTCGGGAAATACGTCAGGAAATTTATTAACAACAGAAATATCATTCAAGGCTGACGTATTTTTGTTTAGATCCGTGACATGAGCTAAGAAAGCTTGACATCCGTTTTTCAATAAACGAATAGCTTTATGGCTTGAGATGACAGCGATTGATTTTAATGGTTTGGTTGCTTGAATTCGCATAATAGGTCGATTAGGAATATGAAAGCTAACAACCTTACGAAAATAATCAATTTTTGCATGATGAGTAGTTAACCAATCAATCCC
Source organism: Panax notoginseng (assembly GCA_016801055.1). Taxonomy (NCBI): domain Eukaryota; kingdom Viridiplantae; phylum Streptophyta; class Magnoliopsida; order Apiales; family Araliaceae; genus Panax; species Panax notoginseng. The sequence goes on from CM029014.1 coordinate 17,843,495, forward strand.
TAGAATCACGTCAAATGCAAGTATTTTTAATGAAATCAGATCGACAGGTAATGTGTGGGTACCAACTTGAACCAAACAAGACTTATAAACCGTGGATGTAATGAAGGTTTCTCCCAATGGAGTTTCAACTGCTAAGTCAAAGTCTAATTTCTCCGGAATCAAATTTAATCGATGAGCGCAAGTAGGAGAAATAAAAGAATGGGTAGAACCGGTATCAAATAAAGTATAGACTTCGTTAGAGTTTATGATAAGCTTACCCGTGATGACCTCATTCGGGTTCCTTGCTTTCTGGGAGTTCACAACAAACGCTCTCCCTTGCACAACCGGTTTTGACTTTTCTGGGACGGCCTTTGGTGCCTCCATCCTAGCTGAATTTGTCTTCGGTAAACGATAAAATCGGGCTAAATGACCTTCTCTTCCACAATTATAACATGCTTTGGACGGCATCGCGCAGTTTGGACTGATGTGCCCCTCCCCTCCGCATTTGAAACATATGATAGGTGGTCGTTCTCCTTCCTTAACGACAGGTGCTGGTGCTGACGTCTTTTCATCATTGTTGAATCTCCTCTTCTTGAAATGCCCATTCTTATTGTTTTGGCCCTGATTACACCGAAGTGGTTACCATTTCTGGCCTGTTGATTTCCTCCACGCTTGTTGTCACCGCTTCGATGACTGCTCTCACTGGTATTATCATTTTGCCGGCTGCTCTCTTTTGGTTGCGTTGTCTCGTTATCGCGCTCCACCAACTGAGCCCTATTTACAACATCTGAATACAAACACAGTTTATGAGAAACAAGATGTTGACGTATCTCTGGCTTCAAACCTCTTAAAAACATCCGCGTCATTCTTTCTTCATTATCCACCAGGTGGGATACAAACCGGGATAACTCCGCAAATTTTGCCTCGTACTGCGACACGGTCATATTATTCTGCTCCAATTTGATGAACTCCACCTCCTTCATGTGACGAATACTCTCGGGAAAGTATTTGTCGTTAAACAGCTATTGGAACTTCTCCCAGGTCATCTTTAGTGCGGCAGGTTGAGTACGCTTTATCGATTCCCACCAGTAATCTGCCTCTCCTCGCAACATAAAGGCGGCAAAGGGAACCTTTTGCTTCTCGGAGCAACCCAAGACATCAAATATCTTGGTGATCTGTTTTATCCATGTTTCAACTACAAGTGGTTTGGGTTCTCCCTTAAACTCCGGTGGTCCCAGCTCCTTAAACTGTTTAGCGGTGACCGCCTGAGAGTTTCCAGTATTTTCACCTACGTTGTGGACAGGAGCTGCTTTCACCTGTTGTTGCATGAATTGCATAAAACCTCTGAACATTCCATCATTCATCATCTAGTCAGTGTTTGTAAGACCCCGAATTTTATGAAATAAAAGTATTCAATTTTTCTTATAATTACTATTCAGTAAATGGTTAAATTGATAAAAGTTTAAAGTTATGAGTGAAATATGATTTTTTTTCAAAATAAGCAAGTGGTTATAAAATAATCATTGTTGTCGGGGAATATTCTTTCTGTCGGGGAATATTCGTACAACGGCGCAGCCATTTGTGGGCCCCATAACAGAATAACAGTCGGGTGAAGAAAACGACAAATTTGAGTTTTTACAAATAACGGCGTAGTTGTTACCGTTAACACTGTTGGAATACCCGGTGGTTAAAATACAGTAATACGCGTTATTGCACAGTAGCACACGGTATTGCATAGTATTTTTGAAATTATTGATTCTTACGTAAGAAGGCACTACTCAATAATTGTTACAGTAGTTACTGTTCAATATTTTATTTTATTGATTCAATAATTGCTGCATTGATATTTTATATTATTGTTGTTTCAATAATTGTTGCTGCACAGTATTTTCCATTATCAGATCAATAATTCATATTATTTGAATAATATTATTAGATAGCATTATTGACAATGTCTAGAAAGTTCTGTCTAAGGAGAGGTTTGGTCATTTAATTGCGCGCCAGTAAGGAGAAATTCTTACTGGAAAGCCCCCTCTTTCCTGGGAACGACCTGGTTGTCATAAATGTGATTCTGTAATATTATTTGTGAATAATTAATTATTGATTCATATGATAAGGAAATATTTATTTTATGTGGATATAAACGAGGGATATATTTTTGTGGTTAAAAATGAAGGAGTTAATGTTGAGGTTTTTATCCGTATTTTTGTCGGAATGAAGGTATTAAAAATCAGGGTTTTTGAGATATTTTGCGGGGGTTATAATTTTTAATCCGACCGTTGGATCGTGGTAATTTTTGGATATGTTATACATATATAAGTTGAGTATATGCCCACAAATTTTGAACCGTTAAAAATGAACGTATGATTTATTATGAATTTTACGAGATGGCTGGTTCAGAAATTGTTGAATTTTCGGAGTTTATCATTTTGGTGGAAAATTCTAGAATTGGTGGGCCCCACTTGTGGTTGGTGAAGAAATGTGCTGAATTATATTTCAAATGTGGTGGGTGGGAATAGTAGCAGGTAAAGCCATCAGGTTGCAGGTCAAACCTACCAAAATTTTCCTATAAATAGAGGGCTAAGTTAGAATTGAAAATCACACCAGAAACATAAGCTTTCTCTCTTTCTCTCTCTATATTATGAAGCATATTTTGTGAGTTTTTAGATACTTGGTGAGTTGCTATTCATCAGTGCAAGTTTCCTTCAGCATCATATCCGATATCCAGTCAGAAGTACTGCTCTTTTGAGGTAAGGGATAGTAAGGGATTGTAAGGGATAGTAAGAGATATTAAGGGATTTTAAGGGTTGTTATGATTTTCAGTTTCGTAATTTTTCTGATCTTCAAAAAATTCTGGAAAAATTTAAAATGATATTTTGATGAGTTTTATTGATTGTGTCCAAAAATGGTGATTTTTGGATGTATAGATTGAGAGTTATGAATTTTATGAGAAAAGACTATTTTAAAAGTAACAGCTTATAATTCCTTGTGGTTAACTCTAAAATTGATGAAATTTTTATTGGGAGTACATGTATATGATAGAAGTATACTCTGTAAATTTCAGAATTTTTAGACAAAAGTACAATTTTTGATAAATGTCTAAATATTCGGCTATTTTGGCCATATGAAAAATAGTAAATGACTTTTAAAAATTCTGAGAAAAATATATGTTCACTATGGGACTATATTATGCTAAATCCCAGAAAAGAAATATTTTTGGAACTGATTTGGTATTTTTCATAAAAATGGTCTAGTTATGAGTAAATGAATTAAATATGTTTTGTGAAGAAAGAAAATTGGAAAATAGGATTTTATGGCTTGAGAATCCTATATGAGGTATATGCAGATTTTTGATGAGGGTTTTGGTTATTGATGATGAAATTGTAAGAGTTGGCATTTTATGATGATTAAATGCATTAATTAGTAAAGTGTAAACAATTAAAATAAATTGTTTATAAATTTAAGTAATGTTATTCTTTCAATATCATTATACTGAAATATTGGTATGGATTTTATTGTGGAATTTCTATCTTTTGTGTCGGGGTTACTATTCATGAGTTACTATTCACGATTTACTATTCATGAGTTACGAATATTACTCTTGAGATTAAAACTATATGTTGATCATATTATTTTTATCATCATATATAACATTTTTATAACCCTGATGTTGAAATTCTCTTTGACTTGAGTGTAAAGATGGGTAGATTTTTGGTATGATCATGACTATGGGTTCTCTTTGGCCAGTAGTACAAAGTTGAATTGTTGACTGGTATGATCATGACCATTGAATTTATAATTGAATATCTTTAGCTTAAGTGCAAAGGTGAAATGATCAACATGGTTATAATTATTGTTTATATAAATTCTGAAATGATTATATATTTCTTTGAGATATTAATATATTTGGCCTGTAGTGCAAATATGAAATGTTGATGAATATATTTGACCTGTAGTGCAAATATGAACTGTTGATGAATATCTTTGGCCGTAGTGCAAAGATGAATTATTGATGAATATCTTTGGCCTGTAGTGCAAAGATGAACTGTTGTTGAATATCTTTGGCCTGTAGTGCAAAGATGGTCTGTTGATGAATATCTTTGGCCTGTAGTGCAAAGATGAACTGTTGTTGAATATCTTTGGTCGTAGTACAAAGATGGATTTATTAGTATGATTATGAACAGGAACTGTGATTTGGTATAACCATGATCTTTGATGTTTCAGGTAAAGACATGTGATGAAAATATTCTTCGTCCTGGGTGCGAAGAAAAATTTAGAATCACAATTATGATTATGAGTTATTCATATGATTGTGGAAAGGAACTGTTGATTGATGTCACAGGGATAAAACATTGTTGATGGATTTTTAACATGGAGAAGATAATAGACTTTATAGTCTATTTGACTCTTCTAATGGATTGCTCGTTCCGCTGCAGCTATGGTTGAAATTTTTATCATTTACCATATGTTCTAAATCTCTGATTTATTATTGATGAAGGCTATTGATAATTTAATTATCTTTAGTCATGATATTCTTTACTGAGCTAGTTGTGCTCACCCTTTTGCTTCACAATTCCTTTCAGGTAATAAGAGTGTAGCTGGGTCGAGCGAGGGTAACGGGGAAATAGAACGGTGGTCTCTAGCTGTGGATGTTCTTCCGAAGCAGTATAGAAAAGTTCATTTAGTAGTTATATTTGGTGAATCCAATAGGGTAAGGTGTACCCAACGTTAGAAGGGTGGTTTACCACTATCATACAAGATGTCTAACGACATACAACCTCGTGTCATCATAAGACAGGGATGTGCTCATCCACTTGCTGAGTATATATACGAGCACTACCTATATAATCTTGGTGTTTGTTTGAAGTATAATTCTTAATTAGAGACAGTGGAGATAATGATAAGTCAAGAGAAGACTCACCATTGGGAAGAATATGATAGTAATCTTCTCGTTTTTCTTTGGGGTCTATTGGGTAAACCAAGGATAATTCTGTGGCCATATGATATCTATCACAACCTAGAAGCATGGCCTCCCATGTACGAAGGTTTCCTTAAGCACTTCCCAAAGATTCTAATTTCCAAAACAGTTTTTGACTATACCTTTATGTAAGGTGTCATTGTGAGGTGATGTCCACGATTGGAACATGAGTCACATTTGGTATATATTTGTATCCAAACTCACAGCATATGTGTTGTTGTATTTTGCACGACAATTGTTGTAATAAAGTTGTAGTTATTTTCTGTACCATGTATTTGGCGACTCAGAATAGGTTGGATTGAATGGACCTATTTTGGGGTTGTCACAGGTGGTATCAGAGCTTGGGGATATGATCTCTGGCGGAGATCGGGGAATACAACTAAGAGGGGAGAGATGAGTAAATCCTTCGCTAGTGTGTCCTACCTAAGCTTATTTGTTGGTCAGTCATAATATTGTGATATTATGTGATATGTTAATTTGTTAAATTAACCCTTGTTTTGAAGCTGTATTCTAGAATGATATTTGAATTACAGGAGATGAGCAATGGAGAAATTATGATGACAGGAAAGATGGAATCTGAAATAGAAGCAAGGTATTCTCAACTCTTTGAAATACCAGGTACGTAAATTTCGAGGACGAAATTTCATAAGGAGGGGAGATTGTAAGACCCCGAATTTTATGAAATAAAAGTATTCAATTTTTCTTATAATTACTATTCAGTAAATGGTTAAATTGATAAAAGTTTAAAGTTATGAGTGAAATATGATTTTTTTTCAAAATAAGCAAGTGGTTATAAAATAATCATTGTTGTCGGGGAATATTCGTACGACGGCGCAGCCATTTGTGGGCCCCATAACAGAATAACAGTCGGGTGAAGAAAACGACAAATTTGAGTTTTTACAAATAACGGCGTAGTTGTTACCGTTAACACTGTTGGAATACCCGGTGGTTAAAATACAGTAATACGCGTTATTGCACAGTAGCACACGGTATTGCATAGTATTTTTGAAATTATTGATTCTTACGTAAGAAGGCACTACTCAATAATTGTTACAGTAGTTACTGTTCAATATTTTATTTTATTGATTCAATAATTGCTGCGTTGATATTTTATATTATTGTTGTTTCAATAATTGTTGCTGCACAGTATTTTCCATTATCAGATCAATAATTCATATTATTTGAATAATATTATTAGATAGCATTATTGACAATGTCTAGAAAGTTCTGTCTAAGGAGAGGTTTGGTCATTTAATTGCGCGCCAGTAAGGAGAAATTCTTATTGGAAAGCCCCCTCTTTCCTGGGAACGGCCTGGTTGTCATAAATGTGATTCTGTAATATTATTTGTGAATAATTAATTATTGATTCATATGATAAGGAAATATTTATTTTATGTGGATATAAACGAGGGATATATTTTTGTGGTTAAAAATGAAGGAGTTAATGTTGAGGTTTTTATCCGTATTTTTGTCGGAATGGAGGTATTAAAAATCAGGGTTTTTGAGATATTTTGCGGGGGTTATAATTTTTAATCCGACCGTTGGATCGTGGTAATTTTTGGATATGTTATACATATATAAGTTGAGTATATGCCCACAAATTTTGAACCGTTAAAAATGAACGTATGATTTATTATGAATTTTACGAGATGACTGGTTCAGAAATTGTTGAATTTTCGGAGTTTATCATTTTGGTGGAAAATTCTAGAATTGGTGGGCCCCACTTGTGGTTGGTGAAGAAATGTGCTGAATTATATTTCAAATGTGGTGGGTGGGAATAGTAGCAGGTAAAGCCATCAGGTTGCAGGTCAAACCTACCAAAATTTTCCTATAAATAGAGGGCTAAGTTAGAATTGAAAATCACACCAGAAACATAAGCTTTCTCTCTTTCTCTCTCTATATTATGAAGCATATTTTGTGAGTTTTTAGATACTTGGTGAGTTGCTATTCATCAGTGCAAGTTTCCTTCAGCATCATATCCGATATCCAGTCAGAAGTACTGCTCTTTTGAGGTAAGGGATAGTAAGGGATTGTAAGGGATAGTAAGAGATATTAAGGGATTTTAAGGGTTGTTATGATTTTCAGTTTCGTAATTTTTCTGATCTTCAAAAATTCTGGAAAAATTTGAAATGATATTTTGATGAGTTTTATTGATTGTGTCCAAAAATGGTGATTTTTGGATGTATAGATTGAGAGTTATGAATTTTATGAGAAAAGACTATTTTAAAAGTAACAGCTTATAATTCCTTGTGGTTAACTCCAAAATTGATGAAATTTTTATTGGGAGTACATGTATATGATAGAAGTATACTCTGTAAATTTCAGAATTTTTAGACAAAAGTACAATTTTTGATAAATGTCTAAATATTCGGCTATTTTGGCCATATGAAAAATAGTAAATGACTTTTAAAAATTCTGAGAAAAATATATGTTCACTATGGGACTATATTATGCTAAATCCCAGAAAAGAAATATTTTTGGAACTGATTTGGTATTTTTCATGAAAATGGTCTAGTTATGAGTAAATGAATTAAATATGTTTTGTGAAGAAAGAAAATTGGAAAATAGGATTTTATGGCTTGAGAATCCTATATGAGGTATATGCAGATTTTTGATGAGGGTTTTGGTTATTGATGATAAAATTGTAAGAGTTGGCATTTTATGATGATTAAATGCATTAATTAGTAAAGTGTAAACAATTAAAATAAATTGTTTATAAATTTAAGTAATGTTATTCTTTCAATATCATTATACCGAAATATTGGTATGGATTTTATTGTGGAATTTCTATCTTTTGTGTCGGGGTTACTATTCATGAGTTACTATTCACGATTTACTATTCATGAGTTACGAATATTACTCTTGAGATTAAAACTATATGTTGATCATATTATTTTTATCATCATATATAACATTTTTATAACCCTGATGTTGAAATTCTCTTTGACTTGAGTGTAAAGATGGGTAGATTTTTGGTATGATCATGACTATGGGTTCTCTTTGGCCAGTAGTGCAAAGTTGAATTGTTGACTGGTATGATCATGACCATTGAATTTATAATTGAATATCTTTAGCTTAAGTGCAAAGGTGAAATGATCAACATGGTTATAATTATTGTTTATATAAATTCTGAAATGATTATATATTTCTTTGAGATATTAATATATTTGGCCTGTAGTGCAAATATGAAATGTTGATGAATATATTTGACCTGTAGTGCAAATATGAACTGTTGATGAATATCTTTGGCCGTAGTGCAAAGATGAATTATTGATGAATATCTTTGGCCTGTAGTGCAAAGATGAACTGTTGTTGAATATCTTTGGCCTGTAGTGCAAAGATGGTCTGTTGATGAATATCTTTGGCCTGTAGTGCAAAGATGAACTGTTGTTGAATATCTTTGGTCGTAGTACAAAGATGGATTTATTAGTATGATTATGAACAGGAACTGTGATTTGGTATAACCATGATCTTTGATGTTTCAGGTAAAGACATGTGATGAAAATATTCTTCGTCCTGGGTGCGAAGAAAAATTTAGAATCACAATTATGATTATGAGTTATTCATATGATTGTGGAAAGGAACTGTTGATTGATGTTACAGGGATAAAACATTGTTGATGGATTTTTAACATGGAGAAGATAATAGACTTTATAGTCTATTTGACTCTTCTAATGGATTGCTCGTTCCGCTGCAACTATGGTTGAAATTTTTATCATTTACCATATGTTCTAAATCTCTGATTTATTATTGATGAAGGCTATTGATAATTTAATTATCTTTAGTCATGATATTCTTTACTGAGCTAGTTGTGCTCACCCTTTTGCTTCACAATTCCTTTCAGGTAATAAGAGTGTAGCTGGGTCGAGCGAAGGTAACGGGGAAATAGAACGGTGGTCTCTAGCTGTGGATGTTCTTCCGAAGCAGTATAGAAAAGTTCATTTAGTAGTTATATTTGGTGAATCCAATAGGGTAAGGTGTACCCAACGTTAGAAGGGTGGTTTACCACTATCATACAAGATGTCTAACGACATACAACCTCGTGTCATCATAAGACAGGGATGTGCTCATCCACTTGCTGAGTATATATACGAGCACTACCTATATAATCTTGGTGTTTGTTTGAAGTATAATTCTTAATTAGAGACAGTGGAGATAATGATAAGTCAAGAGAAGACTCACCATTGGGAAGAATATGATAGTAATCTTCTCGTTTTTCTTTGGGGTCTATTGGGTAAACCAAGGATAATTCTGTGGCCATATGATATCTATCACAACCTAGAAGCATGGCCTCCCATGTACGAAGGTTTCCTTGAGCACTTCCCAAAGATTCTAATTTCCAAAACAGTTTTTGACTATACCTTTATGTAAGGTGTCATTGTGAGGTGATGTCCACGATTGGAACATGAGTCACATTTGGTATATATTTGTATCCAAACTCACAGCATATGTGTTGTTGTATTTTGCACGACAATTGTTGTAATAAAGTTGTAGTTATTTTCTGTACCATGTATTTGGCGACTCAGAATAGGTTGGATTGAATGGACCTATTTTGGGGTTGTCACAGGTGGTATCAGAGCTTGGGGATATGATCTCTGGCGGAGATCGGGGAATACAACTAAGAGGGGAGAGATGAGTAAATCCTTCGCTAGTGTGTCCTACCTAAGCTTATTTGTTGGTCAGTCATAATATTGTGATATTATGTGATATGTTAATTTGTTAAATTAACCCTTGTTTTGAAGCTGTATTCTAGAATGATATTTGAATTACAGGAGATGAGCAATGGAGAAATTATGATGACAGGAAAGATGGAATCTGAAATAGAAGCAAGGTATTCTCAACTCTTTGAAATACCAGGTACGTAAATTTCGAGGACGAAATTTCATAAGGAGGGGAGATTGTAAGACCCCGAATTTTATGAAATAAAAGTATTCAATTTTTCTTATAATTACTATTCAGTAAATGGTTAAATTGATAAAAGTTTAAAGTTATGAGTGAAATATGATTTTTTTTCAAAATAAGCAAGTGGTTATAAAATAATCATTGTTGTCGGGGAATATTCGTACGACGGCGCAGCCATTTGTGGGCCCCATAACAGAATAACAGTCGGGTGAAGAAAACGACAAATTTGAGTTTTTACAAATAACGGCGTAGTTGTTACCGTTAACACTGTTGGAATACCCGGTGGTTAAAATACAGTAATACGCGTTATTGCACAGTAGCACACGGTATTGCATAGTATTTTTGAAATTATTGATTCTTACGTAAGAAGGCACTACTCAATAATTGTTACAGTAGTTACTGTTCAATATTTTATTTTATTGATTCAATAATTGCTGCATTGATATTTTATATTATTGTTGTTTCAATAATTGTTGCTGCACAGTATTTTCCATTATCAGATCAATAATTCATATTATTTGAATAATATTATTAGATAGCATTATTGACAATGTCTAGAAAGTTCTGTCTAAGGAGAGGTTTGGTCATTAAATTGCGCGCCAGTAAGGAGAAATTCTTACTGGAAAGCCCCCTCTTTCCTGGGAACGACCTGGTTGTCATAAATGTGATTCTGTAATATTATTTGTGAATAATTAATTATTGATTCATATGATAAGGAAATATTTATTTTATGTGGATATAAACGAGGGATATATTTTTGTGGTTAAAAATGAAGGAGTTAATGTTGAGGTTTTTATCCGTATTTTTGTCGGAATGGAGGTATTAAAAATCAGGGTTTTTGAGATATTTTGCGGGGGTTATAATTTTTAATCCGACCGTTGGATCGTGGTAATTTTTGGATATGTTATACATATATAAGTTGAGTATATGCCCACAAATTTTGAACCGTTAAAAATGAACGTATGATTTATTATGAATTTTACGAGATGGCTGGTTCAGAAATTGTTGAATTTTCGGAGTTTATCATTTTGGTGGAAAATTCTAGAATTTGTGGGCCCCACTTGTGGTTGGTGAAGAAATGTGCTGAATTATATTTCAAATGTGGTGGGTGGAAATAGTAGCAGGTAAAGCCATCAGGTTGCAGGTCAAACCTACCAAAATTTTCTTATAAATAGAGGGCTAAGTTAGAATTGAAAATCACACCAGAAACATAAGCTTTCTCTCTTTCTCTCTCTATATTATGAAGCATATTTTGTTAGTTTTTAGATACTTGGTGAGTTGCTATTCATCAGTGCAAGTTTCCTTCAGCATCATATCCGATATTATGACTAAGATAATGCAGAATAAATTATCATTAGCCTTCAACAATGTTAAACTGATAAAATATAATAGACATCAAGTTTAACTGCAGCGGAACAAGCAATCCATTAAAAGAGTCAAGTAGAAAATAAACTCTACTATCTTTTATGATTTAAAAGATTTTCCAACACTGTGATCGCTGAGACTCAGCTTAATAAAATAATCCACATCATCGAATCACCCCTGCACTACGGCCAAGGATATTCGTATATTCATTAATGGTCATGATCATGCCAACAACTGTCCATCAATGCACTACGGGCCAATGAGGACATTTACCACATCATTTGTAACATTACGGTCATGATTATACCGAATAATCCCTGGTCATAATCATACCAAGTCCATCTATGCACTACAGGCCACAGATGACTTTCAACATTTTATAAACATGAGGATGATGACAATGATATAAGAATTCAATAAAACAGGTTAAAGAATTAATTTATCCAGGAATTAATAACGTCCAAATTGTCAACATGATACTGCTTTGTGGAGTAAAATTCAAGAATGATCAGGAGAATATTTTCATGAATAGATACTAGATGAAGCGCAAATGTCAAGGATATTCCACAAATTTCATGGAGTATAGAAGTCAAAACTTAACCAACTGAGTATAATAAAGAATGAAATAACAAAAGAAATCACCATGCATGCGATAGACCGCACAGACAGGTTATTCTTAACAGAATAATAATAATGGAACCAGGTCCGGCGTAACCGCACAGACAGGATATTCCGACAGAATAATAAATAATGGAACAAGGTCCGGCGTAAAAGCACAGACAGGATATTCCGACAGAATAATAAATAATGGAACCAGGTCCGGCATAAACGCACAGACAGGATGTTCCGACAGAATAATAACAAGACGGAACCAGGTCCGGTGTAAAACACACAGACAGGATGTTCCAACAGAATAATAATAAAAACGGAACCAGGTCCGGTGTAAAACACAAACAAGATGTTCCAACAGAATAATAGAAGAATGTCACCAAGTATAGGGTAGATCCGCGTATACAGGTTATTCTAACAGAATAATAGGAAATGGAATAACAACAGTTCTCTTCATGAATAAGAAAGAATAACACCCCTTGCCGTTTTAAAGAAGAACTGAAATAAAGAAGTAGTTAAGTGGCAGAATACTCTTCTTCTTTCTCTCTATAGTTTCTCTCTCTAGAGTTCAGTGAATTCGTAAGAAAATAATGAAGGAATGAACTTCTATTTATAGAAAAATAAAATACATAGTAACTAATCCATGAACGGTCCAGATTGATTTACTTTAATCTGACGGTCCATATTTAAAGCAAAATCTTTTAAATAAAATATAATATATTCTAATTATTACCTAATAAAATAAATAACTTTAATAAAGTATTCTGTTTTATATAAAAAGATGTTCCTATTTTATTACGTTAATAATACGAATAAAACAAAACTTCATTATCGCTAAATAATTCATATTATTAATTAACAGTAATTGAATCAAACTGAGTGACTTCTCACATAAGCATTAATAATCAATACCGTGCGCTACTATGCAACCACACGTATTACTGTACTTTTACTACCGAGTAGTTCAACAGTATCAACGGTAAAACTTCCACTGTTATTTTTAATAAAATATTTTTGTCGTTTTCTCAATTCGACAATAATTCTGTTGTGGGGTCCACCAATGATTGTACCGTCGTACAAATATTCCCCGACTAATCGAATATTTCTCATGAATAGTAACTCGTGAATAGTAACTCATGAATAGTAACTCGTGAATATTAACTCGTGAATAGTAACCCGTGAATAGTAACTCATGAATAGTACTCCGACACAAAAATTACCCCAAAAACTCGAGTGAACAATACTAGAGTGAATAGTAATCGGGTATTTTATGACAACTTGTCTACTTTGAAAAATTTTCACATATCACCTTTAACTTTAACCTTTTATCAATTTAACCATTTACCAAAATAGAAAAATTGAATATTTTTATTTCATAAAATTCGGGGTCTCACAATCTCCCCTCCTTATAAAATTTTGCCCTCGAAATTTACGTACGTACCTGGTATGATAAAGAGGTGAGGATACCTTGAATACCTTTATCGTTGAAAACATTAAATTCATCTTTGCAATTCGGTCAAAGATATTCATTAATAATTCCTCTTTGCACTACAGGCCAAAGATATACAACTGTAAAACCAATAATGCTGAGACTCAGCTTAATAGTATCACGACCACGAATTATCCATGCACTACGGGCCAAAGATATTCGTGTTTTCAATTACGGTCATGATTATACCGAATAATCCCTGGTCATAATCATACCAAGTCCATCTATGCACTACGACCAAAGATGACTTTTACCACATCCATGAATTAATATTTCATTGCTGAGACTCAGCTCAATAATTAATCCACATCGTCGAATCATCCCTGCACTACATGCCAAGGATATTCTTTAGTATCACGACCACGAATTATCTATGCACTACGTGCCAAAGATAATCGTGTTTTCAATTACGGTCATGATTATACCGAATAATCTCTGGTCATAATTATACCAAGTCCATCTATGCACGTAAGCCACAGATGACTTTCAACTCAATATAAGCATGAGGATAATGATATAAAGAATCAATCAAATGAGATAAAAGATAAATATTAAACATTTATAATATAATTTATCCAGGGTTCAAGAATATCCCAATGCTATCAATCACTTAATAATCTCATAATCTAATATCATTAATATTATAACAATATTTTAATCACTTCTTAAACTTATAAATAATTTTTTTTCAATTGTTTACGCTTTACCATATAATGCATTTAATCATTCAAAAATATCATACTCATAAGATATCATCACCAATGATTAAATCCCTCATCAAAAAAATATGCATATACTCTATATAGGATTTCCAAGCCATAAAATCCTATTTTCCAACTTTGTTACTTCACATAACATATTTAACTCATATATTCGTAACTAAACTATTTTCATGGAAAATACCAAATCAGTCCCAAAAATATTTCTTTTCTTGGATTTAGCATAATATAGTCTCATAATGAACATATATTTTTCTCGGAATTTTTAAAATTTATTTACTATTTTTCAAAAAATAATTTCCAAAAAATAACCTTACACATTTTAATGTGAGCCTCCAGTTTAAATTTTATGGTCATCGGAGTTGTAGAACTCCGGTTATAGCGTTTTTCATCAGAAAAACCTAAATTTTGAAATGGTCATAACTTGCTCATTTTAAGTCGGAATGAGCTCATTTTTGGACACGATGTTCTTTATACCATATACTTTTATGTCCCAAAAGGCCTGAATTTTTCTCACTAATTAAATGGCCGAAACAGTTCTTACAAAAACTTGACAGCAGCTTTTTGGACATTTTGAAGTTTTGACTCCTTTGCTAAAATCAGTCCGCACGAAAATTTACAACACCTTTTTCAGTGATTCCACTTGGATTAGTTAGGTAACTCATAGATCTAACTCTAGGACTTGACCACACTCAAAAATTCAAAATATAATAGGAGATATGGTCAATTGAATTTCATGTTACGTTTTTACCAAAATCTGATTTTTTAACCCTTTATGATTTCTAAGAAACTTTCATGTTTTCACATAATAACCAATATAACTCATCATAATACTTACTAATACCACATATACCCATAATTTTCATTAGTCCAACGCTTTTATTATGACTCTCATTATAATCAACGTAACCAGATCCTTTTAGTTGATGAAATATTTGAGGATTTTAGAAATGGGTTTTGTACTGGGGTCAATACAAAATTCGATTTTATGCTCTAGGGGTAGTTTAAGAAGTCTTCAAGAATACGTCAGGAAATTTATTAACAATAAAACTATCATTCAAAATTGTGACTCTCATCCAAGACTTGGATAGCACATGAAATGAAGGTTTCTCCTAACGGAGTTTCAACCGATAGGTCATAGTCTAACTTCTCTAGAGTCAAATTTAAACGTTGAACGCAAGCAAGAGAGATAAAAGAATGGGTAGAACCGATATCTAATAAGGTATAGACTTCGCAAGAATTTATAATTAACTAACCCGTGCTAACTTCGTTCAGTTTACTTGCTTTTTGAGAAGTCATGAAAAACGCTCTTCCTAAAACCAACGACTTTGTTTTGTCCATATCCGCCTTTGGTGCCACCGTCCCAGCTGGACTTGACTTTGGTGCACGACAAAATTTGGCTAAATGACCTTCTCTTCATGCAATTTTCACTTCTATTATCTTTGCAATGATTACCACCGAAGTGGTTACCATTCTTGGCATGATCATTTCCCCCACGATGGTTATCATTGTTCCGATAACCGTTGCCACCAGTATGATTATTATCGTGTTGTTGGTCGTTACCTTTTGCTTGAGCTGAATCAACACTCTCATGTGCTTCATTGCTTATCTCAACATTTTCAGATGTCATTATCAAACACTAACACAAAACAAGGGTTAATTAACATATCACATTTTATCCCTATACTCTGACCGACCAATTAAATACCAAATAAACTTAGGTAGGTCATACTAGCGAAGAAATTCCCCGTCTCTCCCCTCCTAGTTCTTATCTCACATCTCAGCCAGGGATCATATCCCTAAGCTCTGATACCAACTGTGACGCCCCCAAAATTAGGTATTCATCACCCATCTTGAGTCGCCAAATATATGGTACAAAATACAAATACAAACTTAATTATACAAATATCGTGTAACATACGACAATACATAAACTGAGAGTTCTAATAGAAATATTGTCATCTAGACAATATCCATACTCAAGGAGTCCTCATTACATTTATTGTCGCACTCTTTAACAGAATAGTGAGGACTACTAATGCTATCTTCTGGACCATCACTCCTTTCCCTGACTCGTCCCAGCTATATTCTCATTTCCTGAAGAAAACATTGAAAAAAAGGGTGAGCTCAACTAGCCCAGTAAGAAATATTATGACTAAGATAATGAAGAATAAATTATCAATAGTCTTCAACAATGTTAAACTGATAAAATACAATAGACATCAAGTTTAACTGCAACGGAATAAGTAATCTATTAGAAGAGTCAAGTAGAGAATAAAACCTACTATCTTCTATGATTTAAAAATGTTTTCATCAACTTTTATCACTGAGATTCAGCATAATAAATAAACCACATCTTATAATCATCCCTGTATTACGGGCTAAGGATATTCATTAAATCATCAATGGTCATGACTATACCGAAAAATTCCTGGTCATAATCATACCAAAAACTGGCTATCAATGCATTACAGGCCACTGAGGACTTTTACCACACCACTTATAACATCACTGTTCATGATTATACCGAATGATCCCTGATCATAATCATACTAAGTCCATCTATGCACGTAAGCCAAAGGTGACTTTCAACATAAAATACACATGAGGATGATGACAATGTTATAGGAATTCAATTAAACAAGTTCAAGAATTAGTTTATCCAGGAACTAATAATATCCAAATTGTCAACATGATACTTCTTTGTAAAGTAACAGTCAAGAATGCTCAGAAGAATATTTCCATGAAAAGATACTAAATGAAGCGCAAATATCAAGGATATTCCACTAATTTCATGGAGTATAGAAATCAAAACTTTAACCAAATAAATATAATAAAGAATATATCAAACTGCAGATGGATTTTCACCAGCCATGCGGTAATCCACGTATACAGATCATTTCCACAATTTAATAAGGAATGAATATAAAGGATCATTCACCATGCATGTGGCAATCCACATAGACAGGTTATTCCAACAGAATAATAAAGAATGGAATAACAGAAGGATTCACCATGCATGCGATAGAGACCGCACAGACAGGTTATTCCCAACAGAATAATAAATGCGGAATAATAAATATGGAACCAGGTCAGGTGAAATTCACACCGACAGGATATTCCGACAGAATAATAAATGCGGAATAATAAATGATGGAACCAGGTCAGGTGAAATTCACACCGACAGGATATTCCGACAGAATCGTAAAGAACGAAATAATGAAAGAGTTTCACCAAGTATGCGGTACTTCGCATAAACAGGTTATTCCAACATAATAATAAAGAATGGAATAACATAAGAAGATCACCAAGTATTGGGTAAACCGCATATACAGGTCATTCCACCAAGTATAGGGTAAACCACGCATACAGGTTATTCCAACAGAATAATAAAGAATGGAATAACATAAGGATTTCACCAAGTATAGGGTATGCCGCGTATACAGGTCATGTATAGGGTATACCACTTTTACAGGTTATTCCAACAGAATAATAAAGAATGGAATAACAGAAGTTCTCTTCATGAATAAGAAAGAATAACACCCCTTACCGTTTTAAAGAAGAACTGAAATAAAGAAGTAGTTAAGTGGCAGAATACTCTTCTTCTTTCTCTCTATAGTTTCTCTCTCTAGAGTTCAGTGAATTCGTAAGAAAATAATGAAGGAATGAACTTCTATTTATAGAAAAATAAAATACATAGTAACTAATCCATGAACGGTCCAGATTGATTTACTTTAATCTGACGGTCCATATTTAAAGCAAAATCTTTTAAATAAAATATAATATATTCTAATTATTGCCTAATAAAACAAATAACTTTAATAAAGTATTCTGTTTTATATAAAAAGATGTTCCTATTTTATTACGTTAATAATACGAATAAAACAAAACTTCATTATCGCTAAATAATTCATATTATTAATTAACAGTAATTGAATCAAACTGAGTGACTTCTCACATAAGCATTAATAATCAATACCGTGCGCTACTATGCAACCACACGTATTACTGTACTTTTACTACCGAGTAGTTCAACAGTACCAACGGTAAAACTTCCACTGTTATTTTTAAAAAAATATTTTTGTCGTTTTCTCAATCCGACAATAATTCTGTTGTGGGTCCACCAATGATTGTACCGTCGTACAAATATTTCCCGACTAATCGAATATTTCCCATGAATAGTAACTCGTGAATAGTAACTCATGAATAGTAACTCGTGAATAATAACTCGTGAGTATTAACTCGTGAATAGTAACCCGTGAATAGTAACTCATGAATAGTACTCCGACACAAAAAGTACCCCAAAAACTCGAGTGAACAATACTAGAGTGAATAGTAACCGGGTATTTTATGACAACTTGTCTACTTTGAAAAATTTTCACATATCACCTTTAACTTTAACCTTTTATCAATTTAACCATTTACCAAAATAGAAAAATTGAATATTTTTATTTCATAAAATTCGGGGTCTCACAACACAGCTGTGAACATACATTTTTCTCATATATATATATATATATATATATATATATATATATAGTGGCGAAACCAGAACCAAATTTTAGGGGGGTCAAAATTTGAGGGCGGTTACCGGAGATCCGGAGTAGCGACGTGTAGGTTGCAGCGGCGAGGGAGAGGATCCTTGGGTTTGATTTTGATCCAGATTGAAAAAAATGAAAAATATATTAGCGGCTCAATGCATAATTTCATCAATTTAAAAATTTAATAATAATTTCATCATTCATCGATTCTCTTAAGATTTAAGAAAACAGAAATTAAACAAATTCTAGCTAATCTGCTTGGGTTTTCCTCAAGAGTCCCATACTGTTTTTGACGTGAATACAAATAAATAACACTTCAGATTTTGACTTTTTAATTATAAGCAATAAGGACTTAAACCTATTAAACAAATAGCAGACATGAATTTAAAATAAGGACGACAAATCACTATCATTATAATGTAATCAAAATGACTATTGCAGTCATGTATCTAAACAAGGATGAAATTCACAATCTTTTCTGAAATTATGAGTACTCCAAAAAAGAGTAATAAACTAAAAAAATTAAGAAAGAATTGGTGTAATTAGGATGCTATCAAGTATGCATCACAGCATGAATCCTCAGTTCCTCACTACACAATCTTTTCCTTATTGTTCCTCTGATTTGATATTTTGGTAATTTGATTCTTATGGTCTAAAAAATAAATAAAATGGGGAAAATCACAACAATAACAATGAATATCACAAAACCTGTAAAATCACTGACCTATGACCCCAATCAAATTACACCATAAGATTTAAATTACCAAATTTGAAAGGCATTTAGGCTGAATTAAAATTTAGAAATTAGTCAAATTACCAAAGTCCAAAGCAGTGGAGGTTGCCGGCTAGAGTTGTGGAGCAGTCGGCGGCGACTGGAGCAGTGAGCAGTGGCGACAGAGGCAGTCGGCAGGAGCACTGGAGGCAGTGGAGGCTGAACTCGAAAGAGGGAAGAGACGAAGAGAGTGAAGTCTGTGAAGAGAGAGAGCAAGAGAGTCTGAAGACTTAATAAAAAAAATTTAGTTTTAATTTAGTTTTAATAAAACGACGTCGTTTCATGTTACTATAAAAATAAATAAATAAATAAATAAAACAGACCTGTGTTGCAGACTGGAGTCAGAGAAGAAGAAGCCAGAACGGAAGACCTGCTCCACTGCTTGTCGACGCCTAGTTGGCTGACGGCTGCCCCCCCCCCCCCCCGCCCCTAGTTCCGCTTGGATTGCCTCCCTACCGGGGCCAGATACCCCCCGCCCCTAGTTCTGCCTTTCTCTCTCTCTCTCTCTCTCTCTCTCTCTATATATATATATATATATATATATATATATATATATATATATATATATGAGTGTGTATATAAAAGTTGGCGAGTGAAGAATATGAGATACTAACTTATAAAAAGCTCTTAACAAGTGTTAATACTATGGTCGACATCAAATAAATCCACTCTTCCAGTTGTCTAAAATGTCTTTTGCTATTAATGGAATGAAAATCAATTTAGCCAAAAAAAACAATAACAAAAGAAGATGAGGAAAATCACAAATAACTACCACTTCAATACTAAGACAATGAAAAAGATGGATTAAGACTCAGTGCACGTAAGTTTTTTTTTTGTTGAATGGTATGGGTAATTAGTTTACATGTCAACTGAGACTAAGGGTGTAAGACCCCGAATTTTATGAAATAAAATTATTCAATTTTTCTATTTAGTAAATAGTTAAATTAATAAAAGTTTAAAGTTATGGGTGAAATGTACAAATTTTGCAAATTAAGAAAGTGGTTATAAAATATTCATTGTTGTCGGGGAATATTCGTTTGGTCGTGTAATATTCTTGTTGTCGGGGAATATTCGTACGACGGCGCTGCCATTTGTGGGCCCTATAACAGAATAACTGTCAAATAAAGAAAATGACAAATATGTGTTTTTATAAATAACGGCGTAGTTGTTACCATCAATACTGTAAGACCCCAACTTATTAGTAAATGAAATTAAATTTTATCTATTTATTATTTTGAAATAGAAAGGGTTGATTTGATTAATGTGGTTAGTTATGGGTAAAATGCGCAAATATTTCAAATAAACAAGTGGTTATAAAATATTCATTTTTGGTCGGTGAATATTCGTTTGGTCGTGGAATATTCTTGCTGTCGGGGAATATTCGTACTACGGCGCAACCTTGTGTGGGCCCCATAACGGAAAGCGATTAGATGAAGAAAATGACAAGTATAAGTTATTTATAATTAACGACGTAGTTGTTACCGTTAATACTGTTGGAATACTTGGTGGTTAAAATACAGTAGCACACGGTATTGCACCAATTATTGATTCTTACGAAGGAAGGCACTACTCAATAATTGTTACAGTAGTTACAGTTCAATATTTTATTTTATTGATTCAATAATTGCTGCATTGATATTTTATATTATTGTTATTTCAATAATTGTCACTGCACAGTATTTTTCATTATCAGATCAATAATTCATATTATTTAAATAATATTATTAGATAACATTATTGGCAATGTCTAGAAAGTTCTGTCTAAGGAGAGGTTTGGTCATCTAATTGCGCGCCAGTAAGGAAAAATTCTTATTGGAAAGCCCCCTCTTTCCTTGGAACGGCCTGGTTGTCATAAATGTGATTCTGTAATATTATTTGTGAATAATTAATTATTGATTCATATGATAATGAAATATTTATTTTATGTGGATATAAATGAGGGATATATTTTTGTGGTTAAAAATGAAGGAGTTAATATTGAGGTTTTTATCAGTATTTTTGTCGGAATGGAGGTATTACAAATCAGGATTTTTTAGATATTTTGCGGGGGTTATAATTTTTAATCCGACCGTTGGATCGTGGTAATTTTTGGATATGTTATACATATATAAGTTGAGTATATGTCCATAAATTTTGAACCGTTAAAAATGAACGTATAATTTATTATGAATTTTACGAGATGACTGGTTCAGAAATTGTTGAATTTTTGGAGTTTATCATTTTGGTGAAAAATTCTAGAATTGGTGGGCCCCACTCTTGGTTGGTGAAGAAATGTGCTGAGAATTTTATTCAAATGTGGTAGGCTTGAATAGTAGCAGGTAAAGCCATCAGGTTGCAGGTTAAGTCTGCTTCGGTATGCTAACATTTTTCTATAAATAGAGGGCTAAGTTAGAATTAAAAGTCACACCAGAAACAAGTTTTTTCTCTTTCTCTCTCTAGATTATTGAGTGTATTTTGTGAGTATTTAGATACTTTGAGAGTTTCTATTCATCAGAGCAAGTTTCTTTTAGCCTTGTACCGGTATTCCGACCAGAAGTACTGATATTTTGAGGTAAGGGATATTATCTTTTTCTTAAATGATATTTTCTTCAATATCATTATGCCAAAATATTGATATGAACTTTTTATCAAATCTAGAACTTTTTGCGTCGGGATTACTATTCACGTATACGATACTATTCACGAATACGACACTATTCACCGAAAAATAAAATTTTTTCTTTTTGTCCAAGATATCTATTATGATTACTATCTTTGATTGTATCCATATTTTGATCTTTATTTTTGAATTCTGCTTCACAATTGATTATTATGAAGTATTATTGATCTTGGATAAACTGTTATACGAATCCCTACTATTTGTCCTCCTGTCTCACTGGATTCGTTTTCTTTAATATATTTTTCATCATCCTCAGTCCTAAATGATGATATTACTGAATATCTTTGGCATGTAGTGTAAAGATGTATGATTATCTGATGAATATCTTTGGCCTGTAGTGCAAAGATGAACAGGTGTTGAGATGAACATGACCGACTGGTGATACAAATGAATATTGTTAGACCCCAACTTTTATAAATAAAGATGAATTTTTGATAAATATCATTTTTAAATATTATGGAGTTAATTTGATATAATGTTATAGTTGTGGGTAATATTTATAAATTTTACAAAGTACGCAAGTTGTTATATAATATTCGATTGGTCGGGGAATATTCGTTTTAACAGGGAATATTCGTACAATGACATAATTATTGGTGGACCCCACAACGGAATTATTGTCGGATTCAGAAAACGACAAAAATATTTTATTAAAAATAACGACGGAAGTTTTACCATTGTTACTGTTGAACTACTCGGTAGTAAAAGTACAGTAATACGTGTGGTTGCATAGTAGCAGACGGTATTGATTATTAATGCTTATGTGAGAAGTCACTCAGTTTAATTTAATTATTGTCAGTTAATAATATGAATTATTTAGCGATAATGACGTTTTATTTTATTCGTATTATTAACGTAATAAAACAGAAACATCTTTCTATATAAAACAGAATACTTTATTAAAGTTATTCTATAAATAGAATATATTATATTTTATTTAAAAGATTTTTCTTTAAATATGGACCGTCAGATTAAAGTAATCAATCTGGACCGTTCATGGACTAGTTACTATGCATTCTATTTTTCTATAAATAGCAGCTCATTCTTTCATTATTTCTTACGAATTCACTGAACTCTAGAGAGAGAAACTATAGAGAGAAACTATAGAGAGAGAGAAGAAGAGTATTCTGCTACTTAACTACTTTCTTATTTCAGCTCTTCTTTAAAACGGTAAGGGGTGTTATTCTTTCTTATTCATGAAGGGAACTGTTGTTATTCAATTTCTTATTATTCTGTTGGAATAACCTGTATACGCGGTCTACCCTATACTTGGTGACATTCTTCTATTATTCTGTTGGAACATCCTGTCTGTGTGTTTTACACCGGACCTGGTTCCGTTTTTATTATTATTCTGTTGGAACATCCTGTCTGTGTGTTTTACACCGGACCTGGTTTCATTATTTATTATTCTGTCGGAATATCCTGTCTGTGCGTTTACGCCGGACCTGGTTCCATTATTTATTATTCTGTTGGAATAACCTGTCTGTGCGGTCTATCGCATGCATGGTGATTTCTTTTGTTATTCCATTCTTTATTATACTCAGTTGGTTAAGTTTTGACTTCTATACTCCATAAAATTTGTGGAATATCCTTGATAATTGCGTTTCATCCAGTATCTTTTCATGAAAATATTCTTCTAAGCATTCTTAAATTTTACTCCACAAAGCAGTATCATGTTGACAATTTGGACGTTGTTAATTCTTGAATAAATTAATTCTTGAACTTGTTTTATTGAATTCTTATATCATTGTCATCATCCTCATGTTTATAAAATGTTGAAAGTCATCTGTGGCCTGTAGTGCATAGATGGACTTGGTATGATTATGACCAGGGATTATTCGGTATAATCATGACCGTAATGTTACAAATGATGTGGTAAAAGTTCTTATTGGCCCGTAGTGCATTGATGGACAGTTGTTGGCATGATCATGACCATTAATGAATACA
This sequence comes from Panax notoginseng, assembly GCA_016801055.1. Taxonomy (NCBI): domain Eukaryota; kingdom Viridiplantae; phylum Streptophyta; class Magnoliopsida; order Apiales; family Araliaceae; genus Panax; species Panax notoginseng. Next base: position 17,867,455 of record CM029014.1, read on the forward strand.
CGAATATCCTTGTCCGTAGTGCAGGGGTGATTCGATGATGTGAATTATTTTATTAAGCTGAGTCCCAGCGATAACAGTGTTGAAAAACCTTTTAAATCATAAAAGATAGTAGAATTTATTTTCTACTTGACTCTTTTAATGGATTGCTTGTTCCGCTACAGTTAAACTTGATGTCTATTATATTTTATCAGTTTAACATTGTTGAAGGCTAATGATAATTTATTCTGCATTATCTTAGTCATAATATTTCTCACTGGGCTAGTTGAGCTCACCCTTTCTTTCACTGTTCTCTTCAGGAAATGAGAACGTAGCTGGGGCAAGTCGGGGAACGGAGTGATGGTCCGAATGATAGTATTAGTTAGTAGTCCTCACTATTCTATGTAATAGTGTGTTAATAAATGTAATGAGGACTCCTTTTGAGTATGATTACTCTCTAGAAAATAATATTTATATTCAAACTCACAGTTTATGTTTTGTCGTATTGTACACGACAGTTGTATTAGTAAGTTGTATTTGTATTCTATACTATGTATCTGATGACCCAAGATGGGTGATGTATACCTAATTTTGGGGGCGTCACATTTGGTATCAGAGCCTAGGGATATGATCCCTAGCTAAGATGTGAGAATAGAACTAGGAGGGGAGAGACGGGGAATTCCTTCGCTAGTATGACTTATCTAAGTTTATTTGCATGGTATTTAATTGGTCGGTCATAATATAAGGATAATATATGACATATCAATTAACTTTTATTTTGTGGCAGTATCTGAAAATGGCATCTGAAAATGTTGAGAATAGCAATGGAGCACAGGCGACTGTTGATTCACCCCATATCAATAATCAGGATAATGTGCATCAGGAAGGTGACAATCCTCATGCAAACAACAACATTGACCAGATGATGAATGATGGAATGTTCAGAAACTTTATGCAGTTCATGCAACAGTAGGCGAGAGCGGCTCCTGTCCAAAATATAGGTGAAAACACTGAAAACTCTCGGACAGTCACCGCTAAACAGTTCAAGGGGCTGGGACCACCAGAGTTTAAGGGAGAGCTAAAACCACTTATAGCGAAAACATGGATAAAGCAGATTACCAAGATATTTGATGTCTTGGGATGCTCCGAGGAGCAAAAGGTTCCCTTTGCCACCTTTATATTGCGAGGAGAGGCAGATTACTGGTGGGAATCGATTAAGCGTACTCAACCTGCCGCACTGAAGATGTCTTGGGAGAAGTTCCAGGAGCTGTTCAATGACAAATACTTTCTCGAAAGTGTTCGTCACATGAAGGAGGTGGAGTTCATCAAATTGAAGCAGAATAATATGACCGTGTCGCAGTATGAGGCTAAATTTGCTGAGTTATCCCGATTTGCGTCTCACTTGGTGGATAATGAAGAGCGAATGACGCGAATATTTTTGCGAGGTTTGAAACCTGAGATACGTCAATATCTTATTTCTCATAAACTGTGTTTGTATTCAGATGTTGTGAATAGGGCTCAGTTAGTGGAGCGCGATAACGAGTCAACGCAACTAAAAGAGAGCAGTCGACAAAATGATAATACCAGTGAGAGCAGTCATCGAAGCGGTGACAACAAGCGTGGAGGGAATCAACAGGCCAGAAATGGTAACCACTTCGGTGGTAATCAGGGCCAAAACAATAAGAATGGTCATTTCAAGAAGAGGAGATTCAACAATGATGGAAAGACGTCAGCACCAGCACCCGTTGTTAAGGAAGGAGAACGACCACCTATCATATGTTTCAAATGCGGAGGGGAGGGGCACATCAGTTCAAACTGCGCGATGCCGTCTAAAGCATGTTACAATTGTGGAAGAGAATGTCATTTAGCTCGATTTTATCGTTTACCAAAAACAAGTTTAGCCAAGATGGAGACACCAAAGGTCGTCCCAGAAAAGTCAAAATTGGTAGTGCAAGGGAGAGCGTTTGTTGTGACCTCCCAGAAAGCAAGGAACCCAAATGAGGTCATCACGGGTAAGCTTATCATAAACTCTAACGAAGTCTATACTTTATTTGATACCGGTTCTATCCATTCTTTTATTTCTCCTACTTGCGCTCATCGATTAAATTTGATTCTGGAGAAATTAGACTTTGACTTATCTGTTGAAACTCCATTGAGAGAAACCTTTATTATATCCACGGTTCATAAGTTTTGTTTGGTGCAAGTTGGTACCCACACATTACCTGTCGATCTGATTTCATTAAAAATACTTGCATTTGACGTGATTCTAGGGATTGATTGGTTAACTACTCATCATGCAAAAATTGATTGTTTTCGTAAGGTTGTTAGCTTTCATATTCCTAATCTACCTATTATGTGAATTCAAGCAACCAAACCATTAAAATTAATCGCTGTCATCTCAAGCCATAAAGCTATTCGTTTATTAAAAAACGGATGTCAAGCTTTCTTAGCTCATGTCACGGATCTAAACAAAAATACGTCAGTTTTGAATGATATTTCTATTGTTAATAAATTCCCTGACGTATTCCCTGAAGAACTTCCTGGCCTACCCCCAGAGCGTGAAATTAAATTTTGTATCGACCTTGAACCCGGTACAAAACCCATTTCCAAAGCCCCATATCGAATGGCTCCTATTGAACTTCAGGAGTTAAAGATCCAACTGCAGGAATTGTTAGACATTGGCTTTATTCGTCCTAGTACTTCTCCTTGGGGTGCTCCTGTGCTATTCGTGAAGAAGAAAGATGGAAGTATGCGACTTTGTATTGATTATCGGGAGTTGAATCATGTCACCATAAAAAATAGGTACCCATTGCTACGTATTGATGACCTGTTTGACCAGTTGCAAGGAGCACAATTATTTTCAAAGATCGATCTTCGTTCTGGATATCATCAGCTGAAGGTTAGAACTGAGGATATTCCAAAGACGGCTTTTAGAACTCGGTACGGGCATTATGAATTCTTAGTCATGTCATTTGGATTGACTAATGCTCCTGCTGCCTTCATGGATATGATGAACCGGGTTTTCAAGGAATATTTGGATCACTTTGTGGTCGTCTTTATTGATGACATCCTTATTTATTCCAAAAGTCATGAAGATCATGAGCAACACTTGAGGCTGGTACTTCAAAAGCTTCGTGAATACAAGCTTTATGCCAAGTTGAAGAAATGCGAGTTTTGGCTGGAGGAGGTAGCATTCCTTGGGCACGTAGTATCAAGTCGTGGAATATCGGTTGACCCGGCAAAGATTGAAGCTATTCAAAGCTGGGAGCAACCTAAATCAGTGACCGAAGTACGTAGCTTTTTTAGTTTAGCTGGTTATTATCGGAGATTCGTGGAAGGATTTTCTCGAATCGCTACTCCATTAACTCAGCTGACTCGGAAAGATACAAAATTCGGTTGGAGCGAAGAATGTGAGCAGAGTTTTCAAGAACTCAAGAGGAGACTCATTTCAGCACCTGTTCTAACAATACCATCTGGCTCGGAGGGATTTGTCATCTACAGTGATGCTTCGAGCAAAGGGTTGGGATGCGTTCTCATGCAACATGAAAAAGTCATAGCCTATGCATCAAGACAACTCAAGGAATATGAGAGGAATTATCCTACTCATGATCTAGGGTTGGCAGCTATTGTCTTTGCACTTAAAATTTGGAGGCATTACTTGTATGGGGAGAAGGTGGAGATCTTTACGGATCATAAAAGCCTCAAATATTTCTTCACTCAAAAGGAACTCAACATGCGACAACGACGTTGGCTTGAACTATTGAAAGATTATGATCATACCATTCAATACCATCCTGGAAAAGCGAACGTGGTAGCTGACGCATTGAGTAGAAGATCATATGCAAGTACGAGTGCAATATTGTCAACACAAAGGCCCATTTTGTGTGACTTGCAAAGGATGGAGATAGAGTTAAAGACTCCAGGGACCCATGTGATGATGGCGAATATACGAGTAGAACCAACTTTAATCGATAAAGTTAAAGCTGCTCAAGCTACAGACCTGGAGCTGATGCGTATGAGGAAGAAAGTGCAAGAAGGTGCTATGCTGGAAGCAAGAATCGATGAAGAAGGAATACTTCGAGTCAACTCCAGACTTTCTATTCCTAACAACCCTGATTTAAAGTATGAAATCATGATAGAGGTGCACAACACACCGTTTGCAATCCATCCTGAAAGTACCAAAATGTATCATGATCTTCGTCATACATTTTGGTGGAGTAATATGAAGAGAGAGATAGCGTTGTTTATCTCAAGGTGTCTAACTTGTCAACGAGTCAAAGCGGAGCATCAAGTACCAAAAGGTCCATTGCAACCACTTGAAATTCTAGAATGGAAGTGGGAGCACATTACCATGAATTTCGTTACCGGTCTTCCTAGGGTTTCTCAAGGTATTGATGCGATTTGGGTCATTGTTGATAGATTGACCAAGTCTGCTCATTTTTTATCGATACGAGAAACTTATACACTTGAACGTCTTGCTCGTATGTACATAAACGAGATTGTAAGACTGCATGGTATGCCAGTATCCATAGTTTCTGACCGAGACCCAAGATTCACTTCACGATTTTGGGTTAGTTTACAAAAAGCTATGGGCACGGATTTACGATTTAGTTCAGCATATCATCCTCAGACGGACGAACAATCAGAGAGGACTATTCAAACTCTTGAAGATCTATTAAGACTCTGTGTCTTTGACTTCAAGGGAAGTTGGGACAAGTTCTTACCATTGGTGGAGTTTTTCTACAACAACAGTTATCAAGCAAGTATTGGCATGGCTCCATTCGAAGCATTGTATGGAAGGAAATGTCGTTCTCCAGTATGCTAGGATGAGGTGGGTGAAGCAGTGTTGTTGGGACCGGAGTTGGTACGTATAACTACAGAAAAGATTCAAACGATCCGACAACGTATAAAAACCTCACAAGATCGACAAAAGAGTTATGCTGATCTTCATCGAAAGGACGTAGAATTTGATGTAGGAGATCATGTGTTCTTACGTGTTGCTCCATGGAAAAGAGTTACGAGATTTAGAAATAGAGGAAAGCTCAATCCTCGATTCATCGGTCCATTTTTAATCCTCGATCGAGTAGGAACTGTGGCTTATAGACTCGCTTTACCGCCAAGTATGTCTCGTGTTCATAACATTTTTCACATATCCATGTTACGCAAATATGTGGAAGACCCGAACCACATTATTGAGTTAGAACCGGACGAAATAACGGAGGATTTGACGTATGAAGAAGTTCCTGTTCAAATCTTGGATAAGAAGGAACATATTCTACGCTCCAAGGTTATACCTCAAGTCAAAGTTTTGTGGAGAAACCACGATGTTGAGGAAATGACTTGAGAGTTAGAATCTGAAATGAAATCAATGTATCCTTGCCTCTTCGACATACCAGGTACGTACCCTAATTTCGAGGGTGAAATTTCATAAGAAGGGGAGGTTGTAAGACCCCAACTTTTATAAATAAAGATGAATTTTCTATAAATATCATTTTTGAATATTATGGAGTTAATTTGATATAATGTAATAGTTGTGGGTAATATTTATAAATTTTGCAAAGTACGCAAGTTGTTATATAACATTCAATTGGTCGGGGAATATTCGTTTTAACAGAGAATATTCGTACAACGACACAATCATTGGTGGATCCCACAACAGAATTATTATCGGATTGAGAAAACGACAAAAATATTTTATTAAAAATAACGGCGGAAGTTTTACCATTGTTACTGTTGAACTACTCGGTAGTAAAAGTACAGTAATACGTGTGGTTGCATAGTAGCACACGGTATTGATTATTAATGCTTATGTGAGAAGTCACTCAGTTTGATTTAATTATTGTCAGTTAATAATATGAATTATTTAGCGATAATGACGTTTTGTTTTATTCGTATTATTAACGTAATAAAACATAAACATCTTTTTATATAAAACAGAATACTTTATTAAAGTTATTCTATAAATAGAATATATTATATTTTATTTAAAAGATTTTTCTTTAAATATGGACCGTCAGATTAAAGTAATCAATCTAGACCGTTCATGGATTAGTTACTATGCATTCTATTTTTCTATAAATAGCAGCTTATTCCTTCATTATTTCTTACGAATTCACTGAACTCTAGAGAGAGAAACTATAGAGAGAAACTATAGAGAGAGAGAAGAAGAGTATTCTGCTACTTACCTACTTTCTTATTTCAGCTCTTCTTTAAAACGGTAAGGGGTGTTATTCTTTCTTATTCATGAAGGGAACTGTTGTTATTCAATTTCTTATTATTCTGTTGGAATAACCTGTATACGCGGTCTACCCTATACTTGGTGACATTTTTCTATTATTCTGTTGGAACATCCTGTCTGTGTGTTTTACACCGGACCTATCTCCGTTTTTATTATTATTCTGTTGGAACATCCTGTCTGTGTATTTTACACCGGACCTGGTTCCGTCTTTGTTATTATTCTGTTGGAACATCCTGTCTGTGTGTTTTACACCGGACCTAGTTCCATTATTTATTATTCTGTCGGAATATCTTGTCTGTGCGTTTACGCCGGACCTAGTTCCATTATTTATTATTCTGTTGGAATAACCTGTCTGTGCGGTCTATCGCATGCATGGTGATTTCTTTTGTTATTCCATTCTTTATTATACTCAGTTGGTTAAGTTTTGACTTCTATACTCCATGAAATTTGTGAAATATCCTTGATAATTGCGTTTCATCCAGTATCTTTTCATGAAAATATTCTTCTAAGCATTCTTGAATTTTACTCCACAAAGCAGTATCATGTTGACAATTTGGACGTTGTTAATTCTTGGATAAATTAATTCTTGAACTTGTTTTATTGAATTCTTATATCATTGTCATCATCCTCATGTTTATAAAATGTTGAAAGTCATCTGTGGCCTGTAGTGCATAGATGGACTTGGTATGATTATGACCAGGGATTATTCGGTATAATCATGACCGTAATGTTACAAATGATGTGGTAAAAGTTCTCATTGGCCCGTAGTGGATTGATGGACAGTTGTTGGCATGATCATGACCATTAATAAATACACGAATATCCTTGTCCGTAGTGCAGGGGTGATTCGATGATGTGAATTATTTTATTAAGCTGAGTCCCAGCGATAACAGTGTTGAAAAACCTTTTAAATCATAAAAGATAGTAGAGTTTATTTTCTACTTGACTCTTTTAATGGATTGCTTGTTCCGCTGTAGTTAAACTTGATGTCTATTATATTTTATCAGTTTAACATTGTTGAAGGCTAATGATAATTTATTCTGCATTATCTTAGTCATAATATTTCTTACTGGGCTAGTTGAGCTCACCCTTTCTTTCACTGTTCTCTTCAGGAAATGAGAACGTAGCTGGGGCAGATCGGGGAACGGAGTGATGGTCCGAATGATAGTATTAGTTAGTAGTCCTCACTATTCTATGTAATAGTGTGTTAATAAATGTAATGAGGACTCCTTTTGAGTATGAATACTCTCTAGAAAATAATATTTGTATTCAAACTCACAGTTTATGTTTTGTCGTATTGTACACGACAGTTGTATTAGTAAGTTGTATTTGTATTCTATACTATGTATCTGACGACCCAAGATGGGTGATGTATACCTAATTTTGGGGGCGTCACAGTTGGTATCAGAGCCTAGGGATATGATCTCTGGCTAAGATGTGAGAATAGAACTAGGAGGGGAGAGACGGAGAATTCCTTCGCTAGTATGACTTACCTAAGTTTATTTGCATGGTATTTAATTGGTTGGTCATAATATAAGGATAATATATGACATATCAATTAACTTTTATTTTGTGGCAGTATCTGAAAATGGCATCTGAGAATGTTGAGAATAGCAATGGAGCACAGGCGACTGTTGATTCACCCCATATCAATAATCAGGATAATGTACATCAGGAAGGTGACAATCCTCATGCAAACAACAACATTGACCAGATGATGAATGATGGAATGTTCAGAAACTTTATGCAGTTCATGCAACAGCAGGCGAGAGCGGCTCCTGTCCAAAATATAGGTGGAAACACTGAAAACTCTCGAACAGTCACCGCTAAACAGTTCAAGGAGCTGGGACCACCAGAGTTTAAGGGAGAGCCAAAACCACTTATAGCGGAAATATGGATAAAGCAGATTACCAAGATATTTGATGTCTTGGGATGCTCCGAGGAGCAAAAGGTTCCCTTTGCCACCTTTATGTTGCGAAGAGAGGCAGATTACTGGTGGAAATCGATTAAGCGTACTCAACCTGCCGCACTGAAGATGTCTTGGGAGAAGTTCCAGGAGCTGTTCAATGACAAATACTTTTTCGAAAGTGTTTGTCACATGAAGGAGGTGGAGTTCATCAAATTGGAGCAGAATAATATGACCGTGTCGCAGTATGAGGCTAAATTTGCTGAGTTGTCCCGATTTGCGTCTCACTTGGTGGATAATGAAGAGCGAATGACGCGAATATTTTTGCAAGGTTTGAAACCTGAGATACGTCAACATCTTATTTCTCATAAACTGTGTTTGTATTCAGATGTTGTGAATAGGGCTCAGTTAGTGGAGCGCGATAACGAGTCAACACAACCAAAAGAGAGCAGTCGGCAAAATGATAATACCAGTGAGAGCAGTCATCGAAGCGGTGACAACAAGCGTGGAGGGAATCAACAAGCCAGAAATGGTAACCACTTCGGTGGTAATCAGGGCCAAAACAATAAGAATGGTCATTTCAAGAAGAGGAGATTCAACAATGATGAAAAGACGTCAGCACCAGCACCCGTTGTTAAGGAAAGAGAACGACCACCTATCATATGTTTCAAATGCGGAGGGGAGGGGCACATCAGTCCAAACTGCGCGATGCCGTCTAAAGCATGTTACAATTGTGGAAGAGAAGGTCATTTAGCTCGATTTTATCGTTTACCAAAAACAAGTTTAGCCAAGATGGAGACACCAAAGGCCGTCCCAGAAAAGTTAAAATCGGTAGTGCAAGGGAGAGCGTTTGTTGTGACCTCCCAGAAAGCAAGGAACCCGAATGAGGTCATCACGGGTAAGCTTATCATAAACTCTAACTAGCTTATTCGTCCTAGTACTTCTCCTTGGGGTGCTCCTGTGCTATTCGTGAAGAAGAAAGATAGAAGTATGCGACTTTGTATTGATTATCGGGAGTTGAATCATGTCACCATAAAAAACAGTCCTCACTATTTGGATACTGTAGATGTAACGAAGGTTTCACCCAACGGAGTTTCAACAGATAAGTCAAAGTCCAATTTCTCCGGAGTCAAGTTTAAACGTTGAGCACAAGCATGAGAGATAAAAGAATGGGTAGAACCGGTATCTAATAAGGTATAAACTTCGCAAGAGTTTATGATTAGCTTACCCGTGATCACCTCGTTTGGGTTCCTCACGTTTTGGCCAGTCACGACAAACGCTCTTCTAGGAACCGCTGATTTCGACTTATCCGAGACAGCCCTTGGAGTCACCATCCCCGTTGAACTTGATTTTGCTACAGAACAATCCCGAGCTATGTGGCCTTTCTTTCCACAGTTGTAACATACCTTGGATTGTTGTGGACAGTTTGGGCTGATATGTCCCTCTTTCTCGCATTTGTAACATCTAACTGGCGGTCGTTCTCCTCCCCTAGAATTTATTGTTGGTGCTGGTGCAGCTGATGATGTCTTCCCGTCATTGTTGAATATCCTCTTTCTGAAATTTTCACTTGACTCACCTCTCCTATTAACATGGCCACGATGACCACCAAAGTGGTTACCGCCTTTGTTCGTATTTTTCCCTCCTCGTTGGTTATCATCGCTCTGATGACTGCTGTCACCGGTATGACCCTGGTTGTGGTCCCTCGGTTGCACATACTCATTATCTCGCTCTAATAATTGAGCCCTGTTTACAACATCTGAATATAAAGAAAATTTATGAGAGATAAGATATTGTCGAATCTCGGGTTTTAGACCTCTTAGAAACATCCTTGTCATTCGTTCCTCATTTTCGACCAAATGAGGTGCAAACCTGGATAACTCTGCAAACTTCGCCTCGTACTGGGACACCGTCATGTTGTTTTGTTCCAGTCTAATAAACTCCACCTCCTTCATATGACGAATACTTTCAGGAAAGTACTTGTCATTGAACAGTTTCTGAAATATTTCCCAGGACATGTTGAGTGCGTCAGGCTGGGTACGCTTCACAGACTCCCACCAGTAGTCTGCATCACCGCAGAACATAAAGGTGGCGAATGGAACCTTCTGTTCCTCCGTGCATCCTAAGACATCGAATATCTTGATAATTTGCTTGACCCACGTTTTCGCCATGATCGGATCCGGCTTTCCCTTAAATTCTGGTGGTCCCAATTCTTTGAACTACTTGGCTGTGACAAACCGCGCATTGTTATCATTTCCACCCGTATTCTGCACACGAGTCTCCCTCGTCTGATTTTGCATGAACTGCAAAAAGCTCCTAAACATTCTATCATTCATAGTTTGCTCGGTAACGTTGTTTGCAGGAGGAATATTGCCTTCATGTTGCACGTTCCTCTGGGTGGTGGTCAAAGGTGTCTCCACGGTCTGATTTACTCCATTATTAACGTTCTCAGCTACCATTCTTAAATACTGTCATAAAATAAGGGTTAATAGTCATGTCATATATTATCCCTATACTCTGACCGACCAAATAAACACCAAATAAACTTAGTCAGGTCATACTAGTGAAGGAATTCCCCGTCTCTCCCCTCCTAGTTCTTGTCTCATATCTCAGCCAGGGATCATATCCCTAAGCTCTGATACCAACTGAGACGCCCCCAAAATAGGTATACAACACCCATTCTGAGTCGCCAAATACATGGTACAAAAAGCAAACAACAACTTCAATAATACAATTGTCGTGCAAAATACGACAACACATACTGTGAGTTTAAATACAAATATTGTCTTCTAGACAATATCCACACTCAAATAAGTTCTCATTACAATTATTCAAACACTATTTTACAGAAATAGTGAGGACTGCTAAAACATCTTTCTAAAACATGACTAAGAATTCATAATGCCCGTACCGAGTTCTGAAGACAGTCTTTGGAATATCCTCAGTTTTAATCTTCAGCTGATGATATCCAGAACGAAGGTCGATCTTTAAAAAGAATTGTGTTCCTTGTAACTTGTCGAACAGGTCATCAATGCGAGGTAGCGGATACCTATTCTTGATGGTGACATGGTTCAATTCTCGATAGTCAATACAAAGTCGCATACTCCCGTCTTTCTTCTTTACGAATAAAACAGGAGCACCCCAAGGAGACGTACTAGGACGAATAAAATCGATGTCCAACAACTCCTGTAGTTGGACTTTTAATTCCTGAAGTTCAATAGGAGCCATTCGATATGGAGTTTTAGAAATGGGCTTTGTACCGGGTTCAAGGTCAATAAAGAATTTAACTTCACGTTCTGGGGGTAGACCAAGAAGTTCTTCAGGAAATACATCGGGAAATTCTCTAACAATAGAAATATTATTCAAATCTGACTTGTCTTTGTTCAAATCCATAACATGGGCTAAGAAAGCTTGACATCCGTTTTTCAATAAACGAATAGCTTTGTGGCTTGATATGACAGTGACTGATTTTAGTGGTTTAGTAGTTTGAATTCGTATGACAGGTTGGTTAGGAATATGAAAACTAACAACCTTACGAAAACAATCAATTTTAGCATGATGAGTGGTTAACCAATCAATTCCTAAAATCACATCAAAAGTAAGTATCTTTAAGGAGATAAGATCAACAGGTAATGTGATAGTGCCAACTTGGATCATGCAAGATATATAAACTGTAGATGTAACGAAGGTTTCACCCAATGGAGTTTCAACAGATAAGTTAAAGTCCAATTTCTCCGGAGTCAAGTTTAAACGTTGAGCACAAGCAGGAGAGATAAAAGAATGGGTAGAACCGGTATCTAGTAAAGTATAAACTTCGCAAGAATTCAAGATTAGCTTACCCGTGATCACCTCGTTCGGGTTTCTCGCGTTTTGGCCAGTCACGACAAACGCCCTTCCAGGAACCGCTGATTTCGACTTATCCGGGATAACTTTTGGAGTCACCATCCCCGCTGAACTTGGTTTTTCTACAGAACACTCTCGAGCTATATGACCCTCCTTTCCACAGTTATAACATACCTTAGATTGTTGTGGGCAGCTTGGGCTGATATGTCCCTCTTTTCCACATTTGTAACATACGACCGATGGTCGTTCTCCTCCCCTAGAAACAGTTGATGTTTGTGCTGACGTCTTCACGTTATCATTGTTGTACCTTCTCTTCTTAAAATCTCCTCCCGACTCGCTCCTTCTATTATCACGACCACGATTACCACCAGAGTGGTTACCGCTTTTGTCCGAATGTTTTCCTCCCTGCTGGTTTTCATTGCTTCGATGACTGTCGCCACCGGTATGACCCTGGTTGTGGTCCCTCGGTTGCACATACTCATTATCTCGCTCTAATAATTGAGCCCTGTTTACAACATCTGAATATAAAGAAAATTTATGAGAGATAAGATATTGCCGAATCTCGGGTTTTAGACCTCTCAGAAACATCCTTGTCATTCGTTCCTCATTTTCGACCAAATGAGGTGCAAACCTGGATAACTCAGCAAACTTCGCCTCGTATTGGGACACCGTCATGTTGTTTTGTTCCAGTCTGATAAACTCCACCTCCTTCATATGACGAATACTTTCAGGAAAGTACTTGTCATTGAACAATTTTTGAAATGTTTCCCAGGACATGTTGAGTGCGTCAAGCTGGGTACGCTTCACAGACTCCCACCAGTAGTCTGCCTCACCGCGGAACATAAAGGTGGCGAATGGAACCTTCTGTTCCTCCGTGCATCCCAAGACATCGAATATCTTGGTAATTTGCTTGACCCACGTTTCCGCCATGATCGGATCCGGCTTTCCCTTAAATTCTGGTGGTCCCAATTCTTTGAACTGCTTAGCTGTGACAAACCGCGCGTTGTTATCATTTCCACCCGTATTCTGCACACGAGTCTCCCTCGTCTGATTTTGCATGAACTGCAAAAAGCTCCTAAACATTCCATCATTCATCGTTTGCTCGGTAACGTTGTTTACAGGAGGAATATTGCCTTCATGTTGCACGTTCCCCTGGGTGGTGATCAAAGGTGTCTCTACGATCTGATTTACTCCATTATTAACGTTCTCAGCTGCCATTCTTAAATACTGCCATAAAACAAGGGTTAATAGTCATGTCATATATTATCCCTATACTCTGACCGACCAAATAAACACCAAATAAACTTAGTCAGGTCATACTAGCGAAGGAATTCCCCGTCTCTCCCCTCCTAGTTCTTGTCTCACATCTCAGCCAGGGATCATATCCCTAAGCTCTGATACCAACTGTGACGCCCCCAAAATAGGTATACAACACCCATTCTGAGTCGCCAAATACATGGTACAGAAAGCAAACTACAACTTCAATAATACAATTGTCGTGCAAAATACGACAACACATACTGTGAGTTTAAAAACAAATATTGTCTTCTGGACAATATCCACACTCAAATAAATTCTCATTACAATTATTCAAACACTATTTTACAGAAATAGTGAGGACTGCTAAAACATCTTTCTAGAACCATCACTCCATACCCCGACTAGATCCTGCTATGTTCTCACCTCCTGAGAAGAAAAATAGAACAAAAAGGAAAAGGGTGAGCTCAACTAGCCCAGTAAAGAATATTATGACTAAGATAATATACAACAAATTATCGTTAGTCTTCAACAGGGAAAAATCTGATAGAATATAATCGACAATAAGTTGTAGATCAACAATTGCAGCGGAAACAGCAAACCATTAGAAGAGTAAAGTAGAGAAAGAATTCTACTATCTTCTAAGATTTAAAAGTCCATCATCAATATTTTATCCCTGTAACATCAATTAATAATCATCTTTACCCAAATATTCATCTTTGCACTACAGGCCAAAGATATTCATTTGTATCACCTGTCAGTCATGTTCATCTCAACACCTGTTCATCTTTGCACTACAAGTCAAAAATATTCATCAAGTAATCATACATCTTTGCACTACAGGCCAAAGATATTCAGTAATATCATCATTTAGGACTGAGGATGATGAAAAATATCTTAAAGAGAACGAATCCAGTGAGACAGAAGGACAAATATGAGGGATTCGTATAACAGTTTATCCAAGATCAATAATACTTCATAATAATCAATTGTGAAGCAGAATTCAAAAATAAAGATCAAAACATGGATACAATCAAAGATAGTAACCATAATAGACATCTTAGACAAAAAGGGAAAATTTGATTTTTCGGTGAATAGTGCCGTATTCGTGAATAGTACCGTATACGTGAATAGTAATCCCGACACAAAAAGTTTTAAATTTGATAAAAACTCATATCAATATTTCAGCATAATGATATTGAAGAAAATAATATCATTAAGAAGAAAATAATATCCCTTACCTCAAAATATCAGTACTTCTGGTTGGAATACAAGTATAAGGCTGAAAGAAACTTGCTCTGATGAATAGAAACTGTGACGCCCCCAAAATAGGTCCATTCCACCCAACCCATTCTGAGTCGTCAAATACATGGTACAGAAAATAACTACAACTTTATTACAACAATTGTCGTGCAAAATACAACAACACATATGTTGTGAGTTTGGATACAAATATATACCAAATGTGACTCATGTTCCAACCGTGGACATCACCTCACAATAACACCTTACATAAAGGTATAGTCAAAAACTGTTTTAGAAATTAGAATCTTTGGGAAGTGCTCAAGGAAACCTTCGTACATGGGAGGCCACGCGTCTAGGTTATGATAGATATCATATGGCCACAGAATTATCCTTGGTTGACCCAATATACCCCAAAGAAAAACGAGAAAATTACTCTCATATTCTTCCCAATGGTGAGTCTTCTCTTGACTTATCATTATCTCCACTGTCTCTAATTGAGAATTATACTTCAAACAAACACCAAGATTATATAGGTAGTGCCCATAGATATACTCAGCAAGTGGATGAGCACAACCCTGTCTTATGATGACACGAGGTTGTATGTCATTAGACATCTTGTATGATAGTGACAAAACACCCTTCCAACGTTGGGTTCGCCTCACCCTATTTTCTTCACCAAATATAACTACTAAATGATGACCACCGTTCTATTCCCTTATTACCCCCGCTCGACCCAGCTACACTCTTATTACCTGAAAGGAATTGTGAAGCAAAAGGGTGAGCACAACTAGCTCAGTAAAGAATATCATGACTAAAGATAATTCAATTATCAATAGCCTTCATCAACAATAAATCAGAGATTTAGAACATATAGTAAATGATAAAAATTTCAACCATAGTTGCAGCGGAACAAGCAATCCATTAGAAGAGTCAAATAGACTATAAAGTCTATTATCTTCTCCATGTTAAAAATCCACCAACAATATTTTATCCATGTAACATCACTCAACAGTTCCTTTCCACAATCATATGAATAACTCATAATCATAATTGTGACTATAAATTTTTCTTCGCACCCAGGACGAAGAATATTTTCATCACCTGTCTTTACCTGAAACATCAAAGATCATGGTTATACCAAATCACAGTTCCTGTTTATAATCATACTAACAAATCTATCTTTGCACTACGGGCCAAAGATATTCATCAACAAACCATCTTTGCACTACGGGCCAAAGATATTCAACAACAGTTCATCTTTGCACTACAGGCCAAAGATATTCATCAACAGGCCATCTTTGCACTACATGCCAAAGATATTCATCAACAATTCATATTTGCACTACAGGCCAAATATATTCATATCTCAAAGAAATATATAATCATTTCAGAATTTATATAAACAATAATTATAACCATGTTGATCAATTCACCTTTGCACTTAAGCTTAAGATATTCAATTATAAATTCAATGGTCATGATCATACCAGTCACAATTCAACTTTGCACTACAGGCCAAAGAGAACCCTAGTCATGATCATACCAATAATCTACCCATCTTTACACTCCAGTGAAAGAGAATTTCAACATCAGGGTTATAAAAATGTTATATATGATGATAAAAATAATATGATCAACATATAGTTTTAATCTCAAGAGTAATATTCGTAACTCATGAATAGTAAATCGTGAATAGTAACTCATGAATAGTAACCCCGACACAAAAGATAGAAATTCCACAATAAAATCCATACCAATATTTCGGTATAATGATATTGAAAGAATAACATTACTTAAATTTATAAACAATTTATTTTAATTGTTTACACTTTACTAATTAATGCATTTAATCATCATAAAATGCCAACTCTTACAATTTCATCATCAATAACCAAAACCCTCATCAAAAATCTGCATAAACCTCATATAGGATTCTCAAGCCATAAAATCCTATTTTCCAATTTTCTTTCTTCACAAAACATATTTAATTCATTTACTCATAACTAGACTATTTTCATGAAAAATACAAAATCAGTTCCAAAAATATTTCTTTTCTGGGATTTAGCATAATATAGTCCCATAGTGAACATATATTTTTCTCAGAATTTTTAAAAGTCATTTACTATTTTTCATATGGCCAAAATAGCCGAATATTTAGACATTTATCAAAAATTGTACTTTTGTCTAAAAATTCTGAAATTTACAGAGTATACTTCTATCATATACATGTACTCCCAATAAAAATTTCATCAATTTTGGAGTTAACCACAAGGAATTATAAGCTGTTACTTTTAAAATAGTCGTTTCCCGTAAAATTCATAACTCTTAATCTATACATCCAAAAATCACCATTTTTGGACACAATCAATAAAATTCATCAAAATATCATTTTAAATTTTTCCAGAATTTTTGAAGATCAGAAAAATTTTGAAACTGAAAATCATAACAACCCTTAAAATTCCTTACTATCCCTTACAATCCCTTACAATCCCTTACCTCAAAAGAGCAGTACTTCTGGCTGGATATCGGATATGATGCTGAAGGAAACTTGCACTGAATAGCAACTCACCAAGTATCTAAAAACTCACAAAATATGCTTCATTATATAGAGAGAGAAAGAGAGAAAGCTTATGTTTTTGGTGTGATTTTCAATTCTAACTTAGCCCTCTATTTATAGGAAAATTTTGGTAGGTTTGGCCTGCAACCTGATGGCTTTACCTGTTACTATTCTCACCCACCACATTTGAAATATAATTCAGCACATTTCTTCACCAACCACAAGTGGGGCCCACCAATTCTAGAATTTTCCACCAAAATGATAAACTCCGAAAATTCAACAATTTCTGAACCAGTCATCTCGTAAAATTCATAATAAATCATACGTTCATTTTTAACGGTTCAAAATTTGTGGGCATATACTCAACTTATATATGTATAACATATCCAAAAATTATCACGATCCAACGGTCGGATTAAAAATTATAACCCCCGCAAAATATCTCAAAAACCCTGATTTTTAATACCTCCATTCCGATAAAAATACGGATAAAAATCTCAACATTAACTCCTTCATTTTTTAACCACAAAAATATATACCTCATTTATATCCACATAAAATAAATATTTTCTTATCATATGAATCAATAATTAATTATTCACAAATAATATTACAGAATCACATTTATGACAACCAGGCCGTTCCCAGGAAAGAGGGGGCTTTCCAATAAGGATTTCTCCTTACTGGCGCGCAATTAGATGACCAAACCTCTCCTTAGACAGAACTTTCTAGTCATTGCCAGTAATGTTATCTAATAATATTATTCAAATAATGTGAATTATTGATCTGATAATGGAAAATACTGTGCAGTGACAATTATTGAACAACAATAATATAAAATTTCAACGTAGCAATTATTGAATCAATAAAATAAAATATTGAACAGTAATTACTGTAACAATTATTGAGTAGTGCCTTCTTACGTAAGAATCAATAATTTCAAAAATACTATGCAATACCGTGTGCTACTGTGCAATAACGCGTATTACTGTATTTTAACCACCGGGTATTCCAACAGTGTTAACGGTAACAACTACGTCGTTATTTGTAAAAACTCAAATTTGTCGTTTTCTTCATCCGACAGTTATTCGTTATGGGGCCCACAAATAGCTGCGCCGTCGTACGAATATTCCCCGACAGAAAGAATATTCCACGACCAAACGAATATTCCCCGACAACAATGAATATTTTATAACCACTTGTGTATTTTGAAAAAAATTTATATATCACCCTTAACTTTAACATTTATCAATTTAACCATTTACTGAATAGAAAAATTGAATACTTTTATTTCATAAAATTCGGGGTTTTACAGAAACTCTCAAAGTATCTAAATACTCACAAAATACACTCAATAATCTAGAGAGAGAAAGAGAGAAAACTTATTTCTGGTGTGATTTTCAATTCTAACTTAGCCCTCTATTTATAGGAAAATGTTAGCACGCCGAAGCAGACTTAACCTGTAACCTGATGGCTTTACCTGCTACTATTCCAACCCACCACATTTGAATAAAAATCTCAGTACATTTCTTCACCAACCAAGAGTGGGGCCCACCAATTCTAGAATTTTCCATCAAAATGATAAACTCCGAAAATTCAACAATTTCTGAACCAGTCATCTCGTAAAATTCATAATAAATCATACGTTCATTTTTAACGGTTCAAAATTTGTGGACATATACTCAACTTATATATGTATAACATATCCAAAAATTACCACGATCCAACGGTCGGATTAAAAATTATAACTCCCGTAAAATATCTCAAAAACCCTGATTTTTAATATCTCCATTCCGACAAAAATACTGATAAAAACCTCAACATTAACTCCTTCATTTTTAACCACAAAAATATATCCCTCATTTATATCCACATAAAATAAATATTTCGTTATCATATGAATCAATAATTAATTATTCACAAATAATATTACAGAATCACATTTATGACAACCAGGCCGTTCCCAGGAAAGAGGGGGCTTTCCAATAAGAATTTCTCCTTACTGGCGCGCAATTAGATGACCAAACCTCTCCTTAGACAGAACTTTCTAGATATTACCAATAATGCTATCTAATAATATTATTCAAATAATATGAATTATTGATCTGATAATGGAAAATACTGTGCAGCAATAATTATTGAAACAACAATAATATAAAATATCAACGCAACAATTATTGAATCAATAAAATAAAAATTGAACAATAACTACTGTAACAATTATTGAGTAGTGCCTTCTTACGTAAGAATCAATAATTGGTGCAATACCGTGTGCTACTGTATTTTAACCACCGGGTATTCCAACAGTATTAACGGTAACAACTACGCCGTTATTTATAAATAACTTATACTTGTCGTTTTCTTCATCCAATCGCTTTCCGTTATGGGGCCCACACAAGGCTGCGCCGTCGTACGAATATTCCCCGACAGCAAGAATATTCCACGACCAAATGAATATTCCCCGACAAAATGAATATTTTATAACCACTTGCTTATTTTGTAAAATTTGCACATTTCACCCATAACCAAAGTATTATATCAAATTAACCCCTTATTATTCACAGTAATATTTAGAGAAAATTTGATTTTATTCATTAATAAGTTGGGGTCTTACATCAACCAAGGATAATTCTCGAGTCATATGATATCTATTATAACTTAGATACATGGCCTCCTATGTACGAAGGTTTTCTTGAGCATTTTTTAAATATTTTAATTTCTAAAACAGTTATTGATTGTACATTTATGTAAGGTACCATTGTAAGATATCAATGTGATGTGCTATCCAGGTAAAGGGATGAGAGTCACAGTTGGTATCTATTTGTATTAAAACTCACACATATGCGTTGTCGTATTTTGCACAACAATTGTAGTAATGAAGTTGTATTTATTTCTGTACCATGTATTTGGCGACTCAGAATAGGTGATGTATACCTATTTTGGGGGCGTTACAAAGGGGCTGCTTGTTTAAGACTGAATAACTGAATCAGTCAGCCATTCTGTGCGTTTATTTTTTTTTTAAATATATTGAATGGCTTAAGCCATTCAGACGATTTGGACTGAATGATTTAGTATCATTTTTTTGGCTGAATAGGCTGAATGATTTTTTTTTTTTACAATATTAACTATTATATTAAGTAATATTAACTAAATTTTTAACAATTTTGAATATTTTTAGAAGGATAAAATAATAAAAATCTATTATTCAGATATTTTAGATATGTCAATTATCAAATAATTTTTTTCATTCAAATTTATATTCATCTTATTCATATTCAGATTCATTCAGTTTTTATCAAACACCCCTAAGATAGTGTTTGATTACCTCCAAATGTCTCTAAAAACCACTGCCTATGTTTCGCATAGACCTAAATGCTTATTTGGTAAAAAATTGGTTGCCTTTGTAAGCCTCTATTTCGGTAAGAGATGAAATTAAGTTTGGACCGGAGAGATGAACATCTGAACCTTTTATTACAGGAGTACCCTTACAAATTCAAAGAAATGACCTCCTTTGTCTTTTTTCTTCTCTCATCCGTTCTGATGAAAGCTCTGACCGATCTCCTTCGTTCCGGTGAAAGCTTCAGCTAGATTCTTCGTTTCGGTGAAAACTCCGACTAGATCTTTCGTTCCGATGAAAGCTTCGACTAGGTCGCCTCATTTCTCTTCTATAAGCATAAAGCTTGCTAAGATAAAGTATAAAACTTCCACGAAATTGGTTATGGAAGAAACCGATTTGGTTATCCGCTACTTATGTGGATATATACGTAGAAACTAGAAATTGATTTGGATTTTTTGTGATAGATGGTGATTTTGTATTTATGATATGGAATATATTTTATAATTAATACAATCTATATATATATATATATATATATATATATATATATATATATATATATATAGAATATCATATTTGAAAGTATAATTTATTTCATATATGTAAATATAATTATTTATTAATATTTTTTTATGTGAAGTTCATTCAAATATAGATTTTTAAAATTAGATTTTAATATTTAATTATATAATTAAATTTTTTGAGTAAAGTTAATAATTTGATTGTGTATATTACAGGGTTAAAATCGTAAAATACTGTTATTGAGATGTTTTAGCAATTTTAATTACTAAACAATTTTATAAATTCAGATGCAATTTCATTTAGATGATCTAATTTATTAAGATATCCTAACCATTCAGATCTTAATTACTCAATTTTATCATACACCACCTAAGAGGGTATTTGTTTAGAGTTGAATGACTGAATCGGTCAGCCATTCAGTACGTTTGTTTTGAATAAAAATTATTTAAATAACTGAATCAGTTAGATTTTTGGGCTGAATAACTAAGTGTATTTTTTTTGGCTGAATGACTGCTAAATGAAATATTTTATATTTAAATTTTTTTTACAATATTAACTATTATATTAAATAAATTTACAACAATTTTGAATTTTTTTAAGAGGGGTAAATTAATAAAAATATGTTATTCAGATGTTTCAGACATGTGAATTATCAAACAACTTTTTTCAAACAGTATTCAATATTCTATTTCATTCAGCTCATTTAGATTACTTAAACATTCATAACTATTTGATTCAAATTTATGAAAGACCCCCTAAGTTTCCTTTTCAGATCTGACCTTAAGGTTTGAATCCGGAAAGTCGAAGAACTCAATAACCCATAATTTAGGTCAGAAATTGTCAATAAATAACCGAGTCGATAACAGACAAGGAGATTCATCCTAAAAATTTCTAAAATTAGATTCCACTAGACATACACTGTCAACTAAAATACAGAATTTGCAGGGACCTCATAGCAATATCCCAAACCTATGAATTCAAAACAAAATACTAATAAAATAAGACGAAGGACCAATTCGTAATTATACACCAAGAAGAAAATAAAATAAAAAACTACCTGATTGGCGACTGACTGCTAGCTAACGTAACTTTTAAATGAGCGAAAATCAGCCCAAGTTGTTACTTCCATTATTATATATAAAAAAAGAATAATAAAAAATAAAAACAAAACGAAACTCTTGAAATTCTTCATCTCCCATTTAAACCTCCAAATCCAAATTTATTAACATTCAATGCCACTCTCTCTCTGACTGCGATCTTCAGGCTTCAAATTGTTTCTTTCTCAACAGTTCTCTCTCCATCAATGGTGATTGTTTAGAGTTTTTGTTTCGTATCTCTATTTATTTAACTTTCTTTCTCTATATTTCAGCTGTATTGAGCTTGTTCAAGTCTGATAACTTTCGATTTGTACAAATAATTTGAAAAATGCGGTTTGATTTGTACTAATTCGAGCTCCATTTTAGATCTGGAGCTATTTATTTTGGTTGAAAAAGCAGCTAAACGTTGTTTTGTGAGGTTCTGAATGAAAAGTTAGGGTTTTGCTCGGTGGACTTTGGATTTGGTGATAAATTGTGGATTTTAGGGTTTAAAGAGTGTAGATTTAACGATGAATAGGAGTTTTAGGGCTCCGGAGAGGGAAATGCAAGCGGCAGTTGCGAAGCAGAGGCAGCAAATGAGGAAATCGGTGATGAAGGAGAAGGAAGAGGAGCTTGCGTTATTCCTCGAGATGCGAAAACGGGAGAAGGAGCGGAACAGTCTTCTTATTCAGAACTCGGATGAGTTTGATGATCCACTTGGTATGAATTTCTAATTTTTTACATATTGGGCTTCGTTAAATTGTCTTTTTTTTTTTTTAAGATTTAGCATAATTTTTCATGTATGTTTCCTACTCTTCATTGCTTGTTTTTGGCCCGTGAAATCTGGATTCATTTTGATTGTAACTTAGAAGTGACATGATGTGATTTGATATTTTGATTAAAGGAATGTGGCATTTTTTGGCCCTTTTTATATTTATTCTTAAAATTGTGAATTAGAGTATAACTTTTTTAGCAGAAGGGATAACTTTAAATTACTATAACATATGGAAAGTTTGTTCTTTTTAGTTAATTGCCGTCTTTGCTTTTGGGTGTTGAGTTTAAATTACATTTGTGATTATTCATAACTAGCAGGAACAATTACTGGAAGTTCTCCTATATTCAATATTGCATCAGCCACACCCGCCCCAACAAGAAAGACTGCTTCTGATGAGTTTCTGAATTCCGACAATGATAAAAATGATTATGACTGGTAATTCTTTGGGAATCTCTAACTGTTTTTTGGAAACTGGTTTTCGCTCTTACATTTTGTTTTCTATAGAATCTATACTTGTATCAATCATTTAATGACAAAATTAACGGCCTGCCCAATGAGGACATGATTTCCTGGTGGAGAAATTTGTTAGTTTTTTTTTTCCTTTTTACACGTCTGCAATTAAAAATGCATAGTTCCTCTAGATTACAGGTTCTCTTTCTGTCTATCTGTGGGTGGATTGGGATGAGAGAGTGCAATGAGATTTATTATTTTATGAATATATGGATTGAATCTGAAGCTGGTAATTACTAGGATTCTCTGTGTTTTCAGGCTTCTAACCCCTCCTGGCACTCCTCTTTTTCCTTCACTAGAGATGGAATCACAAAGAACAGCTATGAGTCAGATTGGAACTCCTAAAGCTCGCCCAACTGCACTGAAATCTAGAGTAAGAACAATATTTTAATTTTGTTATTGCTAGCGGTCTATATTTTAAATTATTGGATGATATTTATGTTCAGTGTTAATAGACATGTGACTATAGCACTCGTATGGAAAAGAGAGTTGAACCACTGCCACAATTTGGTCTATTAGAAACCAACCTATTGTCTGTGTCTAGAGGTCGCCAAAATCCTTCTCCATTAAGATCATTATTGTAAAGCTAACTCCCCCCAAAAAACCCCCCAATTAATATGTAAAGCCAGAATGTGACGTTTGATATTTAATATATGTATACTTGGCAAGAATGTGACGTTTGATATTTAATATATGTATGCTTGGCAGTCTTATCATAGATATGATATGTTTGTAGAGGCATCCATAATTAGGCATGTCCATACAATTGCTTCTAATAATTAATTCATCACATGCCGTTCCAGGTTTTACCAGTTTTAAACTGAGTTGTAATTTCGTAATACTGGTCGGCCAAGCAACATTGATTCTCTCTATCTCCCTCTCTATATGTCTTCATGTTGATGTAGAAATGAACTTTGTCAATTCCAAGAACAGGTAGATAGTAGAAGAAGTTCTTTGTTTAGTTGACTTAAAAGAAGTAACAAAGAAATATCGACACAAATAATGCCTCGTTGCCGAAGAAAAATTATTATTTTTAATTTTTGAAGTCAATGCAGAGTACGAGTATCACGTGCTTACCATGCATCTTTATTTTGAAGGATGTCTGAATTTTTTGCTGGGAACTTCTTAAGTAAATATTTATGCCGACTCCCATTCAAAATATTTTGTGCTCAAGAAGTCTTACTATCTTAGTTCTCCAACAAATGCATGTTATCCTTGTAACTTTCTGTAGGATATCTTGATCTTGTAACTTTCTCCTGGATATCTTGACCTTGTAACTTTCTTCAATATATCTTTGATCTTATAACTTTCCCTAGGAATCGAATTGCATATGCCAAAGTTACAAACTGATGATTTCTTTTGGTTCTGTGCATTTTTTATTGTGATTCTAGCTAGCGAATCCCCAGCTGGAGCCTACTGCAAGGAGCAGCTTATCATCTAGGCAGTCGGCTTTGTCTCCTGGGTTGAATACTTCTAGTGTAGGAGTTCTAAGGCCCTCTTCATCTGGGGGTCCAGGATCAAGACCTGCTACACCAACTGGGCGCCCCACTTTGACCTCAGCATCTAAACCCACGTTAACCTCAGCCTCTAAGCCTTCATCTACAACTGCGTCCAAACCCTCATCTAACACACTGTCAAAACCATCCACCTCGGTATCTAAACCTTCAAGGTCTTCAACACCTACCTCTCGTTCCACCTTGCTTTCAACTAAACCCACAGTTCCGGCAAGATCTTCTACACCTACGTCAAGGTCTATTGCAAGATCTTCTACACCTACGTCAAGGTCTACTGCAAGATCTTCAACCCCCACGGCTAGACCATCTGTACCTGCAACCAAGCCTACATCCAGGGCAGTGACGCCAACTCGTAGACAAACTACGCTGTCAACTGCATCAAATATATCTGCTCCTCCAGTTAAATCTCCTTCTTCAGTCCCCAAGGCTGTTCCTACTACAGCAAGAAATTCAGTGCCTCCACGTGCTAGTTCTCCAACAGTGAAACCAATACCATGGAAACCTTCAGAGATGCCCGGTTTCTCTCTTGACGCACCACCAAATTTACGAACCTCACTTCCCGACAGGCCTATTTCAGCCACTAGGGGTAGGCCTGGCGCACCAAGTGTCCGGTCGTCATCAGTTGAGCCTGTTGCTAATGGAAGGATTAGACGACAGTCATGTTCCCCCTCAAGAGGGCGCCCCCCTAATGGCATTAATCATAACAGTGGAAGCTCTGTTCCTGCATTGAATCGTGCATATGCAAAAGCTAATGACAATGTAAGCCCTGTTATGTATGGAACCAAGATGGTTGAAAGGGTTATAAATATGCGTAAATTGGTGCCACCAAAGCAGGATGACAAACATTCCCCTCGCAGTAACTTATCTGGCAAGTCTTCATCCCCTGACAGCTCTGGCTTTGGAAGAAATTTCTCTAAGAAATCCATGGACATGGCTATAAGGCATATGGTATGTATCTTGTTTATGTCGAATGCTATTGTATTAAGTAGAGGGTTAGATCAAATAACATGTTCCAGTTTATGAGTCTGCATGAAGGGTGTCTTGTTTACTATTTGAACTCATGCAACAAAGTGAGTTGGGTTGGGGATTTGGTGGGGGAGCAGGCTTGTGGGAGTGTAGGGCCGTTTGCAGTTTGCTCTAGTCTACCCAGCTTTTTTGTTTTGGAAGAATTATCCCAGAATAATAATTTAAAATATGTTTCTACGTTTCTGTTCATCACCTCAGGCCTTTTTTTTAATATTTATTTGTAAGTAAATTTGGTCGAATTACTTATTTGTTGTTTAATTTGGGATCACCCTCTGGAGCAGGATATAAGGCGAAACATTCCGGGTAATCTAAGGCCATTGATGACAAATATTCCAGCATCCTCTATGTATAGTGTGAGATCAGGGCCTACGCAACGAAGCAGGACAGTTAGTGTTTCAGACTCGCCTCTTGCAACAAGCAGTAATGCTAGTTCTGAAGTGAGCATCAACAACAATGCTCTTTGTTTGGATGGAAGCGAGTTAGAGGATGATATTAACAGTGAAAGAGGTGTTAGATCCCCTACAAGTGTACGGGGAAGGTGATGATTGGTATCTATCATAAGATATAAACTAATTTTCTAATCTACTTATTGTCCTTGTGATTCTCTACTGGCATTAGAGCAAGGACTATCGATAACCAGAGAGAACTGGCGTTGCATGTGGCTTGTATGCCTACATGATTTATGTAAAGTTAGATGGACCTATTTGGTGTATCATCTAGAGAGTTTGTATTATGAGAAACTTGCCAAAACATCTGTCTGGCTCGTTATATCTGTGGTCAGTCTCACAGGGATTCCCTATCAATTTATATAAATCTGAGATTGAATCCCTGCTGTTTATTCCACAACTTTAATTTGGTTATGGTATAAAAAAAAATATACCGCTGCCTGCTTTTCAGCACTCTCGTAGAATTGTTTCTCATGTGTTATATTCTGTCAAACAATATAGTCTGGCGAATATTTCACTACTAGAATATTCAAGAATGATGATGTTTTTTCCCTCATTTTTTGGGTGGTCATCATGTTAATGTCGAAGACCGTCTGGTAACATGGATATTGTTACTTTTGCTGCTCCATAGCTTCAGCCATTTGGTTGCAGAAGCACAAACACCATTCTTTTGTTGCTGACAAATGACAATTTCTTATTGGTCACTAATCCTTCAATCCATGTCATCATAAGAAGCTTTGTTATTGAGCCAGAAAGTGTATGAATTTTGCTCTTGCTCTTGCTCCCCCAGTATCTAGATATGGTGCAGGGAGAAGATATGTAGAAGTAGCAGGGGTAAGAAGGCACTTACGGGAGTTCTGCAGAAGCTGGACCACTTATTTGCACGTTAACTTTGACTTTATTCTTTGAATAAAATGGGAGCAGCCCAATTTCAAGATTTGATATGATCACAATCTAAAAGGCACTAAAGGTCATTTGTCCTCTTGCCTCTAAAAATACAAACAATCCGCTGTTCTTTCAATCCAATAATAGATAATACTTTAATATCTAGCTAAGAACCAATCAACTTCAATATTAGACGACAAGAGTACAAGACAAACCCCCATATGCATGTCCATGTTCTATACATATAAAAACAAACAAAAATTTTAGAGACCCGGATCTACTAATCGGTCTAGCGACTGGTTCTTTATTTTTTTCAATCTCAAAAAATTTATAATATTTATTTTAACTTAAATTTTTACAGAATTCAGCAATTTAAGTGTAACTTGAATACATGTGTTGCACATACTGTATATATTTATAATTTAGATACATGTAAAAAATAGAATTTAGGATTTCTGGAGTTTAAAAAAAAGAAGACCGGTCTCTAAAAGCCGGTCGTCCCGTAATCACTCAAAAACAAACCCAGACGGTGCCATTTCCTGATAATCAAATAACTCAACATGCAAAAAGTAATGAAACTTTTCTATAGCTGTCACTTCATTGGGGACGAGCTCTGCAATTGTCTTACAGTAATTTTTGTTGGCCTCAACACCTTACCTATATTATTAGGGGGCTTACTCCTCCACTTGCCGCATTGTCCCTGCATCAGTATTAAGCTTATAGGCTTGTTCATTTAGTTGCGTTAGGATTAATTGTGTTTTAGACATTTGAAAGATTTACAAGTCTCAAACACATTGTATTATTTTTGGTACGGTGAGTTTGAGACTTTTAGAGCCCGTTCGGCAACAATTTATTTTAAAATGATTTAAAGTTAAATAATATAAATTGACTTATAAGTTTTTTAAATTATGGCTTACAAGTAAAAACGTTCGGCATCAATTAGACTTATAAGTCTGAAGGAGTTCGATTCATAATGACTTATAAGTAAAAATCAAAATGGTAATATTACTAAAAAATACATTAATAAAAAGAAGTGCAAAATAAAAGAAGTGCAAATGGTCAAACTAACTTATTTTAAAATAACTTATAAGTCATTTTAAAATAAGTTACAAATACTTGCTTATTTTTTTGACTTAAAAATCAACTTATAAGTAGAAAAATAAGTCATTGCCAAAAAGGGGAATACTGACAAATGACTTATAAGTAGGTTTGCTGCCAAAACAAGTTATTATTTATTTAGAAAACTGATATTTCCACATGTTAAAATGATATTTTCACACGAGTCTCTCCCCACTCACTATTCATGTGAGAGGGATCACGTGAAAATATCAATTTTTAATGTAGAAATATTAATCCCCTTTATTTATTTTATTCTATAAAGCCAATCGAAACAAGCCCATATATAGAAGAAGCGTGGGAGTGGGGGTGTTTGAGAAGACTTTCTATCTGCAACTTTAGTTCTTAAAAGTATGCCATAAAACTGAATATAATTCAGGCACTCAATCATCTTCAAGCATTGATACTATTAAGTCAATACATACGCTAAAAAACTAACAAAAATTACCACGATAAATGCATGAAAAATTCCTCAGTAATCCATTTTCCAATGTAAAGTTAAATAAACAGAAGAAACAAATTTCTTCCAACATTTACAATCAGTTATCTAAGTTTGAAAATAATAGAAAAATGAAGTCCCAACAGCAGAGTGCTTACATTTAAACATATAGTTTTATATATTTCTGCGGCAGCTCACATAGGACTCCATCAAAATCAAGAAAATGCATTCGATCACAAAGAACAAAATCCTTATTCAGCTGTGCCTTCCTTTATTGCAGGATATTCATCACATCAAACAGTTCAAGTACTCTAAGATGTCAAAACAAGATAAATATAAACAATATCAGTAGTAGGATCTCACCTTGCTAAAGCTAACCTATTTCAAAAAATGATATCAAGAACTGGTGAAATGTAGAAGCATGATCATCCTTAGGCCAGGTAATGACAAAATTGATGATCATGGAAAATTTTGTTGAAGTGGTGGTATATTTAAAGGGTATTTCTGATTTAATTTTTTCGAGAGTGGAAAGGGTACTTTCCAAAATTGACATGTGCACTGGCACTCTTATGCTGGATGAGGCTAGTACTCGAGAAAAAAATAACTTGTCAAATTAAAAGAAAAATAAAAACCAAACAAAAGTGAACAGAATATGTCGGCTATTCCTTATAGACTTTAAACCGTTACGCTAGTAGTGTATATATGTGCGGTGTTAGGATCATAACACATTATTAAAAATAAGGATAATTTTATATTTTTGTCCAACAAAATTTCTTCATCAATGATGCTGGTGTATACATCGATGTTGTATGAAAATTTAATTCTTTCTTACAAGTGTTTTAGAGTTCGTGCTTATAGCTTACAGCTCCTAGGTTGATGTAGTGTCTCCTTCAGACTCACAACCCATTCACAATTCAACGAAGCCTCAACAAGTAAACTGGTTGAGCTAGATGAATCTGTACATGGATTAATGATTCATTCCACATATGTAAGGATTTATGGTATGCGCCAACATTATGATGAGCTGGTGTAAAAAGGCAATAATCCAGACTTAAGAAATAAGAGAAAGAATTGATGGGTAATAAATGAGCTAACTAAACTAACCTTCAATTGGTCAATTTTTTACGGTGGTAATATACTTGACCAGCATGCTAACGATTTCTGGGGAAGTCCTCGACGCAGTCTCCTTCAAATCCTTAATCTTCGTCTCAGTTTCCCCTTCAAGCCGTTTTACAGTGGAGTCAGAGTTCCCACTGGTCTACATTGGTTACCACAAGAGAACAATTTTAAAGAACTTGGTATTGAAGAAAAGTATATTAAAGGAAATCAAACAGAGAAAAAGAAATGGACAACTTCCCTAAGCTTTGAAAAGAGAAGCAATACAAGAAAGGTGAAGAAACTAGCATACTATGATTAAAAGGATGCTGCAACCAAGATAAAAAATAATGGCTAAATAATTCCAAAAATAAAATTCAATGATTGAAAATTATGATAATCTTGGTCTTATCCTATATACTGTAAGTCAATACCTCTGAGAGTTTGTTTTGATACTCAGATTCCATATTTGAGCGATAAAGTGCTGCTTCCCTCTCAGCTTCTTCTTTAGCCTGCCTCAACCTTGTTGTTTTCACTAAGACAAAGAAGAAATATGATAATGGAAATTTATGGTGACAAGGGAAAAGGAGCATTGAGAAGCATTACACTAAGTATTCTGATTATAAATAACTTGAAAATGCCCAAATTCAAAAGAACTTGAGACAACTTTTGAAAGCTAAACATATGGATTAGAATTTTACAGTTTTTAGCAGCAGAAACAATTTGTTGGGCCTCTTGTTCAGCTGTTAGTAGCATCTGAATGCCCCCTTGTCCTTTCATGGAATCCATTGCAACTATGAAACCTACAGAAGAAGATTCATAAGAAGAAAGACAATATGATGCATATAATTTGTAAAACTCGTGTAGTTTTTTATAACGGGCCTAGAGAAATTAGTTGGACTCAATTTCAAGGAGCAAGACAATATACATCAAGCATCTGCAATCAGACAAGAAAACATACACATGGACACAAAAGAACTCATGCTCGCATGATCTAGTGAAATATTGAAATTTTATGTGAAGGGAGGGTCTGAAAAAATAAAAATGATACGCAAGTGGAGTCAATTACAAAGATTATCGTGCTTTTCACTCTTGAACAGTATTTTTATATTTTAAAAAGAACGAAGTATTTTAAAACTAAGAACTATATATTCCTTTTCCACTTAAAATCCATGTTCAAAATATTCATCCAAACACAAGGAATCAGAAGAAGAATTCCCCATCCTCTTTTGGGCATCGACATGTACAAGAAAACTAAGGAAGCAAAAGATCTTTGAGAGGTTGCTCGTAAATACGAAACTTCCTTGACTGAAAAATTGTAAAAGCCTACAATGTCTAATGTCTTAAGTTTACTTACTACTCATACAACTTGATAAAGCAACAGAAAATACAGAAAATACCAGCAGAAGCTGATTAGTTTATAGTTTCCTGGTCAGTGACTTGCAGCAACTATGTCAGAATATAGATGACACACACATACACCATTGTGTGTGTGTGTGTGTGTGTGTATATATATATATATATATATATATATATATATATATATATAAGGCCAATTTTCATCCTCATATTGCCAAACAACGGGAAATGATCCAATTGAAACAATCAATTTATTTACTTAAGCAGTGGTTTGCACCCTTACGATTTATTTGGCTTACAAACAGAGCAATTCTTGGGATACAGTGTGGATTTTAACCCTTTCCCACATTCCAATTGTGACAAAATTCACTAAAATTTATGAGTGGCCAAATACAGTCATCCTATATTTTCAAAATCAATGCAGGAAAAGATTCAAATTTATGGCACAAAATTGAATGATTTTATAGAATTCATTTATCAAATTCAATTCAAATTCATTTTACATACGTACATACACACACACACACATATATATACATATCAAATGATCATCAGGCGAAGAAAATGAAAATGAAAATGAAAATGAAAATGAATTCAGTAGATATTGAAACGAGAAATTGAAGAGGAGAAAGAAGATCATAAGAAATTGTATGTAAATAAAATTCTGTAAAAGTAAAGCCGTGATTACCTGGGTGAGAGAAATTGCCGAAGAACTACTCTAGGGAGGCTGTATACTACTTAATAAGAAATTATGCGTGTGAGAGAATGAGCCCAAATGAAGCTGAAATATAAATAAATTATTTGTTAGTGTCAAAATAAATTGTAGTATTTGTTAATTGTTAGTGTATGTACCCTGCTATTGAAAATATAAAGGATTTAACTATATTCTATATTAGTTAATATAATAAGGTTTAAATACCATTATTATCAACGAATTTAGTAAAAAACATTAATTATAATTCTAAAATTACTAAATAAAATTAGTATATAAAGTTTTTATATTTATTAAATTTCTTACATTTTTTATAAATAATGTTACGGACATAAATTATGCACAAAAAAACTAAGCACAAAATGACACAATATATAAGTATTTATTTAGTAGACTCATTTAATTGTATTTCCCCCACAAGATCATCACAACAATCAACCTTCTTTATAAATAGATTCATTAAATATTTATTAGTATGCACACACACAACACAATATGTGTGATAGTAAATTATTTTTTAAATATAAGAGAAAAATAGGTAAATATAATAAATGTAACTTCTTAAATAAATTTAAAATTTGGGTAATTTTCTTTTACAACATGTGATATCCGTTCTAAAAATTAAAGTTCCAAAAAGATATTCTTAAGAGACTAAAAAGTTTAAAAGTAATCGACTTTTTACCCTATTATAGAAATAGATTAATGCTAAGGGTCTCAAATTTTATAAAATTGAATATTTTAATGATAATTTATTGTATAGTCAATCACATAAGATTAAGGGTGTAAACGAACTGAGTCGAGCCGAGTATTGAGTTGCTCAGATTTGGTTCACAAAATTTATTGAGTATAAAATAAGGTTTGATTGAGACTCATTTAACTATCGAGTCGAGCACGATTCCGAATCGAGCCCGAGCACTTGAACTTTTTGAACGAATATGATTCGAGTATCAATAGAAAAGTATAATTTGAGGAGGTTCAAGTAATTTATCGAACTTTAAAATTTATTCATATTTGACTCGTTTATATTTCGAGTCAAGCTCGAATCGAAATTTTAATCGAGCTACTACGAATCGAGCCCGAACTGTTTACTTATTTTACAGTTTTACATGAGATCTACCCAATTAATGTTATGATGATACATCATTTAAAACACTTTTTGAAACCAAAATTTTGAAACTCTTAGTATCACCCATAGATATATCA
Organism: Panax notoginseng; assembly: GCA_016801055.1. Classification (NCBI taxonomy): domain Eukaryota; kingdom Viridiplantae; phylum Streptophyta; class Magnoliopsida; order Apiales; family Araliaceae; genus Panax; species Panax notoginseng. Next base: position 17,900,489 of record CM029014.1, read on the forward strand.
TAATATCATACTCTCCCCATTCCAAAAGGATGAACAAAATATAATTTGCACATATATTAAGAAAAATAAAAGTAGAAAAAAGAGAGTAAAACAATTTTGAATTTATTCCCACAAAATTATATAGTGATAATTATTTTTTTATACTAATAGACCCACTAAATAACTTAGTTACCATTCAATTTATGTACACATTTTTTTGGGTATGATTGGTGTCTATCCAACCGTCCATATGAAGCACTTGAATGGCCGGATCCTCAAACCAATATTCTACATTTTTATATCAAGGTTATTTTTAAAATACTGTTAGGGGAGGGTTATATTAGTAACTTGCGTAGTGTTAGTGAGGGCAGGTTAGTCATTTCCATGTAACTGTGTGACTACCTCTACCTAGGCAGTTAGTGTATAAAGGAGGTACCGTAACTGATTTCGGTTATGAAAGTTTTAAAACTTTGTAATTCTGGAACTTTTTCTCTCTCCTCTGTTATCCGCTTTCTCCCATTTTCTTGTGTTCTTGGAGGATAACCTCCTTTACAGTTATGTGATTGATTATATTATAAATTATCATTAAAATATTTAATGTCATACCATTTTAGACCCAAGAAAATGGACATTAATTTGCTCCACTGTGAGCTACCAGGAAAGGCAGGAGCAGGTAACGGGTAAGCTTGTGACACAGGTAATTAGCAGCCCACCTGTTTGTCAAAATGTCTCCAAGAGTTTGGATGGTGAAAAACCTATGAAATGATTTCCTTCTTTGGTTGCAGATAGTAATATTTTCGTGAGTTTGATCGATGTTGGCTCGGGATTTAATTGGAAGCGCTGAGAAGCTTATCTACACATTTAAGAATAATGGTAGATAACTAGGCAAAAGCTGTCTAGTTTACCAAGAGACAACATTCATAGATTGTACAGTTCAACCATCAGTGCGTTGTCTAGGTAAAACAGATAGTTTTTGTTTACTTACTTAGCATTACTCCACAATTAAACGAGGCAGGACAGGTAACATGTGTTTATGCTTCCTTTTATATATGCCAATTGATATGTGGAATGGATTTAGAAACACCCATTAAGGTCCGTGTATTCCAAGCCATAAGTCTTGGAAAAGATATATGATTAGGTTCCTTTTTTCGTACCCAAGAGCCCGTGGTGTGTGGTCCGCTCACAGAAATATTAATGATTGTTAGGCCCCTGTTGCATTTTTTGAATTGTGAATTGGGTTTATATCTTGCATTTATTGTGTGTTCCCCCTCTTGGTTTTATTGTTCTTCATTTTCACTTTTCTTACTTTCTAGCATTTCGTGTGAATAATTGCACTGATTTGCCTGGCCTTTGTTGCTATGACTTCTTTTGCTTGATAATAGTTGATGGAATTCAGGGTTCCATTGTTTACTTATTTTACATTTTGACAAGTATTCTGTTGCTGTAGAAAGTAAGACTGATTAGTGATTGTTAGGTCCTATTGCATTTTTTGAATTGTGAATTGGGTTAATGTCTGTCGTATATTGTGTGTTCCCTTCTTGGTTTAATTGTTCATTATTTTCACGCAATTCATGTGAATAGTTGAACAAGCCTATAAGCAAGCCAAATCCTATAAAACCATGGTTCCAAATGCTCTAAGTACATACACAAAACTGTCTCCATTATTTCAGTCCTCACATAATTCTAATACAGACCTCAATATACCCCAAAGCACCAAGACACTCTTAACCTACCCCATTTCCTCAAATGCCCAGCCATCCCTGACTACACAAGACCAAGATCCCTAACAGCTGTCCAGAGAGATGCCAGAAGGGCTCAAGACTTGTGTTACTATTTTGATGATAAGTACACACACGGGCATCAATGCAGGCAGGCAACCCAAGACATTTAAGATTGTAGGGGAAAGTCAAGAGGAGATTGATTGTCATACTGCACCAAAGTATGATGAGTATCCTTAAAATGTTGCTCCGCCACAATTGTTGTAGAGGGAAGCATGGTAGTCTCCATAAATGCCATTGAAGGGGGATACCATCCTAGGACACTGGTGGTGATCGCAGGGACTTGGATCTCAAAACTCGAGTTTCTTTGATGATGTTTTTGGTGGATAAATGGATGCTCCTTCACTTTTCTTCGTGGTTGAGAGAACTAGAGCAAACGATTGAGAAACTAGGGAAAACAATGATTGTTATGATATACAACGTTGGTGTCACGTGTAGGTGTATATATAGGATGCATCCACTTGTAATAGTTGCAGACGAATAACAGTAAGTAAGGTGTATATATAGGATGCATCCACTTGTAATAGTTGCAGACGAATAACAGTAAGTAAGACGCTCATCAATAAGTTTGAACTTAACTCGTAAGTGAGCAGACGCATCAGCTACTAATATTAGCCGACGTGTATGATGTGTGTTTTAGATGTGCATTTTTAAGGACAAATATGTAAATTTACTTATCTAAGGGAGTCTGTAAGTACCAGTGGCGTCATCTGCCACTTTTACCTTTTACCACTGTGCACACTTGCATTTATTTAAATCGCGTCTGTTTGGGATGAAAATAGCCTAAATTGGTCCATGGCCAACGCAGGTTAGGAATTACTCCTGTATGTATATGCATACATAAGGGATTGACGGGCCTGATATGTCATTAGCCCTACTACAAAGTAGGAGTGCTACAAATAGTGAAGTTGAGAACACTTTTCTTAAAGTTATCATCACCATCACTCAAAGATAAAGATGGAGGTAGTAATAAATATGAGGTTACTAATATACAATTCCATATTTGGAATGATGTATGTAAGAGACTTCCAAGCCTTTATGTTGGTTGCTAGATATCAAAGTATTAATATGCCTCAGAGGGCGGATCCAGGAATTTTATCCAGTGGGTGCGGATTTTAATTGATTTTTTTGTTAAAGTTAAATAAAGAAAATTTGAACTAATCATAATATTAACTAATCATAATAATATTTTCAAATTACAATGCTATCCTCCTAGACCCCATAGCTTGAAAATGTTCTAAGATAACTTCATTATCAATAGTTTCAAATACATCATTTTCAATATAAGGAACCAAACAATCACTCAACCATTTATCGCCCATTTGGTTTCGGAGAGTGGTTTTAATAATATTTATCGCTGAAAATATCCTCTCCACCGTGACAGTAGCAACCGGCAAAATCAAAGCCAATTTCAACAACAAATAAACTCGAGGATACACATCAGCCTTATTCTTCTTAACTAACTTTTGAGCAAGTTCACCAATCCCTTTCACATTATCTGCAATGTAAGTTTCAAGTTCATCATCAAGCCACCAAATATCTCTATATTGAAATTCCAACGGGTAAAACTTCGCAAATTGAATCCGTCGTTCCTTGTCAAATGTTGAGAAAGAGTTACTCGGATCAAGACAGGCCATACATGAAAGCAACTCTGCCCCCAGATTTATGAAATTCTATTTTTGCCCCTATAGCTAGATAAGGAAGAAAATTTTTTTCCAGCGGAGGCAGGTGCCTCCCCTGCCCCCTAAGTACCTCCGCCCCTGTGACAGAAATGCAGTCTATGCTAACTTAGAAGTAGCTGATCTGTGTCAAGTCTTAAATGTTCAATCCGAGAAGAAACTTATATGTTCCCTTTCTCTTCTCATCTGCAACAGTTGCATATAAAAGATGTTCCTAACTGACTGCAGCTCGCGTAATACGGTTGTCATGTCTGGTCGAACCTGGGGAGATTCCCTGGAGCACATCACACCAATGTTGAGCATCATAGTAAGGCACTCCTTCATTTGGTTGTCATTCTCTTCATTTGCAGATGCCATTCTCATGATAACTGGGTCGATAATGTCCATTACCCGGTCAGGCAAGGCCATCCAGGAAAAGTTGTGAAGGTTAAGACCTCCATGAAACATAGGGTCAGTAGGCTTCTTTCCAGTAAGCATCTCCAATAAAAAGATTCCAAAGCTGTAGACATCCCCCTTGGTTGACGCCATGCTTCCTAAACCATACTCTGTTACCGAGAAAATATCAGAATGAAGAAATTTAGGGATAGGTTGCTTAGAAGTACTTTAACTAATAAAGAGAAAAGGAAAGCTTCAGTATTACTCCCTAAGTATTGCAACAATTCTCACCCGTTAGGTTTTACTCGTGCGATAAAATTGATTGCTAACATAGCTCTAAATTAATATCCTCACCCTGAAATAACTGTATATTTTCCTAGCACCTTTATTGACAAAATTCAATCAAATTGGAAAAATACAAGCATTTAGAGTATGGGTGTGAAGGCTTCCAGACCTTTATGATAGTCGTTAGATATCAAAACATTAATAAACCTAACAAATGCATCCTATACTAACTTAGGAGTGGCTCGATATCCGGCCTTATATGTTCAATCTAAGAAGAAACCAAACATTTCTAAATCTTATGTTTCAAGTTTACGGCGTTTTTACCTGGAGCTACATATCCAATGGTTCCTCGAAATCCGACTAAGCTGCTTCGATCTGAATTACGGATTTCAGGAAGAAGCATTGCCAGTCCAAAATCTGCGACACGTGCAACCATGTTACTGTCTAGCAAAATGTTACTTGGCTTTAGATCACAATGTGTTATGGGATTTTCGCATTGATGATGAAGATAATCGAGTGCACAAGCCACATCGATGGCTATGTTCATTCTGGTAGGAAGGTTCAGTATCTGAGGGCTATAGAACCCATTACGATATGTTCTTCTTGTTGAATGCAACCACCTCTCTAAACTCCCATGCTCCATGAACTCATAAACAATAGCTCTAAACTCTTGACCCTCCATATCTAAACATGAGCATACAGTTATAATCTTAACAAGGTTTCTGTGGCGAATATTTCTCAAGGATTTGCACTCAGTGATGAAACTTTTCGCTGCTCCTCTACGTTGAGGGTTGAATACTTTGACTGCAACAATTGTTTCATCCCTGCAAAGTATTCCTTTGTACACCGAGCCAAAACCACCCGCACCAACTAAGTTGGTCGGTGAGAAACCATTAGTTGCTTCATGGAGATCTGCATATGACACTTTGAAGTGTGAAAGGCCTGATGGCATAGATATTGATCTTGAATGTCTCAATGGCTTCTTTTTTCTCCTCCTTCTAAGGCAAACATATAAGAACGTAGACACTATGGTCATAGCTAAAAGTATAGGAAATGTGGATATTAATATCTGTACAGGAGAAATTTTATTTTTATTTGATCTGCATCTCCGAAGCTGTAGTTCAGGTATGCCTCCACAAAGCCTTTTATTCCCTACTATAGAAAATGCACTTACATTTGCAAATACTCCCCTCATTGGTACCTCACCCTCAAAATCATTCAAGCTTAGATTCAGATATTTCAAGGACATGGTTTCCAAGAAATCCGGGATTCTCCCAGTGAAGTTATTATGAGAAAAATCAACATTTTGAATACCTCTTAATATTTTCATGGAGTAAGGAATGGAACCCTGAATGAAGTTCCCTTGGATGTAAAGCTTTTCGAGGCCAGTGCAACCACCAATTTCACTTGGAACAACTCCAGACAACTCATTTTGGGAGACATCAAATTCACCCATGGTTTTCAAAAGTCCGATATCCGCTGGAATTGATCCAACCAAATGGTTTTGAGAAAGATTTAGCATGATTGAAAATGCTGAAGCATGAAAAAGTTTGTTGGGTATAGTTCCACTAAGGTTATTTTGAGACAAATCTAGTAGGACCAACAATGGACAATTTCCCAAACTAGGAGGAATGTTCCCCTCTAATTTATTATTGTCGAAGTGAAGTTGGTCCAACATGGATAGGTTTCCTATAGAGGCCGGAATCTTCCCTGCAAGTCTGTTGTTAGAAAGAACAACTCGTTGCAACTTCCCAAGCTTAACGATTTCAGTGGGAATAATGCCTGTGAATTTGTTAAAACCCAAATCTAAAAGGATCAAGTTAATGAATTTACTTATCTCAGAAGGGATGCTTCCAGAAATCCGATTTCTTGCTACGTCTATCCTTGTTAGAGCAGCAGTAGAGATATTGGCAATAGAACGGGGCAATGATCCTCCAAAGTTATTGTCCCCAAGTTCTAATATTTCCAAACTGCTACAATTGGCTAATGAGCCAAGAAACTTGAGGTCACCCTGTTCCCCGCTTCCCAGATTATTACTCGCCAGACTTAATTTTTGAAGATGCAGTAAGCTTCCAAAATCTACAGACACATAGCCAGTAAAAGCATTTTGTGATGCTGATAGAACTCGCAGTGATGTCAAGTTCCCAATAAAGGATGGGATCTCTCCTGTGAAGTTGTTAAAATCAAGAACAAGTTGTTGCAATTTGGACAAAGATGCCAGCTCGATTGGAAGCTTCCCAGTTAGCTTGTTGTTAGCTACAGAAAGCTGAATGAGGTTGGAACATTGGGATAGGTTCATCGGAATTTCACCCTCAAGTTTGTTATATGTCAAGCTTAAAACTTTTAGCCTGATAAGACGGCCTAATTCTCGAGGAATTACACCTTGAAGGGTGTTGTTGGAGAGAATGATCTGTCTGAGGAAGCTCAAGTTTCCTATACCAGGAGACAAGGAACCCACCAAGTCTTTGGATGAAAGGTCTAAGGTGGTGATTCTTCTGTGGCGGTGGCTGCATATAATGCCTTCCCAGTTGCAGAAATGGAGAGAATTATTCCAGGAGCTAAAAGCCCCTCGAGGATCATGAGTAATCTTTGATTTAAAAGACAGCAAAGCAAGAAGATCTCTTTGGCTTCCAGTTGAAGTAGCAGTGGAGGAGGTTTGGATGGATAAGAGAAACACAGAGAGAATGTGTATGGAGTATTGGAATAATACTCGTAATGCTCTCATTTTGGGAGTTTGCCTGCCTGCCTCCTTTGTTACCTTGCTATGCCTTGTGTTAATACTTAATAATATAACAACAACTAACTGCATAGGGCTAAAATCATGTTGGCAAAATAAGTGCTTTTATCATACATAGAGGAAACCAAAATATTCTAGACACTAAATTAGAAGTAGAAAGGAACTGATCTTCATATTTCCCTGCATTGCACATACTTGACCTCGGCTCAGTTCTGGACTCGAAGTCAATATAAAGAAATCCGGACAATCTATGTGAAGTTTCCTGCTCCTTTAATTGAACAACAATTGATTTAACGCGTTAATATAAGTACATATTCACACCTATCCTTCCATAAAGGTGCTGCATGGATTAGGATCCTTCCTCAAATTCACACCTATGCTTCCATTTTCCTTTATATATATATATATATATATATATATATATATATATATATATATATATATATATATTATATCTTGCCATCATTTTTGCAAACAAACATAAATTAAGAGTTTAACTTTGGCAAGTTACTTTTGTTTCATCTAAAAGTTAAAACCTAGTTTTTTTTGGACACGAGAGAAAAATTTAGTTTTTTATATTTTATTTTTATTGTTAAATGTGTATTGAGAAAAACTAGAGTATAAGTGTAATGGAAGGGATCCTAATCTCTACATAAAATGTATTCTATCCGTCTCAAAATATAAAATTATTATTGACTAAGATATTTTCAATTTCAAAATTTATGGATTCTTTGAATTTTAGTAAATATAAATTATCTAAAAATTAGTACTAAATGTATATCACAACTACTAAATTAATACTAGTAACTTATAATTTAAAAGGATAAAATGGAATAAAATAAAATCCTTCATGTTTACAAATTTTGTATACAAGACTAGTAGTCTAGGAAAATTTTGGAATGTAAAATCTGAGAACCAAACAGTTTATATTTAACGCAAAAACAACAGAACCCAGTTGAAACTGCATACGATCAGCTGTGAGCTAGCAAGAAAGACAGAAGAAGATAATGGTGGTACAAATAATTATTGTTGAGGTGCTGCGTGATAGTAAAGTCCCACATCTAAACACAAGTAGAAAGATTAAGGACATAGAACCATATACCACAAGTAGAAAGATTAAGGACATAGAAATATATACATAATAGGTTAACCTTTTGGGTCAAGATGCGATTTCTGATTCCCATATATGATGGGGTAGGCTCAATATTGTTAAAGTTCAAGGCTCTAATGGACCATAGACCTAATATCTTAACCAAGAAACAATTGTATATATATATATGTGTATATATTCTTTTGGGGTTTCAGGAATTAGAACTTGGAATAGGTGCAGGAGGAGGATGATCAATTTTTGGCCAGGAATTGATTGGAGGTGCTGAGAAGCTTACACATTTTGACCCAGGCAGAGCAGGTAAACTGAGTTTGTGCTTCCTTTTATACAAATCTATTCACACAGAGAATAGATTCGGAAAGACCCATATATACCAAGCCAATATAAGCATGAAATAGAAAAATGATTTTTAGCCTTTTTTTTAATGAATTGGCTTCGTTTCTGCCGGGTTTTGTTGATCTTCATTTTCTTTATTCCTACTTCTTAGCATTGCCTGTGAATAGATGACTTTATGTGCCCGATAACTATGGTTATTTAACAATTAGATAAGAATATGGAGAAGTAAACAACTTTAATAGTCCTTTGGAGACGCTGTCGGAGGAAATGGTGGTCTATTTCAATATGCTTTGAATGAAAAACTGGATTAGCTTGTGGCACCAATAGATAGCAGGTGGAGAATTGTTTGAAACACCTAGGCCCTATAGCTCACCTTGTAGCTCAATTGCAGCCATACTAGTTCAGAGGCAGTGTTTCCAACAGCCCTATATTCAACTTGGGTGGAGGAACGAGCTACCCAACGTTTCTTTCAAGAGGTCCACAAAACTGGAGTGTCACCAAGGCAGATATGATCATCTCTGTTTCAAGCCCAATCTTCATTTGAATAGGCAAATAGATAAGGACTTTGAGTACGGAAGATAGACAAGAAAAGACCAATTGTTCCCTTGAGATATCGAATGCATCAACTGGGAAAGCTATGTATGGACGAATTAATAACAAGTATTGAGGGGCTCCAAAAACAAATTTGAATTCCATTGCATTGACCTTGGGAGAACCATCATCATGAAGGAGCAGAAACAGTGGAGGAAGCTAAGTGAGTTGCAGCCTCTTTGGCACCAGCCATGTTTGTTTTAGCAAGTAGATCCTGAATGCAACAATGTTGAGTCTAAAACAACCCTTATTGCTTGGTTGGAACAACTTCAATACCAAGATATTTTTTTTTTCAAATTCCCAACATCTTTAAGTGAAAACCTTGAAGACAAAGCTTGAACAGAACCATAGAAGCTGCTTGAAACTGTGAATCATTCCCGGTTAATATCAAGTCATCAACATAGACTAAAAAATAGGCAACAACTAGTAGATAAGTAACGAGGTGTCAGATTTAGATTGTAGAGAGCCATATCCAAACTCGAATTTATCCAGGCAGTTGTGCCATATACACATCTTTAGTGAGAGTGCCATTTAGAAAGGCGTTATTGATATCAGGTAGATGAAGAGAATAATATAAGATCTCTATGTAGTGGGTATGTTCAATTAATGAACCTCTGCTACTGAACCTTCATTGCCTGTGATGTATTACATACTCAAAAAAGAAGCCTTTCCTAGCCTGCCAAAAGCATTTAATCTCTGGTTTTTTGCTGATATATGGAGATTGTGCATACTCCATATTAACGTTGAGGGACTAATGAACATTTCAATCTCTAAAAGGTGAGGTTGGCTGCATTTCAATTTCTTTAAAGATGTCCTTGAGTGATTTCAGCTCATGTAATACCTCACCTATGTCTGGTCTAACTTGTGGTGACGGCTTGGAGCATTTCACACCAATATCGAACATTTTAGTCAGACACTCCCTCATTTGGTTGCCGTCATCTTCATCTGCAGATGTCATTCTCTTCATAACTGGGTCAATAATGTCCATTATACGATCAGGCAAGGCCATCCAAGCAAAGTTGTGAAGGTTAATACCTCCATGAAACATACGGTGAGTAGGCTTCTTCCCTGTCAACATCTCCAATAAGAGAATTCCAAAGCTGTAGACATCCCCCTTGGTTGACATCATGCTTCCTAGACCATACTCTGTATCCGAGAAAACATCAAAGTGTAGAAAGTTAGGGATGATTTACCAGCAAAATACTTTATTTAATCAAGAGAAAACAGAGCTTCAAAAGTGCCCGTCATGCAATAATTGCCACAATTTATGCTGCATCTTTGTGGTAAAAGTGATCACAAAAATAACTCTAAAAGTATTAGCATTTGTTCCCTAAAAGAACTGTATTTTGTTCCTGATACTTTTATGGTCAGAATTCAATCAATTTGGAAATAAATACAACCATTAGAGTTATTTTCACCATCGTTTTTGTCAAGTCCAGGCTATTTTGAGTAAATTCAAGTTAGTCGGCACCTTCTAAAAATAGCGTGGGCCATGTGAGTAGTAATAGTAATCCTAAGGAATCTCCTATAAATATCTAAAGAAAAGACACACTTTACGTATCGATACATTATTAATGAAATCTGATAAGTGAGAATTTAGTTCCCATTGGGAGGTCCCTATCCTTTTATTCTTCCCTAATTCTCCTCGTATTTTCTTCCATTTCTCTCTCCCTCCTCTAATTTTGTTATCTATTTCTATCAACTCAACTCAACCCCGCTTTTTATCCCAAACTAGTTGGGGTTATGAACAAAATGAACTCTGTTTTTGTCAATTGTTCTAAAATAGGTAGGGAACCCTAGGGTTCTAAACATTTGGCATCTGAACTTCAATGAAGCCCTAGGAACTCATCTTTTCTCTTGTATCCTTCTTTACTTTTTAATCCAGTTCTGCTTTCTCACTTCTTCTAGTTCTTCTCTTACGTATCCCACTCTTACAATCATAGTTGTTGTCATGGCATCGCCTAGGAGGTCCAGGCGTGAGCAAAGAGCATGGCGAGCAGTCGACTTGGGTGCAGCTGCTAAGGTGCGCATTGGCAGCTAGGTGTTGCAAATCGTCGCCAAGTCTAATTCTGTGGTATAAACAATTACTCCGGAAATTAAGTGGTACAGCAACATGCAACTAGCTTGCTATTTTTTTTTAAAATGAGACTCAATAGTTCTGAGTCTCAATTTCATTTTTGTCATGGCTGTAACCTCAAATCCACTCTTAACCACTTTTCCAGAAAGAATTCATTTGCTATGGAAAAGTCACTAATGAAAGGCTGCAAAAAATTGATGAAAGGATTGGTTTATGAGCAACATTGCTGACATATTGAGACAAAAGTCCCCTGACGAGGAGTTTGTTATCCAATTTGGTCAAAGGGGAGAAAGAGGTCTGCACGTGTGGGAAAATAATCATGATGCAAGAAGGTTCTATAGGGATCCTAACCGTGTGGAACCTCAAATTCAAACTCCAAACAAATGCTACAGCAGGATTTCATTAATTTCAAAGAGTTTGCTAATGAGAACTTCCAATTGATGGAGGAGGAAATGGAGAGGTTCACGAGTAGCCTAACTGGGATGTGAAGACAAGGATCCTCTGGAAGTGATAATGAATTTACAAACCCTTTTGGAGAGAGTTATAGAAGGAACCGTAGCGATGGATAACAGGTACTTTATAGGAATTTCTACCATGCTGCATAGGAAAGACAAGAAGAAGATGAGGTGCCTTGGAGGAGAAGATAGTAGGACAATGAAAATGAAAAGAAGAGAAAAAGGATGAAGAATTAGCCTATGAAAGTGATCCCATATATGATGAGGAGCCACTCCCTCATTTGGTTGCCACCATCTTCATCTGCAGATGCCATTCTCTTCATAACTGGGTCAGTTACATGGTCAGGCAAGGCCATCCAAGTAAAGTTATGAAGGTTAATACCTCCATAAAACATACTGCGAGTAGGCTTCTTCACTGTCAAATCTCCAATAAGAGGATTCCAAAGCTGTAGACATCCCCCATGGTTGTCGCCAGGCTTCCTAGACCATACTATGTATCCGACAAAACCTCAAAAATATAGAAAGTTAGGGATGACTTACCAGAAAATACTTTAATTAATCAAAAGAAAAGGAGAGCTTCAAAAATACCCCTTCGCCCTGCAATAATTGTCACCATTTAAGTTTTATTTTTCCGGTAAAAGTGACCGCAAAATTAACTCTAAAGTTTTGGCATTTGTTCCTCAAAATAACTGTATTTTGGTCCCGATACTTTTATGGTCAGAATTCAATCAGTTTGGAGATAAATACAACCGTTTAGAGTTATTTTCACCGTCACTTTTGTCAAGTCCAGGCTATTTTGGGTAAAATCAAGTTAGGAGGTAGCTTCTAGAAATGGCATGGGCCACGTGAGTTGTTTGTCAGGTATGAAAAGTGTAGTATAAGTGGGTGCAAGTTAGTAGAAATCCCAAGGGATCTCCTATAAATATCTAGTGAAGTCAAGAAAAGGGTTAAGAAGTGGAACTTTAAGATGGAACACCACAGGGCGGATTTCATATGAATTTGCTCTCAAAGGAGGAACTTACTATGTTCTTAGGACATCATGGAACTCCTTGGCCTCCTCAATCACTCTTCCTTGGTACCGTGACAGACACATCCTACCTCTAAACTCCGTGGAGTACTTTGTTGGAGGTGCTACAGAAAATTCAATCAAAATTTCTATGGATGCTTAAAAACCCTAGCACAACCAGTTATATTAGATGCATTGGAAATGGCAAGTGTAGCAAGGAGATGAAAGAAAATGTAAACTTTGTAGTACAAATGTTCACTGTGAAAGCTAAAGAATAATCTTATTCCATATCATAATGTACAATGAAAGCCTTTATATAGGCTAGGATTTTAAGCTATACATGGAAATAAAATCAATTAGTGATTACCATTAATCACTCCTATAATCATTCTACGACTAATCCTTCCCATAATTATGCTTCCATTGATGACTCCTATAATCATGATTGTAGAATAATTTTTTAGCACTCTCCCTCAAGTTGGAAGTCTTATATCATGTGCCAACAATAACGGAGAACACTCGTCTCTCATAACAAATGTAAACGACTCTCTATCCTTCAGAAATAACTACTAAGGACTCTTTGCCTTTCTCAACAACGGAAGACTCTCTAGCCTCCCAAAAAATTGAAGGATACACTTCTTCCTGAAATCTCGGCCCCGTGCAATCCTTACTTTCTAATCAACCATCCATTTACACAAGGGCGGAGCTAGAAATTTTTTTCGTCCTGGGCTACCAAGTACCAACCATATACACAAGAAATTATCCCACCAAAATCAATCATAAATTCAAAATCATACATAGTAGCACGTAAGAAAAAAAGAAAACAAAACACACTATTTAAGTTGCATTCTTCTATGCTTTGTAGTATATTATGAGTGAAAAATCTTACGGCTAAACTCCTAATGAAATAATAAAAACATGTGCAACTTATGATAATAACATTATCAAAATTTTATAACATACTGAATGCTAATAATATCATTAGATTTCAAAACCTAGAAAGTTTTTAACTAAGTAAATTAGTCTACTTCAACATTACACAAGATAAAAAAGTATCTTTATTTCTGTTTCGAGAACGACGAGAAGTAGATATGTTGTGTGAATTTTCGTGTTTCACAATTTCTTTTAAATGAGTACATGGTTTACATATTCAAAACTTGAAAATTATACATGCCTAAATTATTACTTCTAAAAAAATCAACACAAATTTCTCAAATAAATATATGCCTAACCAAAAATTAGTGTTCAATTAATTAGTCAATGTATGTACTTATAATTATCTGCAAGGAAGAGGCTAACCACACAAACAGCTGCAATTTGAACAAATCAGGGCAGCCATGCAAGGAGCTAGAGATCAAGAAGCCACATAAAACTGAAAAAAATAAAATTTGGGGTAAAAACCAAACCTTAACCTTGCAATTTGGGGAAATTAGAAGGGGAAATTAGAAAGAGAGGGAGGATAGATGAGAGCCAGAGAGAGAAGAGAGGTAGAAGCAAACTTCAGATTCAAACAATATTGAATATATCTTCAATTTCAGCTTTTTGGATCATGATATTCCAGAATTTCATTTCATTCCCCTTATCCAGATTCAAACAAATCTTCCTTTGAACCTGTCTCCTCACTGTTGTTTATGGATCAAAGGAAAACAAGAAAATAATATTGGGTTGGGCTATTGAAGATATATAAGTACTAAATATTTTTCAAAAACTCCACCCGGGCTAAAGCCCACCCTAGCCCATGTGTGTCTCCGCCTATGCATTTACATATTAAACCAGAGAAATAACTACCGAGGACAAACCATTATTTTTTTCACCACAAAAACAAACAACGACCATGGATTTTTTATTTTGTTTTCTCTAAAAAAAAAACAAAGCAAAAAAAGAACTGCAAGAAACTGGCGGCTGAAGTAAGACTTCTAGTTGGGCTCTCAATATCAAACTAGCTCTAATACCATGTGAAAGCTAAAAGATAATCTTATTTCATATCATAATGTACAATGAGAACCTTTATATAGACCAAGTCTTTAAGCTATATATGGAAAGGAAATCAATTACTAAAACGAGTCTACACCAGAGTGTACTTGTGTTGTTTGTATAAGGGATGGTGAAGGTCTCTCGTTGCCATGTCAACTGACAGCTGAAAATTGCTACCCAGAAAAAGAGGCATTGGTTAAAAAAGCCAAATACTTTTACATTGCAGGGCTCTTTCTCACTGTTTCATCTGAGCTTATTCTTCTTGTTACTGGGCATAGAGCAGCAATGAACAAGGCCTTCATTATGATCCTTGCTGCTTCATCTACGTGAGAGTTCATTAACAAGGATGCAGAAGGGAGAGTTGTTCAGTATTTAAACTTTGAATTTGAAAACGAGATAGAAACAAGAACATTCTTAAAAGTTCATAGCTGGGATACTAAGAACGTTAACAAAATAGCAAAGAAAAAGTATCTCATTGGCCAATGACATCTTAGAATAGTCGATAGAATTATAAAACTTGCAAATCCAGTCATTGTTTCTAAGGAGGGAAAAGCTAAACACTTGATCTTGAGGATGTAAAAAAGTGGAGTTATGCGAATTCCAACACTTCCACTTTGATCCAAGGGGAAGGGGAAGGGGAAGGGTAAGGGGACAACAACTAAATCTATGGGGAACCTTGTTAACTATGACAACAGTTACCTGTCACGTAGGGCAACCGGACCAATGGAAGGAGAATTCATAAATTTCAAGCTATTTTGGATAAATCAAACTAGTTAGTAGGTTGCAGGAATGGCATGGGCCGTGTGAGTAGTTTGTCAGTTAATAATGGTGTAGGATAAATGAGAGTAAGTTAATAGAAAACTATAAGGAATCTCCTACTAATATTTAGTGAAGTCACACTTTTTTGTACGTATATTTTGATTATTGAAATTTGAAAATTGAGAGGCTCCATATCCATTTCTTCTTCCCCATTTCACTTCTCAATTTTGCCCATTTCTCTCTCCCATGTACTCAAATTCTGAAATATGTTTCTATCAATTCTCCTAAAATTGGTCAGGGAACCCTAAGGTCCTGACAGTTTTCACCTTAAAATGAAACATAATTGTGAATTTTATTGCATGACAGGGTTACTAATAAATATGAGGCATATACCAGAACTAATAAATAAATGTCGTAGTACTAGATATGGATGTGAGAGACTCCAGAATAAAGTTTTAGTTGTTAGATATCAAAAGTGTGTCAAGTACTATAAGTTCAACTCGAGAAATAACCAAATATTTCTAGATCTATGTATCTAAAGTCTTAACAATATTTTTTTACCAGGAGGTATATATCCGGTGGTTCCTCGTAATCCGATTGAGCTGCTTTGATATGAATTTGGATTTGGGGATTTAGGAAGAAATGTTGCCAGCCCAAAGTCTGCAACATGTGCAATCATGTCCCTATCTAGCAAAATGTTGCTTGGCTTTAGATCACAATGAATTATGGGCTTTTCGCATTGATGATGAAGATAATCGAGTGCACAAGCCACATCAATTGCTATGTTAATTCTGGTATGAACGTTTAGTATTCGAGGCTTGTTGAGCCCATCATGATGTTTTTTTTTTGCTGAATGCAACCACCCCTCTAAACTCCCATGCTCCATGAACTCATAAAGAATTGCTCGAAAATCGTGACCCTCCTCATCTACACTTGTGCATGTAGCTATTAACTTAACAAGGTTTTTGTAGGAAATGTTTCTTAAGACTGTGCACTCCGCGGTGAAACTGGGCACTGCACCTCTACGCTGAAGGTTGAATACTTTGACTGCAAGAACTGTTCCATCTCCATCACCAATCCCACTATACTGCAAGTGGAAATGAGCAGATTGCTGACCAAATATTCCCTTATACACTGAGCCAAAACCACCCGCACCAACTAAGTTGGTCAATGAGAATCCATTAGTTGCTTTATGGAGAACCTCGTATGACACTTCGCAAGATGATAATATTAACATTGATCTTGAATCTGGCCTCCTTCTAAGGCGAAAAAAAAAAAAAAAAGAATGAAGACATCATGGTTAAAACCAAATGCGTAGGAATTATGAAAAGTTTTACCTGTGCGGGATGGATTTCATGGGTTCGTTAGCCATCGATGCTGTAGCTTGGGAGCTGTCGTTCAAGGATGGCTCAACAAAGCCTTTCTTCTGCAAAAACGCATTTAATCTTCTTAAAATTTTGAGTAGATTAAGCTGATATATGGAGATTGTTTGTTAACATCAAGGAACTAGTGAACGTTTAAATCTCCAAAAGGTAAGGTAGAATGCAGTTGAATAACCTTAAACATGGTCTTAACTGTTTCCAGCACGCTTAATACGTCTCTAATGTGTGGTCGAACTTGTGGTGACTCCATGGTGCATTTCACACCAATATTGAACATTATAATCAGCTCTTTACTAAATTCCGGTAGAGGTAGAATAACTGGGTCAATAATATCCATTACACGGTCAGGCAAAGCATTTGAAACAAAGTTGTGAAGGTTAAGACCTCCATGAAACATAGGATCTGTAGGCTTCTTCCCTGTTAGCATCTCCAATAAAAGGATTCCGTAGCTGTAGACATCCCCCTTGGTTGACACCATGCTCCCTAGACCATACTCTGTTATAGAGAACATTTGAGACTGATTTTTTTTTTCCGATGAATTTCCAGAAAATACTTAAATTAATCAAGAGAAAGGAGACTTCAAAATTGTTGGTGTACAAGTTAAAAACAGTGGATGGCTAGAAAATAAGGAAAACATCCTGTACCAGAAAGTAGATTGACAAATTAATCAAAACTTACAATTGCACCAAAATGTAATAGGGAACTTTACAAATTAATTCTAGCATATAGCAACTTACTTTTATATTCAGTTCATTGTTTTGCACTAAAAGTAATAGCCTGCTTTTGTAAATAATTTTAACAATCTAATTTACATTTTCACCCCAAAAAGTAAAACCTAAGTTGACAATTACTGCAAGTTGATGGTAGTAAAATATATGAGGTAATTATAAACACTAATAAATAATTACAAATGTTGTAGAACTAGACATGTATGTGAGTGATCAGTCTTGTATGTTCAATCCCAGAAGAATCCAAATAATTGTAAATGTTATGTATCAACTCTTAAGAGTATTTTTACCTGGAGGTACATATCCACTGCTTCCTTGTAATCCGACTGAGCTACTTCGATCTAAATTTGGGGATTCAGGAAGAAACTTTGGCAGTCCAATATCTGTGACGTGTGCAGTCATGTCACTGCCTAGCAAAATGTTGCTTGGCTTTAGGTTACAATGTATTATGGGATTTCCATATTGATTATGAAGATAATCGAGTGCACAAGCCACATCAATTACTATATTTATTCTGGTATGAACGTCGAGTTTATGAGGCTTGTTGAGCCCATCTTGATATGCTTCTTGAGTTGAATGCAGCCAACTCTCTAAACTCCCATGCTGCATGAACTCATAAACAATAGCGCAAAAACCTTGACCCCACTGGTCTACACTTGAGCATGTAGTTATAATCTTAACAAGATTTCTATGGCGAATATCTCTCAAGGCTTCAACTTTAGCCATGACTCTGCTGGATGCTCCTCCAAACTGAGGTCTTAATACTTTGACTGCAACCACTACTTCATCTCCATCAAGTATTCCATTATACCCTCTACCAAATATTCCCTTATACACTGAGCCAGAACCACCCTCACTGACTAAGTTGGCCAATGAGAATCCATTAGTTGCTGTATACAGATCATCATATGACAGTTTGAAGAATGATACCAATGGTAGTGTTCTTCTCAGAAAGTTTAAGCTTGATACCATCGATATTGATCTTGAATATTGCTGCTTCATTTTTCTCTGGCAGAAATAATAGAATGAAGAAACCATGGTAAAAGTTAAAAGAAAAGATGCTATGAAAATTATTGCCTGTGCACGAGATATTTTATGTTTATGTGATCCCTCAATACTACATCGTGGAAGCTGTAGGTTAGGTATGCCTCCACACAGCCTTTTATTCCCTACTACTGAAAATGCACTTAAATTTGCATATACTCCAATCACTGGTACCTCACCCTCAAAATCATTCAAGCTTAGGTTCAGATATTTCAAGGACATGGTTTGCAAGAAATACGGGATTCTCCCAGTGAAGTTATTATGAGAAAAATCAACATTTTGAATACCTCTTAATTTTTTCACGGAATGAGGAATGGAGCCCTGAATGAAGTTCCCTTGGATGTAAAGCTTTTCGAGGCCAGTGCAATCACCAATTTCACTTGGAACAACTCCAGACAACTCATTTTGGGAGACATCAAATCCACCCATGGTTTTCAAAAGTCCGATATCCGCTGGAATTGATCCAACCAAATGGTTTTGAGAAAGATTTAGCATAATTGAAAAAGGTGAAGCATAAAAAAGTTCATTGGGTATAGTTCCAGTGAGATTATTTTGAGACAAATCTAACAGAACCAACATTCGACAATTTCCAAAACTTGGAGGAATAGTTCCCTCTAATTTATTATTGTTGAAGTGAAGTTGGTCCAACATGGATAGGTTTCCTATAGAGGCCGGAATCTTCCCTACAAGTCTGTTGTTAGAAAGAACAACACGTTGCAACTTCCCAAGCTTAACAAATTCAGAGGGAATAATGCCTGTAAATTTGTTAGCACCAAAATCTAAATATATCAAGTTAATAAATTTACATATTTCAGAAGGGATGATTCCAGAAATCTGATTTCCTGCCAAGTTTATCCATGTTAGAGCAGCAGTAGAGATATTGGCAATAGAACCGGGCAATGATCCTCCAAAGTTATTGTCCCCGAGTTCTAATTTTTCCAAACCGCTACAATTGGCTAATGAGCCAAGAAACTTCAAGTCACCCTGTTCCCCACTTCCCAGATTATTACTCCCCAGAAGCAACTTTTGAAGATGCAATAAGCTTCCAAAATCTACAGACACATAGCCAGTAAAAGCATTTTGTGATGCTGATAGAACTTGAAGTGATGTCAAGTTCCCAATAAAGGGTGGGATCTCTCCTGTGAAGTCATTAAAATCAAGAACAAGTTGTTGCAATTTGGACAAAGATGCCAGCTCGATTGGAAGTTTCCCCATTAGCTTGTTGCTAGCTAAAGAAAGTTGAATGAGGTTGGAACAGTGGGATATATTTTTAGGAATTTCACCCTGGAGGTTGTTATATTTCAAGATTAAAACTTTTAGCCTGGAAAGATGGCCTAATTCTTGAGGAATTTTACCTTGAAGGGCGTTGTTGGATAGTATGATCTCCTGAAGGAAGCTCAAGTTCCCCATACCAGGAGATAAGGAACCCACCAAGCCTTTGGATGAAAGGTCCAAGGCTGTGACTCTTCTTCTGTGCCGATTGCTGCATATAATGCCTTCCCAGTTGCAGAAATGGAGAGAATTATTCCACGATCTAAAAGCCCCTTGAGGATCATGAGTAATTTTTGATTTGAAGGCCAGCAAGGCAAGACGATCTCTTTCGTCTCCGTCTCCGTCTCCGTCTCCACTTCCGGTTAGAGCAAGGCACAAGAGAAACACAGCTGGTAGTAGTATGTGTATCGAGTACTGGAATACTCCTAATGCTCTCATTTTTGGAAGATAATAACAAGTGCAGAGGAGAGGACTACTAGTAGAAAGTGCTCTTCTAGACACCAACTTACAAGATCTTGGCTGTATTTCTTGGCTTTATCAAATTTGATGTTTACAAAACTTAAAAAGCATTTATGGCTGTATTTCTTGTTTTAGCTTTTGTTTATTTCTTATTCAAATTAGTATAAATAATTTTCATACTTGTAACAACTAAATACCATACAAATTTGTAACTTATGTAGAAGAAATCCCAACCAATTAGGAAAAGAGAATATGTTTTTTTTATATCTCTAATAGGAAAAAGAATTTTTATAATTTGTTCTACCAAACTTATTCCAAGATTTTTAATCACAAATTTATGTAAAATAATATATCTTCAAAATTTAATGTGTAATAATTTTATTATTACAAATTTATTAAAATATAGAAAATATCTTTTATCATGTCACGCAATTTGATTATATATTATTGCTACTAGTAAATTTTATTATTAAATTAATGTCCCAAATAAATTAAATTCATTAAATTTTGAATTTTTATCAAACAATTGTCTATATCTATATTATAAAGGTTGAATGACCCTTCTGTTTGATATTTTTTGAACTTTCTGTACTTTTTATCCGTTTTGACCTCAACCCGATCCATTCTTACCGATTTTTGACCTAAACCGACCCAGTTTGACTTGATCTCAATTTCACCAATTAATTTTTTTTAAAAAAAAAACCTAAAAAGTTTTAAATAATTTTAAAAATAATATTTTTAATATTTTAAAATCGAATTAAGCTTATTTAGGGTTCAAATCGGGTTCCTTTTACTAGATTTAAGCTTAGGGTTGTGTACATCCATCCTCAAATTGGGTTCCTTTTACTCTATTTAAGCTTAGGGTTGTGTACATCCATCCTCAATCAGCCTCGGTAAATGCAGAAGACAGCTCCAAACAAAGTTCTGATACCAACACAGTGAATTCTATTTCAAATACCATTCCCAGTTTATTTAGGGGGAAAACTTATTGTTCTCTAAACTTGTGTTGTTTGCTTCAATTTATATCACTCATACCGTAAGGACAAGTTACTTGTACTCCAATTTTTGATGTTCAATTTTTGTTCTAAACTTATACAATGTTTCAATTTATATCACTCGTAAAGCAAGCACAACACGGATCGGGGTGAGTCAAAATTTGGTCAAAATAGATTAGGTTGTGGTCAAATCGTGTAAAACGTCAAAAAATGTAAACTTTAAGGATGACTTTAAGAGTGGGTAGCAATTTGGAGGGACAGAATATTTATTATACAACATATGCTTGTACAGTGACTTGGTACAATCACTCAATGTAAAGTAGAACACAAACAATTCAAAGTACAAACTCAAAGAAACCTTATTGTCCAATACTTGCTGAAATTACCACTTGAAGCCAAACTGGCACAAACTTCGGTCTCTAAATATGGGTAAACGTGGGGCAAATGCAAGGAGAACACATGAACAAGTATAATGCAGTTGTGCGCTGCATTGACTCTTGGAATGTTACACCTCATATAAACAAGCTTAAACTCAGGATCCTTAGCTCTATGCATTGGCAAACCATTTAAAGAACTCTTTAAAGAATCCTGAAAGTTATTTTTCTCAAGAATAAAACGGCAACAAAATCAGTTGGAAATTCAAGTATTCGCTTTGACATGTTAGGAATAACAATTTATACAAACTTAGTATAAGCAAATATGATGTCACACAAGATACATTTGCTAGACAGATTAACTGGCACATAGTGCAGAATTTATTCTTGCTCCACAAAAAAAACACATTTTCATCTTGCTCATCTGACTGCTGTCATTGAGTTTTTCTCGTCTCTCTCTGCTTTCACACTTTCTGGTCCTGCATTTTTAACAAAATAAAGGAGGAAAACATCATGAAAAATCTAAACAATGTGGACTTAAATTCTATTCAAGCAAATTAATATAGAATTCAAACACTAAAATTCAAAGAGTGCTCTTTTATGAGAGCATAATTTGAATTGTATACCTCTAAGCATTAGGCACAAGTTTAGGTTCTTTGAAGGATGCCCTTAACTGAATGCAGCTCAAGCACAACACTATTCATGTCCATTCGGTCTTCTGGTGACTCCATGGAACATGCCACCCCAATTTTGAGCATGGAAATCAAACAGTCTTTCCCTTTATTGCCATTTCTTGATCCATTTTCGCTGGAGGCTGTTCCTGCCATCTGTTCTTCGCTAGCTGATGATGCAGCCGTCTGCTCTTCCATGTTATTCAGAATTATTGGGTCCAGTACATCTAACACATTGTCAGGCAAGAACATTTTAACAAAATTATGAAGGTTGAGGCCTTCTGCAAACATAGGATCAGTTGGTCTCTTCCCTGCTATCATCTCCAGTATCAAGATTCCGTAGCTATAGACATCTCCCTCTGCTGACACCTCATTTCCAAGTCCGTACTCTGATTTGAATGAAATCGCATACTCAGGAGAAAGCATACGTAATTTTCAAAAATAACACTAACAACAATGGAATAAGTGAGACAACCATAGTAGTACAAATGACACTGTCATAAAGTTTCCCATCATCATTATGTCAACACTATTTAAACTATAACTTATTTTCTTTGTTTCTTATAAGATTATTATTGACTTTTGAAAGTCAACTTAAAAACATTTTCAAATTCAAAATTGATAAGATTCATAAAATCTTACAAAACTATAAATATTATAATTAGTAGTACTTTTTAGATAGTCTACTAGAATATGGGAATGCCAAGAAGTAAAGAGGATGTTACCAAGTAATGTGTTTACCTGGAGCAGCATATCCAACAGTTCCTCTTATTCCAATTGAGCTGATATCATTTGGATCCGAGAGTTGAGGAAGAAATTTGGCAAGTCCAAAATCTCCAACATGAGCAACCATGTCCCCGTCTAGCAGAACGTTGCTTGGCTTTAGATCGCAATGAATGATGGGCCTCTCACAATAGTTATGCAAATAATCAAGTGCAGACGCGACATCAATGGCAACATTAAGTCTCTGATGAAGCCTCAGCATCAGATTTTGTTCTTGTCCTCCATCTGTTTCTTGCCTTGAATGTAGCCACTGGTCTAGACTTCCATTAGGGATGAATTCATATACTAGAGCTTTAAAATCATTGCCTTGGAAATCAATACTCGAGCAAGATGTAATGATTTTTAACAAATTTCTGTGTCGAATGTTTCTCAAGGCTTCACACTCGGCCATAAAACTCTGGGAAGCTCCCCGTCGTTGAAGGTTAAGGACTTTTACAGCAATAGTTCTCTCTTCCTGATCCAAAAGTACTCCTTTGTAGACACAAGCAAAACTTCCAGCACCAATTAAATTTGTTGTGGAAAACCCATCAGTTGCTTTTAGAAGCTCGCCGTAAGACAAGTTTGAGAAAGGTTCTTTGAGCAAAGGTACTGAAGACTGTAATCTTTTCTTCCTTTTGAGCCAGCAATATAAGAATACAGACACCAATATTAGAGAAAAAACCATACAAGCTGCAGTGATAACTAGTACTAAGCAAATGCGAGGCATTTTGCTTTTCCTGACATTCATGCTGCATGTAGGCAAGTTTAGTTCGGAAATGCCCCCACAAAGCTTATTATTTCCAACAACTGATATTGCGCTTGCATTTGCAAAAACGCCTCTTGTTGGTACCTTACCCTTAAAATCATTATAGGACAAATTTAGGTAACTCAAGGAAAGATTCTCTAGAAACTCCGAAATTTGGCCAGACAAGTTGTTGTGCGAAAAATCTATGATTTGAAGCCCTCTCATAGAACTCAATGTTGGAGGAATAGATCCTTCAAACAAGTTACCCTGCACATATAGTATCACAAGGCTAGTGCAGCTACCAATGGTATCTGGAATTTCGGCAGACAAGTCATTCTCAGATACATCCAATGCCACTAACTGTATCAGTTTACCGACCTTTGAGGGAAGGGGCCCGGACAACCGGTTACCTGACAGATTAAGTGACACTGATAGGGTGATGTCAAAAATGTGCTCAGGTATAGTGCCACTGAGATTGTTTTGAGAAAGATCGAGTGATGACAATTGTTTGCAGGATCCAAGACTCGGTGGTATGTTTCCTTGTAGCATGTTATTACCCAAGTACAGCTCATTCAAAAAAGATAGGTTTCCTATAGAAGCTGGAATTTCCCCTGATAGTGTGTTGGAATCAAGTTCCAGCCTTTGTAGTTGATAAAGAGAACCTAAATTAGACAGGATATTGCCAGTGAATTCATTCTCACTGAGTAATAACTGAGTTAAGTTAAAGAGGTTACCTATACCTGAAGGTATGTCTCCATATATATGATTTCTCTTAAGTGAAAAATAGAAAAGCTTTGTCGAGAAATTGCCAACATCTAATGGTAACTCTCCTTTTAGTTGGTTTTCCTCTAGCTCGACTACGTGCAAATTGGTACAATTTGCAAGGGAACTTATGAAACTAAGCTCATCAGGCTCACCACTACCAAGGTTATTTGCCCCTAGAACTACACCCCATAGATTCTGTAGGCTTGCAAAATTAATCGATACTTTTCCAGTAAAGTTGTTGTATGGGATGTCAATTCTTACTAGTTCCGAAGCATTAGATAATGAAAGTGGAAGTGTTCCACTAAATTCATTACCCGATAGCTGAAAATTTTGAATATGTGGCATCATCAAACCTAAGTTGGGTGGAAGACTACCAGTAAGTTGATTGTAAGCTAAAGAGAAAAGAGTTATGAGGGAAAGGTTGTAAATAGATGGAGGGATCACACTTGAGAGTTGATTGTCACCCAATGTAAGTTCACGCATGTTTTTCAATTGACCGATGGCATCTGGAAGAGTCACCAAGAGATTTGAAACAGCAGAGAAGGTTTGCAAAGAAGTGAGATTTCCAATGGAATGAGGAATCTTGGTTAAATAGTTAAAATGAAGCCATAAATCCTTGAGCTTTGACAATGAACCAAGCTCCTGAGGAATTTCACCAACTAGATTGTTGTCAGTTAATGCAAGAAATTTGAGGCTGGAGCAGTTGGATATGTTGGCTGGAATTTTGCCCTCAAAATAGTTTCCCCGAAGGTCAAGTATTTGTAATCTAAATAAGCGACCAAGTTCTGGAGGAATTGTACCTTTAAGTGTGTTGTTACCAAGTCTAATCTCCCTGAAGAAGCTCAGATTTCCTATGTAAGGAGACAATGAGCCAACCAGGCCACTGGATTGAAGATTTAAGGTAATGGCTCTTTTAGGCCGGTAGCTACATGCAACACCTTTCCACTGGCAGTATTGTGAAGAATCATTCCATGAGCTTAGAGCCCCTTGAGGGTCAAGCTCAATCATTGATTTGAAGGCCAACAATGCATGATGATCTATTTCATTTCCACCAAATGTTGCACAACTGCTTGATCGAAAGGCGAGGATTGCGAGCAAGAGAAAATGCAAACAGAATTTACTTAAACTCATTGCAGAATATGCAAGCATGCTATACAGCATTTTGTCTACTTTGTTCTTGCGGGACATAAAGACACAAAAATGTGAAAGGGAACAGGAGATTAAATATTATGCATGCAATGCAGCCAACTTTAAATTTTATGCCAAAGCATCAAGAAGTCAAGAAAATCAGCATTTTCCAATAACAAAATACAATATTCATATATAAAGTCAACAGCATTTTCCAGTACCAAAATACAATATTCATGTAAAAAGTCAACAAAAAATAAGAAATATATTATTTTATATACATCGGATTAGCTCACCAATGATGCCGTAAGAACATAGAACACACACACACAGACAAGACATGTAATACCCGGTAAAATAAATAAATATTGAATAATAAAAATTATTTTGTTTTAAATTATATTAATTGTATTTTGTCTTTTATTTGGATCAAACTAGTCATTTACTTTTGGGTTAATAAGTATTAATAAATGATGGATAAATTAAATTGGTAAAATTAGACTTTAAACTAAGTGTGCCTACTGTTAACGCCAAGATCTTTGATGACGCCCCAATCACGTAAGACGCCCTAATCCTGCACAGAAAACACGATCAACACCAAAAGCTTGACGGCTGGACCGTCGGGGGATAGCTCCGGCGTGAGAGTCAATACAGGTGTTCAAGGTTTAACAATGGAAGGTGTAAAAAAAATCTAGTGTGTTGAGCCAGATCGAAAGTGTATGCGTACCTCTTGTTAGGAGACCCCCTTGCTAGGTTATACTCTCATGCTCGATTTTTTGTGCCACCAACCATGATCTGACACCCCCTCTCAGTCACCCCTTGTCCCAGCCGACTGCATGCAGGTTGTCACCTTTTTTCCACTGTTCCTGCCGTCGGCCGGATAAGATCTCATCCACATTAATGATCTGCAGGCGCTTGGTCAACTGCCCTACTCCCCTCATCATTACCAGTCAAAGTCTTAGATATTAAAAGATCTTATGGGCCGGCCACTTGACCCAGCCCATTATTAATGGGATACAATAAAGGCAATATAAATGTTAGGCCCAATGACTATAAGACTTAGTGATAAAGGTCCACTAGGCTAATTAAACGGATGGGCTCAATCAGTCAGGCCCAATGAAAGAAATATCAGGCCCCAACATTGCCCCCTAGTCTTTTATTAAACAGGATGTTTAGTGGAAGACTGACTGCAAATAGCGCGAGTCCACAGGACGAAAGGGCCCACTGGGCGCCAGCCTACCTTGGATAACCCACCAAAGCCAAAATCAGACGTTACCCTTTCCTCTCCCTCATCATTATCCCCAATTAATGCGCCGCCCTCGGCTCTCGTGCAAATTTTGAAAGAATCACTTGCTATAAAAGCCGCTGCCCATTCTCCTTGGAGGGTTCCCTGCCATTTCGAATTCATAAGAGCTTATTGTCTTCTCCTCCTCAAATTTATTCATTTTCTCTGTAAGTTCTCAACAATGGCATCCCAGAACCCCGATACCAGTTCTCCCCTTCGTGTCGCCCCCATCTCCACCATGACCCCTCACTCCAATCCCGACAAAGAGGTCCCGGGCTCAAACCCCCAAATCAATGCCGCGAGTAAGGAAGCTCCGTCCATGGAACCACTCCCCAACCCATCTGATTTTTTTCAGAACGAGGAAGACTTTCCTCATGCCAACACCCCTTCCACTGTCAATGAAATTGAGCTCGGCAACATCAGAGCTCGCTATCAGATCCCGGATACCCACAGGGTACGGATAGCGGCTCCTCACGAAAGGATGTATCAGCGTCCCGATGGCTGGATCGCCGTTCCGGCAACCTTTCTGGAGAAGGGGGTGAGGTTCCCTCTTCACGCCTTTTTGATCACCCTCTTAGGGTTTGTTGGAGTGGGGTTCGCCCAACTGGTGCCGAACTCGTACATCCACATACTGGCTTATATAGCCTTCTGCTACGAGATAGGAGTTCCTCCTGCTGTGGATTCCTTCTTCACCCTCTTCTCTGTGGGGAAATCACGGGAGAAAGGCTTCAAGGTGCTAAGTAAGATAGCCCCCAAGCCCAATGCCAGGATCGAGAAGCGGTCTCTAATGGACACTCCTTCGAGCAACCGAGGATGGCATAACAAATGGTTCTTCGTCAACGGGCCCGAAATCTCTTCTGTTCCTGACTGGACCACTTCTGATCGCGTCTCTGCAGACTTCGGAGACATATCCGAGGAGCGCATAAGAGAAATGATGCGCATCATAGAGAAGATACCCCTGAAGGAGTGGAGCTTCGGCCTCCTGGGCAAACAAGCCTGGTTGTATGACCACAAGTTGTCTCTCATCAAGCCGACTTCGACCGATCAGAGGGACTTGGATAGGTACCTTTCTGGCAAGCCTTCATCCCCTTCCACTGAAGTTCCCCAAGAAGAACTTCCGGCCTCGGAGGCCCAGGATGCAGAGGTTTCCCGTGGATCAGAACCTGCCGAGGAGCCTAGCCGACCTCGACAGAAGAAGAGGGCGGTTCGGAAAGTCCGGTCAAATCCTCAAGGAACTCAATCAACTTCTACAGCGAGTCTGATTGACTTGCCTGCGACCGAGCGAATGCAGGCTCTTCGGATAAAGAAAAGGAGGACTCACGTGAC
The DNA here is from genome assembly GCA_016801055.1 of Panax notoginseng. Lineage (NCBI taxonomy): Eukaryota > Viridiplantae > Streptophyta > Magnoliopsida > Apiales > Araliaceae > Panax > Panax notoginseng. Next base: position 17,928,564 of record CM029014.1, read on the forward strand.
TCCTCTGTCTGCCGATGAGCTTCGAGTTCCTCGTCCTGCTGCAGTCGAGCCTCCCCCCGTCATCCCTGTGGAGATCCACGTTTCAGAAGATGAGCTCGAGAACCTGAATGAGTCTCCTCTTCTGTCTCGTAAAAGGAAGCAGTCCTCCGAGGATCAACCAGCACCGCCCCCTGAACCATCAGTGCCTTCTCCGCCGAGGCCCTCTTCCTCCACCTTCCGGCGAGAAGCTGCGTCTTCTCCCACTGTATGGCCTGATTTTAACGAGAACTTTCCTTTTCAGCTGTTTGACTCCTTTGTTCGGGAGACCGATGACCATCGGTTCGGAAACAGTTCGATCAGGGATTTGATCGAAGAGGGCATGAGTTACCAGGCTAAGGTGAGTTGGTTCAATCGAAATATTTAGGGATCATCTGTTTCTTCTACTAATTCACTTTAAATGTCCGCAGGCAAATGCTGTCTTCGGGAGACTTCTCCCCCGATACAGAGAGTCTGAAGCCGAAGAAGATGCGGCCAGGCGAGAGATGGCCACTATGGCCTCTGCTCTGGAGAGGGAGAGAAGGGCCCATGGTATCACTATCTTCAATAAAGAAGGCCTTCAGAAGGACTTAAATAAGTTGAAAGAACAGTTGGAGACATCCGAGGCCACCCATCAGCTGACCGTTACTACGAACATAGACCTGGTTCGTCGGAATGAGGTTCTTGTTGGGAAGAACGAGACGATGGTGAAGACCAATAAGAGCTTGGCTATACAAGTACACGACCTTGAGGCCAGGGATCTGAGACATCTGAAGGAGCGGGCAAAACTCGAAGAGGAGCTCCGCGAACTTCGGGCTCTGAGAGACTTGGGTCCTCCTCTAACCGGAGATCTCCGGAGGGAAATCCAACAAGAATACCGAAAATCTGCTGAGTTGAACGAGGAGATCATCCAGATGTTCTCGGATGGGTACGACGAATGCCGAAGCAAAGACAAGGCAAGACTTGTCGCTGCCAAGGTTGAACCGACTATCCTGGACTCTTCGGAAGACGAAGCCGATCACTGAAGATGGTTTTCTTTCCCTTAGCTGTAGGATTTTTGTAAAGCTTCTATCGCTTTGTAAACATCATTATGTAAATAAAATATCAGTGTTATCAGTACCGTCCTTTATGACTTCGGTTTTTTCGCTGTTTACCAACACTTCAATATGGATTTAATTTGAAAAATATACAAGCTCCTCCGTGGGCCTAACTTTTAAACTGTTAATTAGCAATTAAGCAAGTCATATAACAGGTAAGACGAATCTAAATAACACGGCCTTCCGAACTCAACACTTAGAAAGATTTAGGCAATAATAATAAAGTAAAGGAATACTTATTCGTTACCGAAGTGTGAGGTAGATGTCGCGAGGGATCGGACGAAGTTTGAATGACGATGCTTGTCTACCCCGAAGGACCTGATAAGGTTCTTAGGATCACCGGACGGTGCGGTTATCATCAAATGGTCGACAAGTCTGTCCGAACCTTTTAGCTTTGGTGGCCATTGATTTTACCACCCTTGGTAAAAAACAATATAGGATCCAGGATTTGACTACCACACGGGGTATCAAATAGATTGGCTACCATCGAATGGCCAGCGAGTCCTACCATTCCTCCTTACTTCGGTGACCATTGATTTTACCACCCTTGGTAAAAAATAATATAGGATCCAGGATTTGACTACCACACGGGGTATCAAATAGATTGGCTGCCATCGAATGGCCAGCGAGTCCTACCATACCTCCTTACTTCGGTGACCATTGATTTTACCACCCTTGGTAAAAAATAATATAGGATCCAGGATTTGACTACCACACGGGGTATCAAATAGATTGGCTGCCATCGAATGGCCAGCGAGTCCTACCATACCTCCTTACTTCGGTGACCATTGATTTTACCACCCTTGGTAAAAAACAATATAGGATCCAGGATTTGACTACCACACGGGGTATCAAATAGATTGGCTGCCATCGAATGGCCAGCGAGTCCTACCATACCTCCTTACTTCACTGTGACATTAGGACAGATGCGAAGATCAGTTGTGAAAAAAGTGACTTTTTATTGATGATGAACGGTTATGTACAGACTTCCAGTGGACTGACTTGGTTTCTATTGAAAGTACTTTCGGAGCCTGCCTGCGTGCCATGTGTTCTGAATTTCGGATCCATCCAAGGCCTTCAGTCGATATGTCCCGGGCTTTGGTACTTCGGCCACTTCATACGGTCCTTCCCAGTTCGGCATCAACTTCCCAGTGTTCTGCGGTGTAGATGCTTCGGCCTCTCTGAGAACGAGGTCTCCCACCTCGAATCTTCGGAGCTTTACCCCTTTGTTGTAGTACTTGGCGACTCTTCTTTGGTAGGCTGCTAACTTGATCATAGCCATTTCTCTGACTTCCTCTAGCAGGTCCAAGTTGGCTTTTAATCCCTCGTCATTGTAGATCTCACTGAACTGACTAACTCGAAGGCTTGGAGATCCAATCTCAACTGGGACTAAGGCATCAGTGCCGTAGGCCAGTCTGAAAGGCGAGTCCCCTGTTGTTGTCCTCGGCGTAGTCCTATAAGCCCACAATACGCTGAGCAGCTCTTCCGGCCATCTTCCTTTGGCTTCGTCCAATCTGCGCTTGATCCCGTTTAAGAGTGTTCTGTTAGTCACTTCGACCTGCCCGTTCGATTGCGGATGAGCCACTGACGTCTTCCTGTGCTGAACCCCCAGCTCCTTCAGAAAGCCTTCAAATTTTGATCCCACAAACTGACGTCCGTTGTCTGATATCACTACTTGAGGGATCCCGAAGCGAAACACTACGAATTCTTTTATAAATTTCAGACACTCCTGTTCCGTTATCAGCCGAAGTGGTTTCGCCTCGACCCATTTGGTCATATAATCAATGGCGACGATGACAAAGCTGACCTGCCCCTTAGCCTTCGGTAACGGACCCAGTATATCAACCCCCCAGACAGCGAAGGGTATAGGAGATAGAATCGAGTATAGCTCTTCCGGTGGCTGATGTGGGATCGGACTGTTGAGCTGACATTTATCACATTTTTTCACGTATTCCGTAGCCTCCTTGAAGATCGTTGGCCAGTAGTACCCCTGCCGAAGAACTTTGTATGCCAGCGACTTAGCCGCCATGTGATCACCGCAGATACCCTCATGAACTTCCCGAAGGGCGTACTCTGCTTCGGACGGGACCAGACATTTCAATAATGGTGACGAAAATGCCCTCCGATAAAGATCCCCGTCAATGAGAACGAAGTTGGCACTTTTGTATTTGACCTTTTTTGCTAACATCTGATCCGAAGGAAGGACGCCGTCTGCCAAATAATTGATGTAGGGAGTCATCCAGCAGTCAGGTCGCTCGATACACATCACCGAGTCATGTTGAACACTAGGCTGCTGTAAGACCTCCAGATAGATTGACCCGTTGAACACGACAGCATCTGTAGTGGCTAACTTTGATAAGGCATCGGCAATAGAATTATCGTTACGCTCTATGCCTTGAAATTCGTGAAAAGCAAAGTATCGGAGTCGGTCTTTCAACTCTGCCAAGTACCTGATCATCCTCGTCCCCCGAGCTTCATATTCTCCTGATAACTGCTTGACGACCAACTGAGAGTCACTATAGATACTCAATTTCTGGACTTCTAGGCTCTTCGCCAGCCGAACCCCAGCTAGAACGGCTTCATACTCGGCCTCGTTGTTAGTCGCCTTAAACCCGAATCTAATGGCTTGTTGTACCTTGAACCCTTCCGGACTGGTCAGAATAATCCCTGCTCCACTGACATTCACTGTGGAAGACCCATCTACATACAGTGTCCATGTATTCTGACCGTGCTTAAGAAGTGTAACAGTTCGATCAGATGTCCTCGTTTCCGGCGACTCGGCATCTGCCTCGGTAAAGGAACATTCTACCACAAAGTCGGCCAAAGCTTGTCCCTTGATAGCGGTTCGGGGATGGTATTCGAGGAAAAACTGGGACAATTCCATGGTCCATGCTGCCAATCTCCCCGAAACCTCCGGCTTGCCCATTACCTTTTTCAGTGGTTGATCTGTGTAGACGATCAAGAGCCTACCCTGAAAGTATTGCCGAAGCTTTCGGCTAGCAATTACTAAAGCAAAGGCAATCTTTTCAATATTTGGATACCTGGTTTCGGCGTCTCGTAGGACGTGACTGACGTAATAGACCGGGTGCTGCTTTCCGCTGATCTCCCGAATCAACACCGCTCCCACGGCTAAGGGACTTGCTGCAAGGTATAGATATAAGGTTTCTTTCGGAGTGGGTTTTACCAATAGGGGAGCAGAGGACAGATAGGTCTTTATGCCTTGGAAGGCTTCTTCACAGGGCGAGGTCCATTAGAAAGTTTTAGCGTTCTTCGGCCCCTTCAGTGTGTCGAAGAATGGTAGACACCTCTCTGCGGATTTAGACATGAACCTCCTCAGAGCTGCAATTCTACCGGTCAGGCGCTGGACGTCTTTAAATGATTGAGGAGTTTTCATGTCAAGGACTGCTTGAATTTTCTCCGGATTAGCTTCGATGCCCCTCTGACTGACCAGATACCCCAAGAACTTTCCCACACCGAGGCCGAAGGTACATTTTGCGGGATTAAGCCTCAATTTGTGCTGTCGGACAGTCTGGAAACATTCCTCCAGATCATCCAAATGTTTCTGAACCTGCCCGCTTTTAACGATCATGTCGTCCACATAAACCTCCATATTCTTTCCCAGCTGCTTGTGGAAGATAAAATTCATCATTCTTTGGTAGGTTGCTCCAGCATTTATAAGACCAAAGGTCATCTTCTTATAGGCGTATACCGAACGGTGTGTAATGAAAGCTGTCTTCGGGATATCTTCCCTACACATAGATATTTGATGATAACCTGAAAAAGCATCCATAAAGCTTAGTAGAGCATAACCTGAAGTTGCATCAATAAGTTGATCAATATGGGGTAAAGGATAAAAGTCCTTCGGGCAAGCTTTATTTAGGTCGGTGTAATCAATGCAAACTCGCCATTTTTGGTTCTGCTTCTGCACCAATACTACATTGGCCATCCACTGTGGGTAGTCGATCTCAAAAATAAAATCAGCAGCCAACAGCTTGGCGATCTCTTCGTCAATTATCTTCTGTCGCTCGGGTGCGAATATCCGCCTCTTTTGCCGAACAGGCTTCTTCGAGGGATCTACCTCCAATCGGTGCTCAGCAACCCTTCTGCTAATCCCAGGCATGTCCTTCGGTTCCCATGCAAAAATGTCCGCATAGCTGCGAAGGAGCTCCATAAGATTTGTCCGAAGAGGCTCTGGTAGACCCAAACCAATTTTTACTGTCTTGTCCGCTTTCCCGAGGACCAACTCGATCTCCTCCGTCTCCCCCGCAGGTGTTACCAATGGCTCGGAACTGCTTTCAGTGAAGGGCTCAATCTCGATTGCCATGGTTTGTTTCTGTTTGCTAACCCCTACTCCGGAAGAGATGCACGCATTCCGATAACAGCGTCGGGCTAGATCCAAATCCCCAGCCACCTCTCCGACTCCGTGCGCTGTGGGGAATTTAATCTTGAAATGGGGGATGGAAGTCACGGCTTGGAGAGCCGTCAGGGTAGGTCTTCCCAGTATAGCGTTGTAAGCCGAATCTACATGCACAACATAGAATTTACACATTATTTCCGCCTGCTGAGGGGCTGTGCCGAAGACCACTGGGAGTTCGATAGTGCCTGCAACTTTGACCGGATCGTTGCTGAAACCATATAGGGGAGCCTCCTGCCCAACTTCCATCTTTCGCCCTTCAAGATGCATTCTTTGATATGCGTGGGCGTACAGAATATCCACTGAAGACCCGTTATCTATCATCATACGCTTCATGTCTACCGAGCCCACTTGCGCGGTGATCACTAATGCTCCCTCATGTGGATCGATGGGCTCCAAAGGATAGTCCGTGTCTGTAAAAGATATAATAGTTCCGGGAAATGGTCTATCCATCTTTGGAGAGGCACCTGATATGGACATAACCGAATTCAGTTACCCCCTTCTCTTTCTTCCTACCAATTTCCCCGACGTTCCCCCTGTTATCACGTCGATGACATGCCTTGGTGGCGGGTTCAGGACGGGCTGCACAGGAGGATCCGTTTGAACTGACTGAACGGTGCGGTCGGCACCTTGGTGACTCTTTTCGGCCACATATTGGACTAACAGACCGCTCTGGATCTTTCTTTCCACAAAATCCTTAAGATTACAACACTCATTGGTGCCATGGCCTGCGGCTTGATGATAGTTACAATATTTTCGAGGATTGCCCTGCCCGGTCCTATAGTTGTCCCTCGGTGGCTCAAAGAACGGCTGGTTCCGGATTTGGTCTAGAATCACCGATCTGTCCGTGTTCAGTTTGGTATAAACCTTATTCACCTTCGGGGTCGAAGCGGGCGGACGAGCATCTCCTTGTCGCCACGAGTTGTTGAACTTCTTGGAACGACTCTCCGATCTATCACTGTACCCCCCAGTCTTCTTCGGATCATCCCGGGTTCTAGGGGCATCTGCCTCCTTCATCTGTTCCGTAGAGGAACGCTTCAAGCTACTCATAGCCTCTTCCACAACGATATAACCTTCTGCCTTGTCGAATGCCTCTGCCAGGCTTTTCGGGTGATTGAACATCAACTTTTTCACCAGCTTCTCCGACTTTACTAGGTCCAGACCGTTCTGAAACAAACCCACGGCTTGGAGATCGTTCAAATCAGACACCTGGCCAACGGCTTCTCGGAACCTCTTCACATACTGACCCAAAGACTCATCGGTGTACTGCCTGACCTGTGCCAAAGAGCCCGTGGGCTTCCCTCTCCTTCGGTTACTCCCAAAACGAGCATGGAACTTATCGCAGAGCTCGGACCATGAGGAAATTGAATCTGCCGGTAAATTTCCCATCCACTGCCTCGCGTCCTTTCTCAACGTCGTAACAAACATATGGCACTTAGCAGCGTCAGCGAAATCGTAGTAGTCCATCAACCGGTCAAATGCTTGGCTGTGGTCGTACGGATCTCCCGAACCATCGTAACTTTCCATGTGAGGCAACTTCTTAGAGGTGTCCGCCTTCTCCTTAAGAATGTCCGAGGAAAACGGGGATGCTTTCTTTCCCGGAGTATGCTTCACCTGCTGGACCTCGGCCAACTGCTTCTGGAGTGCCTTCAATTTTTTACGAGGTATTCTACTCCTTCCGGCTGCGACGACACTCCCTTCTCCGACGACTCTCTCTTTCTCGGAGTAGGTCGGTCGTTGATCATAATACCCCCAATCTCCGAAGGACTTTCGCGACGACGGTCTTCTGAGCGAAGTACCCGACTTTCGGGTGTACGGCCCCCGGATCTGCTTCGCCTCTGGGTCCGACGACTGTGGTGGGAGTGTGTGACAATGAGTGCCCTCTCCATGCTCTCTGGAGTTCGTTCTCTGGATCGGCCTTTCCTACCACTTCGGGTCTGCCCTGTAGGGACGTCACGACGGAATGCTTCCTTCGATCTTCGAGGAGTAGGGCTCCTCGATCTTTCTCTCTCCCGATGTTGGCTTTGAAACCCACGTTCTGACTGAACCGGCTTTTTCCCACTGCGATGCACACGCCTTTCAGACTGGACGTAACTCGATGCTTCATCCCTCAACTCCTCCATCCGGGACATCTGCTCGGTTATATCCTGCCTCTGCTTTATGAGTGACTCCATGGCCCTATCGGCCTCTTCCGCCATCTTAGCCAATCGGGAGGTCTTCTCGTCGTGGTCTAGCTGTTTCCGGCCGCGGCCGGATTCCTTATCCGTCGTGAAGATTAACTTTCTCTTAGCTTTGCCCACGGCTCTTGGACGAGAGTCTCCATGTGACCGCTTGGAGGCTGTGCTAGCATGAGCACTTAGTGTGGGCCTCAAACGATCTCTAACAGAAACTCGTGGCGGTCAGTCACCAACAGTCATCGGTTGTCCTTCAGGCGTGTCTGCTCTGCTCTTCCCCATCCTGAGAGTGTGGAACAAATAAATGTTTGTGATTGAAAGCTCTGAAACACTAGAACTCAGCCCTCCTTCTAGCGCCAATGTTAACGCCAAGATCTTTGATGACGCCCCAATCACGTAAGACGCCCTAATCCTGCACAGAAAACACGATCAACACCAAAAGCTTGACGGCTGGACCGTCGGGGGATAGCTCCGGCGTGAGAGTCAATACAGGTGTTCAAGGTTTAACAATGGAAGGTGTAAAAAAAATCTAGTGTGTTGAGCCAGATCGAAAGTGTATGCGTACCTCTTGTTAGGAGACCCCCTTGCTAGGTTATACTCTCATGCTCGATTTTTTGTGCCACCAACCATGATCTGACACCCCCTCTCAGTCACCCCTTGTCCCAGCCGACTGCATGCAGGTTGTCACCTTTTTTCCACTGTTCCTGCCGTCGGCCGGATAAGATCCCATCCACATTAATGATCTGCAGGCGCTTGGTCAACTGCCCTACTCCCCTCATCATTACCAGTCAAAGTCTTAGATATTAAAAGATCTTATGGGCCGGCCACTTGACCCAGCCCATTATTAATGGGATACAATAAAGGCAATATAAATGTTAGGCCCAATGACTATAAGACTTAGTGATAAAGGTCCACTAGGCTAATTAAACGGATGAGCCCAATCAGTCAGGCCCAATGAAAGAAATATCAGGCCCCAACACCTACCTTATAATTATGTAATTTTAAAATCTTATTAAAATTTGGAGAGTTAATAAATATATTAATTAATAGAATCTATTTTTAAGTAAATAAATAACTAAACTTAATCTTATCTTCATTATACAACTTGAGAAAGAGAAAGAGGAGCCAAGCCGCCCTTTATTACTGTAAATTGAGACAGACTTCTTCTTGTGATTGTGTTTGTGTTTGTGAGAGAAATTGCATCAGGTTTGTGTTTTCTTATATTGCTTTCGGGTATATAATTACTTGGTGATTTGATTTATAGATATGGCTGGTGATGACAGCCATGCGTAAAATAGTTGATTGATTATATATATATATATATATATATATATATATATATATATATTACTATATTTTAATAAGTATTTGGCCATGAAACTTATAAACGGAATTGGTAAATCAAATTGAAGTTATGTATATTAATTTTTGCCGACATAGTTATAAAATTTACTTAATAATAAATTTAACAATATTATGTTATTAATGGTTAAATTTGTAATAAAATTTTAATTTTATTTTATTAGATCGAGTTGAAGGAGATTAGCATAATCTTATTTAAATTTCGGGTATTACATTGCTTAAATCAGGTACGGATTCCGTATTCTTTCAGCGAGAATCTTTTGTTTTTAATTTGTTCGTTTCTTTATTCATTTCGAAATTTAGTATTGTCTCTCATAATTATTACTTGTCAATTTATTATGAAGTTTTATTTTTATTAGAACTCATATTTGTACTCTTTAGATTAGTGTATTATGTCTAAATTTTATTTTGATATTTGTAGTGATATACATGTTAATATATATTTTGGAGACTTTGTATTTTTGATTCGGTTCAATTTAACGTGTACATATTAATACCCTTTGGGTTAATATTATGTCTCATGTGTTCACATGATTTCCCAAGTTCCCTTATACCAGGAGATAAGGAACTCACCAAGCCTTTGGATGAAAGGTCCAAGGCTGCGAGCCTTCTTCTGTGCCGATTGCTGCATATAATGCCTTCCCAGTTGCAGAAATGGAGAGAATTATTCCACAATCTAAAAGCCCCTTGAGGATCATGAGTAATTTTTGATTTGAAGGCCAGCAAGGCAAGACCATCTCTTTCATCTTCGTCTCCGTCTCCGTCTCCACTTCCGGTTAGAGCAAGGCACAAGAGAAACACAGTTAGTAATAGTGTGTATCGAGTACTGGTATACTCCTAATGCTCTCATTTTTGGAAGATACTCTCTCGTTTCTAAAAGATTGTCGTTTAAAATTAATATACACAGATTAAGGAATATAATTAATACCTAGCGAAAATACTATATTATCCTTATTAATTATCTCAATCAATTATTCTCTTTCCAATGTTTCTTATTCAATTTGTAGACAAGGAAATCGTACCTTACTAGAGTTAGGGTTTCGTGTTGAGAGAGAAATCCATGAAAAATACGGAATTTATTGATTGATTAAAGAGGGGAGAACGATAGGTGGACGATTACTCCAATGACGGGTGGCAGAACTCCTAAAATCCAATCCAGAAACTTTATTAGGGTTATTTAGATTCTAAGAGCTTTTTTCTTGAGTGTTGAGAGAAAATGTCCAGGTCCTTTGATCTTCCAAGAGTTCAAGTCCTGCGTCTGAAGAAAGGTCTCAAACCCTTTTTAATGCTTTTAGGTGGAATATCCAAGCCTTAAGTCACTAAAAGAGTCCTCCCCCTTCCTAGAATGGAAGGGGTATTTATAGAGTTTTCTAGAATCAAGTAGTCACATGTTAGGCACATGTTTTCAGGGAAATTCCAGAAATATCCTTTAGTAATTAGAATAATGTCCATATTGTCATGTCCTTCTAGCCATCAATCCAATCTCTCAATCAATTCCCAAAACGAGCCGTCTCCACGATTCTTCTGCCTCGGGACACATGGAGGCTTCTCTCGGGTTTTTCACATTTATTTCTGACTTTTCTGTCTTCATTCAATTCTTTTAGGTCACATGTGAACCCTAATTTATACTTGGCCCACATTTGCCGCATGTGAGAGAGTCACACCTTTGGAGTGACGATCGTGCAAAATACTTCAAATCTTTGAATCATGCTTCAAATTTCTAAATGATCCGCGGACTTTGAACTTGTAAACGAAAAAATTCTAAGAGAGGGAACCCCTATTGAAGCTCTCCCAAGGTTTCTTGGACGTCCATCAAATCTTTCCAAACCTTGGACAATCCTCTGTTTTCCTGATTAATTTTTGTATATATATATATATATATATATATATATATACACACACACACACACATTTTTTTTTGAAACTAAATCAAATTAAATTTGGCAATTATATGTTAGTAAAATCAAATAACATAAATCTTTTCTTATTTTATTTTGAAAAGACAAAGGAGTTAATATCTACAAAATATAAATCCACCGTCATATAACTTGGTATATTTTGTAGATTACCAATGTAAAAGCAAAACTAATTAGATCCATGGCATACAAAGTGGTCAATTAAATGGCATAAAAAGTGATTCATGGCATAAAAAGTTGCTGTGATGATTCACATTAGTTTTAGTAATAAGAATCCAACTTGAAGGAGGAAAGAATGTTAATATTGGGATCCACTTGTATAAGCATTCTATTTGAAAAAGGGAATACATATCCCTTTCATCATGCATGTATCACCGCGAATGGATCACTTTTTTTTTTTGAATACTAAATCAAATTAAATTTGGAAACTTAATATTACCAAATCGAATTTCCATATTTTTTTTCCTTTTCTCTATTTTTTTTCAATATCAGGCTATCAATGAAAATAATAGACAAACTTTGAAAATAATTCAGCCCAACTTTGAAAATCGTAGACCATCTTTGAAAATCATAAGCCAACTTTGCAGCCCGGAAGTCAGGAAAAAGTAAGGAATATGAGTCAGGAAAATGTACCAACTTCCCACAATCCTGCCGCCATCTTCCTTTCTTTAAAAAGTTGGCATTACCTCATTGGTAACAGACTGTCGACAGAAAATTAGGACTGTGACCATACTTGCACCAATAGGTAATTAAGCAATTTAAATCCTTGAATAGAAACAAAACAGTGAGTCTCGAATTTGTTTGCTCCAAATCATCCACGTCCACCTTAAGGAATATGATGACGTCAGTCATCTTCTTAGCAAACTCGGCGAGAATTGGGATAATGAAACGACGAGGCCCACATCATGAAGCCGTGAAATCCACCACACGACCTCACCACTATCGATAAGTACTTCATGTAGTATGTTAAAACCACATGACAACTGTCGTTGATATCAATTGACCCTCCTAAAAGAATGCAACCCAAACTATATCCAACGGAAGCCGATTTCGAGCAATAAACATAAAAGCGATTATGGGCTTTTGTACGGTCAGAGGATACTCATTGTGATAAAGTCTAGTAGGTAATTTGATCCGATTGTATTGCGCCTCTATTACCACAAGAGTAGCAAAGCAACAGAAGCCAGAAACAAAGCAAACAACTTTCTCTTCCATTTGTGGTGAGATTTCTACGAAAAACTTATATTTCCCTTTATTCATTTGTTTATTTTTTCAGGTGATTGTACTATTTTTGTCCAAGCCATCTCACCTTATCAGGATTTCGATCTAGAAATAGAAAAGACTACACTTTTTTCCATCGCAACAAGGAAGCATATGTTCCGGGCCATTTCACAGTAACAAGGATCTTGGCTTGGATATTCTCAAAAGAAAAAATCAACACCATAAGGAGGAAATATCTATTCCGGACCATTTCACCTTAACAAGGATTTTGACTCGGATATTTTCAAAGAAAATAGGCAACACCGCAATGAGGAAAAATTTATTCCGAGCCATTTCACCTTAACAAGGATATTGGCTCGGATATTCTCAAAGAAAAAAGGCAATACCGCAAGGAGGAAGCATCCATTCCGAGCCATTTCACCTTAACAAGGTTCTTGGCTTGGATATTCTCAAAGAAAAGAGGCAACACCGCAACGAGGAAGAATTTATTCCGAGCCATTTCACCTTAACAAAGATCTTGACTCGGATATTCTCAAAGAAAGGGCAACATCACAGCGATAAAGCATCCATTCCGGGCCATTTCACCTTAACAAGGATCTTGGCTCGGATATTCTTAAAGAAAAGGCCACTTCACCTTAACAGGATCTTGACTTTTTTTCTGAATATTCTTAAAAAAGACCACAACTTTTGTTTTTTTTTACGGCGAAGTAGCATTCATCCCAAGTGGTTGATTCAATGAGCAAGAAGAAGTTAAATGTAAGAGGGGAAGAGCTCCCTAAGTGGCTAAACCCTAGGGGGCAAACCATAGGGCGACCAAACCTAATGGCCTCTTCCTTCACATTTTTTCGTTCTTCCTCTACCCTATTTTTATTTGAATGACACCTAATGCTTGTGCTTTTTTTATTTGTTTCTCCCCTTTGCCCCCTGCGCGTGAGTCACACCTTTGGTGAGATGATCGCGCAAAATATTTAAGTGTTGAAGTCTACACTTCGCGGAGCTTGATGTTTTGCAAGCCTCAAAAACGAAAGTCTTAGGAGAGGGAATCTCTAGAGGAGCTAACCCTAGGAGGGCGAGCCCTAGAGGAGTTCTCCCAGGATATCTTGTAAAATTTTTGATCTAATCCTTCTTATCCTATCTTGAAATTTCTCTTTTCTTTAGAATCAAAAAGTCATCGAGAAGACCAATGCTGATGAAGAGGATGCTGATGTTCCCATTGGGCTCTTTGTGAGTACCGCAAATGGGTTAGCGGCTTCCATTACTTATGAGATGTCCCAGCATATCACTATTTGTATCGAGTCTTCTTCACCACATGATGATTATGTCAGTCTTGATGCTAAGGATTTTTTGTCTGATGTAAGCTCGGATGGCCTGCTGTGGGTGGTGCAGCACTCTCTTCACTCCTTTCTACAACTTCTCCACATGATAGTTTTGAAGGTACCAATGAGACTCCTGTTTCTTTGAGGAGGAATCCTTCTGAGACTATTGTTGGTGTTCATCCTCCCAAAGAGGATTCCGCCGAGTTGGTGATTGCTCAGGGGGTATTGTGGATAACACTTTGGGTGGGTTGAATGACCTTCCATCTCCCGTGGCATCTCCTAACTCTCCTTGGACATGTCTCCCTTCCATGCTAGGTTGGATCTCTTTATTTCCAATCATCATGTTGTTGCACTTCGTTCGGAAGGCACTTCACATCATCATGAGAATGACTTATTTTATATAGAGCTTTAGAAGCTTCAAGATGCCATAGATAAATTGAAGACCAAGCTTTGGGGAAATTAAGTCAGCTGCCCAAGACCTCGAAGGCCTGATAGCCTCAAATACGAAGGCTCGGGATACCGCCATTGTTGACTTGGAGGTTTTAGCTATTTCCCTTTCTTCAGGTCGACACGTCATGGCCTTTAGATCATGAACTTTTGTAGTTTTTTCCATTTCCTGTATCAAAAAATTCATTTACATATATTTCATTCATCCAATGGTAGTTTTTTTTTTATCCTTATTGATTGCCTTTAATTTGAATGATTCTTTAAAAATTAATATTTAACATTGAATCTCAAGTTATTCAAATTAATATTCCAAGACAACAATAGGTATTATAAATAAGTAAGCATGAATTTTGTCAAAAACATGTATATATATATTTCACAAACCAACACTTGAATTTATAATTTTTTTAAGAAATCAAGAAAACATTCAAGTATAAGTGAAAGTTTGTCAATTCATTGATAATCAGATTGCTTTTAACGGAAAACATAACGTTTCATATAATAAATCTTGCTTTTGTCGAAGAAAGCATAACGTTCGCCACTTTTAGATATAAAGTGTAACTTTCTTGCTTTTGTTGAAGAAAGCATAACGTTCGTCACTTTTAGAGATAAAGTGCAACTTTCTTGCTTTTGTCGAATGAAGCATAACGTTCGCCACTTTTAAAAATAAAGTGTAACTTTTAGGGTTGAAGGCTTATACTCAGGCACCTTAATCACTTTTGAAGTTGAAAGTGTAACTTCTGAGGGCTGTTAGTCAGGTGTCTCGATTACTTTTGAAGATGAAAGTATAATTTACGAGGACTTATAGTCAGGTGCCTCATTCACTTTTGATGATAAAGTGTAACACTCAGGTGCCTCGTCACTTGGGTCGTCCAATATCTTGGCAAGTGCGGTCTACGAGGACTTGAAATCGGGTGCCTCGTCACTTGGGTCGTCTAATTTATTGGCAAGTACAGTCTGCGAGGACTTGAAATCGGGTGCCTCGTCACTTAGGTCGTCTAATTTCTTGGCAAGTGCAGTCTACGAGGACTTGACCACCATTTAGAGTGGATCACCATCTTGGGTTGATTTTTTTATTTTTTTATTCTTTTTTTTAATTCGTCAATTCTTGTGCCTCCTCCCTTGGTCATCCAATTACTTGGCAAGGGATACTCCCGAGGACTTAAACCACCATTTTTGGTGGACCACTATCTTGGGTGGATTTTTAATTCATCTGTAGTTCAGAGTTTTTTCTATGGTAGAGCTAGTATTTGGGTTCTTAACTTCTGGGACTGCACCATGGGTGATAGTGTTGCATGTTTCTTCTCCTAGTTCAATCTTCCCGGCCGCCAGCTTCTCATGGTATATCCTTCGCAGACTGTAACAGTCCATAGTGGAATGTCTTGCGTATTGGTGGTATACACAAAAATCTGGTCTTCTTTTCATCTCTTTCGTTACAACCAACTGGGGCCTTAGAGGTTTCACAACTCCGTGCTCGACTCATTGTTCGTACAGGCTTCTGAATGCCTGCTCGTTGCATGTGATAGCCTCCGGAACTGGCATTTTGGTATACTTGTCCCCATGCTTTTCTCTACTTCGCTCAAATTTCTCATTCTTCTCCCTCTTGCCCCCTTGTGGTTTTGACTGAGAATCCGCCAAAGTCACAGTTGTTGTCCTCTTGCTCTTCCATGTAACCATCGCATGGCTGGTGGGAAATATCATGATTCCCCCCAAGTCTTGTGCAAAAGATGAGAGGGTCGCAAATGAATCACAAACTTTGGTAATGAGGTGGAGCTTGAAGGCGTCTAAAACACCATTGTTGCATATGCTAACCAAGTTCTTTTCTTCAATTGGCTTTGCACACTTCTGTGCTTGGGCCCTGAACCTATCCACGTAATCTTACAGCTCCTCATTTGGCTTTTGCTTGAATCGCATGAGCTCTACGATGGTTACCTGTTTCTGCACATAGAAAAATTTCTTAAAAAATTACAATTTTAGATCATCACAATCATGGACTGATCCCTTCTCCAAGTTGTAGTACCAACTGAAGACATTATTCGTCAAAGTCTTGTTGAATTCCCTCATCAACAAGTTGTGATTGTTCATTTCATCATATCCTAACCATGGAGACATTGACTCCACGAACCTGACAATATGTTCCCTGGCATTTCCCTTCTCCCCATTATATTTTGGCAATTGCGGGGGATGCTCGATATATCCTGCCGGGTAAGGTTGTCTCCGAATATGTGCCGGGTAGGGTGGAGTAAAGTCTAACTCCGAAGGTCAGGATGTCTGCCTGTGAAGTTAATTGATCACATCGATCATATGATCTTTTGTCACATATTGGCTCGTGGTATGGACTCTTTATGGTGTTGTGATGTGTGGTACAAAAATTGGTTGATGTACACTGACATCATGTAAATTCTGTATCGGTTGTGCTTGTGGGATGGTTTTTTCGATGAGGCTTGGGATGAGTGGTATCTGCACTTGTGAAAATGCGGGGAAAGTGGTCGGAATGATGTTTGTTTGAGGCTGGCTGACTTCCAGTCTGGGTTGTGGCACGTCACCACTGTTCTGAAGTTCCAAGTGGATGATTGGAACAGACTGACTCTCCGTTAATGGAGGTGTAGTCTGATTCTCCTTACTATTACTATCGTTGTTTTTGTCCTCCACTCCTGCCCGTTCTCCTTGTGAATTTTCTGGGAACACTGTGACGCCCCCCAAAATTAGGTATACATCACCCATCTTAAGTCGCTAGATACATGGTACATAATTCAAATACAACTTAATAATACAACTGTCGTGTACAATACGACAGAACATAAACTGTGAGTTTGAATACAAATATTATCTTCTAGAGAGTATCCATACTCAAAAGGAGTCCTCATTACAATTATTATCATACTATTACATAGAATAGTGAGGACTACTAATGCTATCATCTAGGACCATCACTCTGTTCTCCGACTAGTCTCAGCTACGTTCTCATTTCCTGAAGAGAACAGTGAAAGAAAGGGTGAGCTCAACTAGCCTAGTAAGAAATATTATGACTAAGATAATGCAGAATAAATTATTATTAGTCTTCAACAATGCTAAACTGATAAAATACAATAGACATCAAGTTTAACTGCAGCGGAACCAACAATCCATTAAAAGAGTCAAGTAGAGAATAAAATCTACTATCTTTTATGATTTAAAAGGTTTTTCATGACTTTTATCGCTGGGACTCAGCTTAATAAATAATCCACATCATCGAATCACCCCTGCATTACGGCCAAGGATATTCTTTAGTATCACGACCACGAATTATCTATGCACTACGGCTAAAGATAATCATGTTTTCATCAACGGTCCTGATTATGCCATAAAACAATTCATCTCTGCACTACGGCCAAAGAGAATCCATAGCCATAATCATACCAAAAACTGTCCATCAATGCACTACGGGCCAATGAGGACTTTTTTCACATCATTTGTAATATTACGGTCATGATTACACCGATTAATCCCTGGTCATAATCATACCAAGTCCATCTATGCACTACAGGCCATAGATGACTTTCAACAAAATATAAACATGAGGATGATGACAATGATATAAGAATTCAATAAAACAAGTTCAAGAATTAATTTATCCATGAACCAATAACGTTCAAATTGTCAACATGATACTTTTGTGTAGAGTAAAATTCAAAAATGCTCAGAAGAATATTTCCATGAAAAGATACTCGATGAAGCGCAAATATCAAAGATATTTCACTAATTTCATGGAGTATAGAAGTCAAAGTTTTAACCAACTGAGTATAATAAAGAATGAAATAACAAAAGAAATCACCATGCATGCGATAGACCGCACAGACAGGTTATTCCAACAGAATAATAAATAATGGAACCAGGTCCGGTGTAAAACGCACAGACAGGATATTCCAACAGAATAATAATAAAGACGGAACCAGGTCCGGTGTAAAACACACAGACAGGATGTTCCAACAGAATAATAATAAAGACGGAACCCGGTCCGGTGTAAAATACACAGACAGGATGTTCCAACAGAATAATAATAAAGACGGAACCAAGTCCGGTGTAAAATACACAGACATGATGTTCCAACAGAATAATAGAAGAATGTCACCAAGTATAGGGTAGACCGCGTAAACAGGTTATTCCAACAGAATAATAAATAATGGAATAACAGAAGTTCTCTTCATGAATACAAAAGAAATAATACCCCTTACGAGTACAACAAATAATATCTCTTACCTTTGAAAGAAGAGTATTCCGACTGGTAGGACGAGAATATACTCGAAAAAACTTGTACTACGCTCAAAGCTTTCTTAAACTCTAAAGAAATACGCTCAAGATTATAGAAGAAGAACTCTCTCTATAGTTTCTCTCTCTAGAGTTTCAGTAAATTCGTAAGAAAATAATAAAGGAATGAGCTTCTATTTATAGAAAAATGGAATGCATAGTAACTAATCCATGAACGGTCCAGATTGATTTACTTTAATCTGACGATCCATATTTAAAGAAAAATCTTTTAAATAAAATATAATATATTCTATTTATAGAATAACTTTAATAAAGTATTATGTTTTATATAAAAAGATGTTTCTGTTTTATTACGTTAATAATACGAATAAAACAAAACTTCATTATCGCTAAATAATTCATATTATTAATTGACAATAATTGAATCAAACTGAGTGACTAATCACGTAAGCCTCAATAATCAATACTGTATGTTACTATGCAACCACACGTATTACTGTACTTTTACTACCGAGTAGTTCAACAGTATCAACGGTAAAACTTTCGCCGTTATTTTTAATAAAATATTTTTGTCGTTTTCTCATTCCGACAATAATTCCGTTGTGGGGTCCACCAATAATTGTGTCGTCGTATGAATATTCCCCGACAAAAATAATATTTTCCGACCAATCGAATATAATACAACAACTTGCATACTTTGCAAAATTTATAAATACTACCCACAACTATAACATTATCTTAAATTCACACCATAATATTTTAAAAAAATATTTCAAAAAATTAAATCTTTATTCATAAAATCTGGGGTTTCACAAACATAGCCTTGAAAGCGGGAATCTGCATCAACTGCTGGCGAAAGTTTTCCATTTCCTCTTGCTTCCTCTGCATTTCTAGCATCATAGCCATCATCATCTCTTGTCCTTCCCGTGCTTCCTTTAACGCCTTGAGCATCTTCAGTTGCACAATATTTTCCTGTTTTCTACTTCCTTCCTTATCTGGCCTTCCCGCGCCTATCTGCCTGGCATTCGTTGGTTGTTGATCAGCCATATATGGTGATGTTGAACTTCCTTCCGAGGCGTCTTCAAGGATGGGTTGATTGATATTTAGATTTACGCCTTGGAAAGCTTGACTTGCTTGCCTTATAACTGAATCCGATGAGGTAGTGCTATTTGTTGGTGAAGGTCTTCATGTTGTTCTCCCACTTCGAGTTGTGAGCATACCCTTCACGAATTCTACACCTCTCCAACAAAGTCGCTAAAGAAATGTGGGTAATGACATCGTACCTTACTAGGGTTAGGGTTTCATGTTGACTGAGGAGGAGAGAAATCCACGAAAAGTATGAAATTTATTGATTGATTAAAGAGGGGAGAACGACAGGTGGACGATTACTCCAATGACGCGTGGCAGAACTCCTAGAATTCGAAAACCTTATTAACGTTATTGGGATTCCAAGAGCCTTCTTCTTGAGTGTTGAGAGAGAATGTCCAGGTCCTTTGATCTTCCAAGAGTCCAAGTCCTGCGTCTGAAGAGAGGTCCCAAACCCTTTTTAGTCTTTTAGGTGGAATATCCAAGCCTTAAGTCACTAAAAGAGTCCTCCCCCTTCCTAGAATGGAAGGGGTATTTATAGAGTTTCTTGGAATCAAGTAGTCACATGTTAGGCACATGTTTTCAGGAAAATTTCAGAAATACCCTTTAGTAATTAGAATAATGCCCATAGTGCCATGTCCTTCTAGCCACCAATCTAATCCCTGAATCAATTCCCAAAACGAGCCGCCTCCACGAGTCTTCTGCCTCGGGACACGTGGAGGCTTCTCTCGGGTCTAGCACATTTATTTTGACTTTTCTGTCTTCATTTAATTCTTTTAGGTCACATGTGAACCCTAATTTATACTTGGGCCCACACAATTCAATCAATTACTTCTTATTCAATCAATTACTATTTGGATTATAGCATTGAATTGAATAAGAATTATTAGGAAGGGAAGAAAGCTTTAAATAGAAAAAAGTTTTAAATAAGAGTAAAGTAGATAAAAAATAGCTAATGTGTATTGATAAACTCAAAACGACAATCTTTTTGGAATAAAAATTATTTCTTTAAATGATAATCTTTTAAAAAAGGAGGGAGTAATAACAATTGCAGAGGAGAGGACTACCAGTAGAAAGTGCTCTTCTTTTCCAAGATTCTAGACACCAACTTACAAGATCTTGATATTTCCCGGCATTGGCTGTATTTCTTGGCTTTAATTTTGCAATAAATTGCCTCAGTTCTACACTTTGGGGCCACATAAAAAAGAAAAGAAAATCCAAGTCTTATGTTTTGTTTGGCTAATTAATTAAATTAAATTAAAAAAAATCATATTTGGTTCCATCAGGCCTTGGAAACATATGATAAAAGCCATATAAATTCTAGTGCTGCAAGGTGCAAAAGGATGTCCCTGGCAAGTTGCAGCTACCTCTGTTGCAAAGATACATTTTGACTTTTTTTAAAATTAATTTACGAAATTTTAAATTTTAAAATTAATATATAATTATTAGTTCTAATACACCAACTATAACAAATGTAAATTAAATAAGAAGTACAATTAATTATCAAATTTGATGTTTAAAAAACATTTATGACAATGTAATTATCTGAAGGGGTTGAGTCCATGCAATTTATCCGGTCCATTTTGTGCCTCTAGATTCGGTTAGTCACTGTGAATTTATCATGAACTATTAAATGTGTTATATTCATTGCCTTGAAACTAGACCATATAATTAAACGTACAAACTTGGTTTCACAAATTTTTGTTTTAGCTTTTGTTTATTTCTTATTCAAATTAGTATAAATATTTTTCATACTTGTAACAACTAAATACCATACAAATTTGTAACTTATGTAGAAGAAATCCCAACCAATTAGGAAAAGAGAATATGTTTTTTTTATATCTCTAATAGGAAAAAGAACTTTTAAAAGAATTTTTATAATTTGTTCTACCAAACTTATTCCAAGATTTTTAATCACAAATTTATGTAAAATAATATATCTTCAAAAATTTAATGTGTAATAATTTTATTATTACAAATTTATTAAAATATAGAAAATATCTTTTATCATGTCACGCAATTTGATTATATATTATTGCTACTAGTAAATTTTATTATTAAATTAATGTCCCAAATAAATTAAATTCATTAAATTTTGAATTTTTATCAAACAATTGTCTATATCTATATTATAAAGGTTGAATGACCCCTCTGTTTGATATTTTTTGAACTTTCTGTACTTTTTATCCATTTTGACCCCAACCTGATCCATTCTTACCGATTTTTGACCTAAACCGATCCAATTTGACTTGATCTCAATTTCACCAATTAATTTTTTTTTTAAAAAAAACCTAAAAAGTTTCAAATAATTTTAAAAATAATATTTTTAATATTTTAAAATCGAATTAAGCTTATTTAGGGTTCAAATCGGGTTCCTTTTACTAGATTTAAGCTTAGGGTTGTGTACATCCATCCTCAAATTGGGTTCCTTTTGCTCTATTTAAGCTTAGGGTTGTGTACATCCATCCTCAATCAGCCTCGGTAAATGCAGAAGACAGCTCCAAACAAAGTTCTGATACCAACACAGTGAATTCTATTTCAAATACCATTCCCAGTTTATTTAGGGGGAAAACTTATTGTTCTCTAAACTTGTGTTGTTTGCTTCAATTTATATCACTCATACCGTACCTTTCTATATCTATATTATAAAGGTTGAATGACACTTTCTATTTGACATTTTTTGACGTACCTTTAAACCGATTTTCATTTTTACCAAATTTTGACCTAACCCGACCCAATTTAACTTGATCTCAATTTCACCAATTAAATTTTTTTAAAAAAATAATTAAAAAATTTTTAAAATTATTTTAAAAATAATATTTTAAATCGAATTAAACTTATTTAGGGTTCAAATCGGATTCTTTTTACTCAATTTAATCTTAGGGGGGTGTATTCAATTAAGATTTTTAAAAAAAAATTTTACGTAACAAACTTTTGTAGAATTTGTGGGATTTTAATGATTTTCACAGACTTTAAAGACTTGTTTAAAATGACTTTTATAGACTCCATGAAATAAATAACAGGCTTTTATAAACTTTTTATCAAGACTGTGATAGACTTTTGTATACTTCTAATATATATTGTAACTTATATTAATTGTTAATTAATCCATGTGTACAACCTCTTCCTCTTTTTTTATGAACTATAGTAAATCTCATTAAATTATTGTGGCATGAGATTTTATATACGTTGAAAGTGTTCACATTATTATACTCATTTCATGATACATTTGGATACTCGGATACCAATAAAACTTTAGAAACTACAAACGCAATACAAAAATTAAGCTCACTTTTCATTGAGTTATATATACTTTATGCATATGCATACGCTTTTTACTAATAATTGATTACTTTTTATTATTGATTGCTTTACTAATATATATATATATATATATATATATATATATATATTGTGAAACACCAAATTTTATGAATAAAGATTTATTTTTTTTGAAATATTTTTTTAAATATTATGGTGTGAATTTGAGATAATGTTATAGTTGTGGGTAGTATTTATAAATTTTGCAAAGTATGCAAGTTGTTGTATTATATTCGATTGGTCGAAAAATATTATTTTTGTCGGAAAATATTCGTACGACGACATAATTATTGGTGGACTCCACAACGAAATTATTGTCGGATTGAGAAAACGATAAAAAATATTTTATTAAAAATAACGGCGGAAGTTTTACCGTTGATACTGTTGAACTACTGGGTAGTAAAAGTACAGTAATACGTGTGGTTGCATAGTAACACACAGTATTGATTATTAATGCTTATGTGAGAAGTCACTCAGTTTGATTCAATTATTGTCAATTAATAATATGAATTATTTAGCGATAATGAAGTTTTGTTCTATTCGTATTATTAACGTAATAAAACAGAAACATCTTTTTATATAAAACAGAATACTTTATTAAAGTTATTCTATAAATAGAATATATTATATTTTATTTAAAAGATTTTTCTTTAAATATGGACCGTTAGATTAAAGTAAATCAATATGGACCGTTCATGGATTAGTTACTATGCATTTCATTTTTCTATAAATAGAAGCTCATTCCTTCATTCTTTTCTTACGAATTTACTGAAACTCTAGAGAGAGAAACTATAGAGAGAGTTCTTCTTCTATAATCTTGAGCGTATTTCTTTAGAGTTTAAGAAAGTTTTGAGCGTAGTACAAGTTTCTTCGAGTATATTCTCGCCCTACCAGTCGGAATACTCTTCTTTCAAAGGTAAGGGATATTATTTGTTGTACTCGTAAGGGATATTATTTGTTGTACCCGTAAGGGGTATTATTTCTTTTGTATTCATGAAGAGAACTTCTGTTATTCCATTATTTATTATTCTGTTGGAATAACCTGTATACGCGGTCTACCCTATACTTGGTGACATTCTTCTATTATTCTGTTGGAACATCCTGTCTGTGTGTTTTACACCGGACCTGGTTCCGTCTTTATTATTATTCTATTGGAACATCATGTCTGTGTGTTTTACACCGGACCTGGTTCCGTCTTTATTATTATTCTGTTGGAATATCCTGTCTGTGCGTTTTACACCGGACCTGGTTCCATTATTTATTATTCTGTCAGAATATCATGTCTGTGCGTTTTACGCCGGACCTGGTTCCGTCTTTATTATTCTGTTGAAACATCCTGTCGGTGTGAATTTCACCTAACCTGGTTCCGTTATTATTATTCTATTGGAATAACCTGTCTATGCGAAGTACCGCATGCATGGTGATTTCTTTTGTTATTCCATTCTTTATTATACTCAGTTGGTTAAAATTTTGACTTCTATACTCCATGAAATTAGTAGAATATCCTTGATATTTGTGCTTCATCTAGTATCTTTTCATGAAAATATTCTTCTGAGCATTCTTGAATTTTACTCTACACAAAAATATCATGTTGACAATTTGGACGTTATTGGTTCCTGAAAAAATTAATTCTTGAACTTGTTTTATTGAATTCTTATATCATTGTCATCATCCTCATGCTTATATTATGTTGAAAGTCATCTGTGGCCTGTAGTGCATAGATGGACTTGGTATGATTATGACCAGGAATTATTCGGTATAATCATAACCGTAATGTTACAAATGATGTGAAAAAAGTCCTTATTGCCCCGTAGTGCATTGATGGACAGTTTTTGGTATGATTATGGCTATGGATTCTCTTTAGCTGTAGTGCAAAGATGAATTATTTTATGGGATGATCAGGACCGTTGATGAAAACACGATTATCTTTGGCCCGTAGTGCATGGATAATTCGTGGTCGTGATACTAAAGAATATCCTTGGCCATAGTGCAGGGGTGATTCGATGATGTGGATTATTTATTAAGCTGAGTCCCAACGATAAAAGTCATGAAAAACTTTTTAAATCATAAAAGATAGTAGATTTTATTCTCTACTTGACTCTTTTAATGGATTGTTTGATCCGCTGCAGTTAAACTTGATGTCTATTGTATTTTATCAGTTTAACACTGTTGAAGGCTAATGATAATTTATTTTACATTATCTTAGTCATAATATTTCTTACTGGGCTAGTTGAGCTCACCCTTTCTTTCATTGTTCTCTTCAGGAAATGAGAATATAGTTGGGACGAGTCGGAAAACGGAGTGATGGACCAGATGATAGCATTAGTAGTCCTCACTATTCTATATAATAGTGTGATAATAATTGTAATAATGACTCCTTTTGAGTATGGATACTCTTTAGAAGACAATATTTGTATTCAAACTCACAGTTTATATTTTGTCGTATTGTACACGACAGTTGTATTAGTAAGTTGTATTTGAATTTTGTACCATGTATCTGGCGACCCAAGATGGGTGATGTATACCTAATTTTGGGGCGTCACAGTTGGTATCAAAGCTTAGGGATATGATCCCTGGCTAGGATGTGAGAATAGAACTAGGAGGGGAGAGACGGGGAATTCCTTCGCTAGTATGACCTATCTAAGTTTATTTGGTATTTAATTGGTCGGTCAAAGTATATGGATAATATGTTATATGTTAATGAACCTTTATTTTGTGGCAGTATCTGAAAATGACATCCGAGAATATTGAAAATAGCAATGGAGCACAAGAGACCGTTGAGTCTCCACATATCAATAATCAGGAGAATGTGCATCAGGAAGGCAACAATCCTCATGCAAACAACAACATTGACCAAATGATGAATGATGGACTGTTCAGAGGCTTTATGCAATTCATGCAACATCAGGCGAGAGCGGCTCCTGTCCAAAATGTAGGTGAAAACACTGGAAACTCTCGGACGGTCACTGCTAAACAGTTTAAGGAGCTGGGACCACCGGAGTTTATAGGAGAGCCAAAACCACTTAAGGCGGAAGCATGGATAAAGCAGATCACCAAGATATTTGATGTCTTGGGATGCTCCGAGGAACAAAAGGTTCCCTTCGCCACCTTCATGTTGCGTGAAGAGGCAGATTACTAGTGGAAATCTGTAAAACGTACCCAGCCTGACGCACTCAAGATGTCTTAGGAGAAGTTACAAGAGCTATTTAACGACAAGTACTTTTTCGAGAGTATTCGTCATATGAAGGAGGTGGAGTTTATCAAGCTGGAGCAAAATAATATGACCGTGTCGAAGTATGAGGCTAAATTTGCTGAGTTATCCCGATTTGCGTCCCACTTGGTTGATAATGAAGAAAGAATGACGCGGATGTTTTTAAGAGGTTTGAAGCCTAAGATACGTCAATATCTTATCTCTCATAAACTGTGTTTGTATTCAGATGTTGTAAATAGGGCTCAGTTAGTAGAGCGCGATATTGAGTCAACGCAATCAAAGGAGAACAGCCGACAAAATGATAATACCAGTGAGAGCAGCCATCAAAGCGGTGACAATAAGCATGGAGGGAATCAACATGCCAGAAATGGTAACCACTTCGGTAGTAATCATGGTCAAAACAATAAGAATGGACATTTTAAGAAGAGAAGGTTCAACAATGAAGTGAAGACGTCGGTATCACTACCCGTTTCAAAGGAAGAAGAACGACCACCGTTTCGTATGTTTCAAATGCGGACAGGAGGGACACATCAGTCCAAACTGCGCGATGCCGTCTAAAGCATGTTGTAATTGTGGAAGAGAATGTCACTTAGCCCGATTTTGTAGTTCACCGAAGACAAGTTCAGCTAAGATGGAAGCACCAAAGGCCGTCCCAGAAATGTCAAAACCGGTAGTTTAAGAGATAGCGTTATTTTTTCGTGACAAGGAACCTGAATAAAATTATCACGGGTATGTTAGTCATAAGCTCTTGTGAAGTCTATACCGTGTTAGATACTGGTTCTACCCACTCTTTTATTTTACCTAGTTGTGTTCAATGTTTGAAGTTAACTCCGGAGAAGTTAGACTTTGATATATTTGTTTAAACTCAGTTGGGAGAAACCTTCGTTACCTCTACTGTTTATAAATCTTGTTGATTCAAATCAACACTTTCACGTTACCTGTCGATCATATCTCTTTGAAAATACTTGCCTTGGATGTGATTTTAGGAATCGATTGGTTAGCTACTCATCATGCTTTTCGTAAGGTTGTTAGCTTTCATATTCCTAACCAACCTGTTATGCGAATTCAAGCAACCAAACCACTAAAGTCAATCATTGTCATATCAAGCCATAAGTAAAAAGCCCTGAGCCTTTATCTGGTGACTTCCTTGTGTGGAATGCACCGAAGCCAGACTTTTTGTAGGCGACGTCGTCAATGATGATGGCAAGTTGATAGGTATCAATGTGACGTGCTATCCAAGTCTTGGATGAGGGTCACAGTTTTAAACGATATTTCTATTGTTAATAAATTTCCTGACGTATTCTTGAAGACTTCTTAGCCTACCCCAGAGCGTGAAATCGAATTTTGTATTGACCCCAGTACAAAACCCATTTCTTAAACCTCAAATATTTCTTCAACCAAAACGAATGTATAATGCGCCAAAGACGTTGGCTCGAGCTGTTGAAGATTACGATTGTACCACTTAATATCATCGTAGAAGTGCGAACGTGGTAGCTGACGCGTTGAGTAGAAGATCGTATGCGAGTGAGATATTGTTAACACAAAGACCCATTTCGTATAACCTACAAATGATGAAGATAGAGTTAAAGACTCTAGGGACCCACGTGAAGATAACGAATATACGATTAGAATCGACTTTAATTGATAAAGTTAAAGCCGTGCAAGCTACGGACTCGGAGCTGATGAATATTAAGAAGAAGGTTCAAGAGGGCGTTATTTTAAAAGCAAGAGTTGCTGAAGAGAGGAAATCTCAACCCTCGATTTAATTGGCCCATTTAAAATCCTCGATCAAGTAGGAATTGTGGCTTATAGACTCGTTTTACTGCCAAGTATGTCGCGTGTTCATAACATTTTTTAACGTATTGATGTTACGTAAATATGTGGAAGACCCGAACCACATTATTGATTTAGAACCGGACGAGATAGCGAATAATTTAACGTATGAAGATGTACCTGTTAAAATCCTGGAATGTATTCAACACTCAAAGGTTATACCTCAAGAGTTAGAATCTGACGAAGTGTCCTTATCTGTTCGGCATACCAGGTACGTACATAAATTTTGAGGGCAAAATTTCATAAGGAGGGGAGATTATGAAACCCCAAATTTTATGAATAAAGATTTAATTTTTTCGAAATATTTTTTAAATATTATGATGTGAATTTGAGATAATGTTATAGTTGTGGGTAGTATTTATAAATTTTGCAAAGTATGCAAGTTGTTGTATTATATTCGATTGGTCGGGTAATATTATTTTTGTCGGGGAATATTCGTACGACGACACAATTATTGGTGGACCCCACAACAGAATTATTATCGGATTGAGAAAACGATAAAAAATATTTTATTAAAAATAACGGCGGAAGTTTTACCGTTGATACTGTTGAGCTACTCGGTAGTAAAAATACAATAATACGTGTGGTTGCATAGTAGCACGCGGTATTGATTATTAATGCTTATGTGAGAAGTCACTCAGTTTGATTCAATTATTGTCAATTAATAATATGAATTATTTAGCGATAATGAAGTTTTGTTTTATTCGTATTATTAACGTAATAAAACAGAAACATCTTTTTATATAAAATAGAATACTTTATTAAAGTTATTCTATAAATAGAATATATTATATTTTATTTAAAAGATTTTTCTTTAAATATGGACCGTCAGATTAAAGTAAATCAATCTGGACCGTTCATGGATTAGTTACTATGCATTCCATTTTCCTATAAATAGAAGCTCATTTCTTCATTCTTTACTTACGAATTTACTGAAACTCTAGAGAAAGAAACTATAGAGAGAGTTCTTCTTCTATAATCTTGAGCGTATTTCTTTAGAGTTTAAGAAAGTTTTGAGCGTAGTACAAGTTTCTTCGAGTATATTCTCGCCCTACCAGTCGGAATACTCTTCTTTCAAAGGTAAGAGATATTATTTGTTGTACTTGTAAGGTGTGACGCCCCCAAAATAGGTATACAACACCCATTCTGAGTCGCCAAAATACATGGTACAGAAACAACTACATCTTTATTATTACAACACAAGAACTGTGAGTTTAAATATAAATATTGTCATTTAGACAATATCCACACTCAAATAAGTCCTCATTACAATTATTGATACATTATTTCACAAAAATGGTGAGGACTACTAAAGTAACTTCTAGAACCATCATTCCATACCCCGACTAGTACTCACTACATTCTCGCCTCCTGAGAAAAATGGAACAAAAAGGAAAAGGGTGAGCTCAACTAGCCCAGTAAAGAACATTATGACTAAGATAATACAGAACAAATTATCGTTAGTCTTCAACAGGGAAAAATCTAATAGAATACAATAGACAACAAGTTTTAAATCAATAACTGCAGCGGAAACAGCAAACCATTAGAAGAGTCAAGTAGAGAATGAGTTCTACTATCTTCTAAGATTTAAAAGTCCATCATCAATATTTTATCCCTGTAACAACAATCAATAACCATCTTTAATCAAATATTCATCTTTGCACTACAGGCCAAAGATATTCATTTGTATCACCAGTCGGTCATGTTCATCTCAACACCTGTTCATCTTTGCACTACGGGCCAAAGATATTCATAAGTTAATCATTCATCTTTGCACTACGGGCCAAAGATATTCAGTAATATCATCATTTAGGACTGAGGATGATGAAAAATATCTTAAAGAAAACGAATCCAGTGAAACAAAATAACAAATATTAAGGATTCGTATTTCGATTTATCCATGTCCAAAAATACCTTATAATTAGTCATAGTGAAGTAGAATTCAAGAATGATCAAAACATGGATACAATCAAAGCTAGTACCCAGAATAGATATTTTGGACGAAAAGAAGAAAATTTTATTTTTTGGTGAATAGTAACTCGTGAATAGTAACTCGTGAATAGTAACTCGTGAATAGTAACTCATGAATAGTAACCCCGACGTGAAAAGTTCCAAATTTGATAAAAATTTCTAACCAATATTTCGACATAATGATATTGAAGAAATAA
The DNA here is from genome assembly GCA_016801055.1 of Panax notoginseng. Classification (NCBI taxonomy): domain Eukaryota; kingdom Viridiplantae; phylum Streptophyta; class Magnoliopsida; order Apiales; family Araliaceae; genus Panax; species Panax notoginseng. Next base: position 17,958,393 of record CM029014.1, read on the forward strand.
TATTATTTTTGAATAAAATAACATCCCTTACCTCGTAAAGACAGTACTTCTGGTCGGAATACCGGTATAAGGCTGAAAGACACTTGCTCTGATGAATAGAAACTCTCAAAGTATCTAAATACTCACAAAATACACTCAATAATCTAGAGAGAGAAAGAGAGAAAACTTGTTTCTGGTGTGATTTTTAATTCTAACTTAGCCCTCTATTTATAGGAAAATGTTAGCACGCCGAATCAGACTTAACCTGCAACCTGATGGCTTTACCTGCTACTATTCTCACCCACCACATTTGAATAAAAATCTCAGCACATTTCTTCACCAACCAAGAGTGGGGCCCACCAATTCTAGAATTTTCTACCAAAATGATTAACTCCGAAAATTCAACAATTTCTGAACCAGTCATCTCGTAAAATTCATAATAAATCATACATTCATTTTTAACGGTTCAAAATTTGTGGACATATACTCAACTTATATATGTATAACATATCCAAAAATTACCACGATCCAACGGTCGGATTAAAAATTATAATCCCCGTAAAATATCTCAAAAATCCTGATTTTTAATACCTCCATTCCGACAAAAATACTAATAAAAACCTCAACATTAACTCCTTCATTTTTAACCACAAAAATATATCCCTCATTTATATCCACAAAAAATAAATATTTCCTTATCATATGAATCAATAATTAATTATTCACAAATAATATTACAGAATCACATTTATGACAACCAGGCCGTTCCCAGGAAAGAGGGGGCTTTCCAATAAGGATTTCTCCTTACTGGCGCGCAATTAGATGACCAAACCTCTCCTTAGACAGAACTTTCTAGACATTGCCAATAATGTTATCTAATAATATTATTCAAATAATATGAATTATTGATCTGATAATGGAAAATACTGTGTAGTGACAATTATTGAAACAACAGTAATATAAAATATCAACGCAGCAATTATTGAATCAATAAAATAAAATACTGAACAGTAATTACTGTAACCATTATTGAGTAGTGCCTTCTTACGTAAGAATCAATAATTGGTGCAATACAGTGTGCTACTGTGTAACAACGCGTATTACTGTGTTTTAACCACCGGGTATTCCAACAGTATTAACGGTAACAACTACGCCGTTATTAATAAACAACATATACTTGTCGTTTTCTTCATCCAATCGCTTTCCGTTATGGGGCCCACAAAAGACTGCGCCGTCGTACGAATATTCCCCGACAGGAAGAATATTCCACGACCAAACGAATATTCCCCGACAACAATGAATATTTTATAACCACCTGCTTATTTGAAATATTTGCGCATTTTACCCATAACTAACCTCATTAATCAATTTAACACTTACTATTTCAAAATAATAAATAGAGGGAATTTAAATTTCATTTATTAATAATTTGGGGTCTTACAACCTCTCCTCCTTATGAAATTTCGTCCTCGAAATTGACGTACGTACCTGGTGTTTCGAAAAGATGAGGATACCTCGCTTTCATTTCCGTTTCCAACTCCCAGGTCATTTCCTCAATAGTATGGTTTCTCCACAAAACTTTAACTTGTGGTATGACCTTCGTACGTAGGACATGCTCCTTTCTATCCAAGATCTTGACATGTACCTCTTCGTACGTTAAGTCTTCAGCTATCTCGTCCGGTTCTAACTCACTAACGTGGTCTGGGTCTTTCACATATTTACGTAACACAGATATATGAAAAACATTATGAACACGAGACATACTTGGAGGTAACGCGAGTCTATAGGTCACATTTCCTACTCGGTCAAGAATCTGAAATGGACCAACAAATCGTGGATTGAGCTTTCCTCTCTTCCCAAATCTTGTAACCCCTTTCCATGGAGCCACACGTAACAATACATGATCCCCAATGTCAAATTCCACGTCCTTTCGATGAAGATCCGCATAACTCTTTTGTTGATCATGTGCCGTTTGTATACGTTGTCGAATCGTTTGGATCTTCTCTGTAGTCATGCGTACCAACTTTGGTCCCAACAATGTTGCTTCACCCACCTCGTCCCAGCATACTGGAGAGCGACACTTTCGTCCATATAATGCTTCAAATGGCGCCACACCTATACTTGCCTGATAACTGTTATTGTAAGAGAATTCCACCAATGATAGGTACTTATCCCAACTCCCTTTGAAATCTAGGACACAAAGTCTTAATAGATCTTCAAGAGTTTGAATAGTCCTCTCTGATTGTCCGTCCGTTTGAGGATGGTATGCCGAACTAAATCGTAAATCTGTGCCCATAGCTTTTTGCAAGCTAACCCAAAATCTTGAAGTGAATCTTGGGTCACGATCCGAAACTATGGATACTGGCATGCCATGCAGTCTCACAATCTCATCTACGTATATACGAGCAAGACGTTCAAGGGAATAAGTCTCCCGTATCGGCAAGAAATGAGCAGACTTGGTTAATATATCAACAATAACCCAAATAGCATTTATGCCTTGAGAAACCGTGGGAAGACCCGTAACGAAATCCATGGTAATGTGTTCCCACTTCCATTTCAGAATCTCAAGTGGTTGCAATGGACCCTTTGGTACTTGATGTTCCGCCTTTACACGTTGACAAGTTAAACACCTCGAGATAAACTTTGCAATCTCTCTCTTCATATTATTCCACCAAAATGTATGTCGTAGATCACGATACATTTTGGAACTTCCAGGATGGATTGCAAATGGTGTATTGTGTGCTTCCATCATGATCTTGTACTTCAAATCAGAATTGTTAGGAACACAGAGTCTAGAGTGGACTCGAAGTATTCCTTCTTCATCGATTCTTGCTTCTGGAATAGAACCTTCTTGCACTTTCTTCTTCATACGCATTAACTCTATGTCCGTAGCTTGAGCAGCTTTAACTTTATCGATTAAAGTCGGTTCTACTCGTATATTTGATATCATCATGTGGGTACTTGGAGCCTTCATCTCTATCTCCATCCTTTGCAAGTCATACAAAATGGGCCTTTGTTTTAACAACATTACACTCGTACCCGCATATGATCTTCTACTCAATGCGTCAGCTACTACGTTTGCTTTTCCAGGATGATATTGGATGGTATGATCGTAATCTTTCAACAGCTCGAGCCAACGTCACTGCCGCATGTTGAGTACCTTTTGGGTGAAGAAATATTTGAGGCTTTTATGATCTGTATAGATCTCCACTTTCTCCCCATACAGGTAGTGTCTCCAGATCTTCAACGCGAAAACTACTGCTGCCAACTCCAAATCATGAGTAGGATAATTCCTCTCATATTCTTTGAGTTATCGCGAGGCATAGGCTATGACTTTCCCATGTTGCATGAGAACACATCCTAACCCTTTGCCTGAAGCATCACTGTAGATAACAAATCCATCCGAACCAGATGGTATTGTCAGAACAGGTGCCGAAATGAGTCTCCTCTTAAGCTCTTGAAAACTCTTCTCGCATTCTTCGCTCCATACGAATTTGATATCTTTCCGAGTCAGCTGAGTTAACGGGATAGCGATTCGAGAAAACCCTTCCACGAATCTTCGATAATAACCAGCTAAGCCTAGAAAGCTACGTACTTCGGTCACCGTCTTTGGTTGCTCCCAACTTTGTATTGCTTCAATCTTCGTCGGGTCAACAGATACTCCATGTTTTGACACCACGTGCCCTAGGAAAGCTACTTCCTCAAGCCAGAACTCGTATTTCTTTAACTTAGCATATAACTTGTTTTCACGCAGCCTTTGGAGTACCAGCTTCAAATGATGCTCATGATCTTCACGACTTTTGGAATATATGAGGATGTCATCAATAAAGACAACAACGAACTGATCCAAATAATCCCTGAATACTCGGTTCATCATATCCATAAAAGCCGCAGGAGCATTAGTCAATCCAAAAGACATGACTAGGAATTCATAATTCCCGTATCGAGTTCTGAAGGCAGTCTTTGGAATATCCTCAGTTTTAACCTTCAGCTGATGATATCCAGAACGAAGATCGATCTTTGAAAAGAATTGTGCTCCTTGTAACTGGTCAAACAGGTCATCAATACGAGGTAGCGGATACCTATTCTTAATAGTGACATGGTTTAATTCCCGGTAATCAATACAAAGTCGCATACTCTCGTCTTTCTTCTTTACAAATAAAACAGGAGCACCCCAAGGAGATGTACTAGGACGAATGAAACCGATGTCCAACAACTCTTGTAGTTGGACCTTTAACTCCTGAAGTTCAATAGGAGCCATTCGATATGGGGTTTTAGAAATGGGCTTTGTACCAGGTTCAAGATCAATAAAGAATTCAATTTCTCGTTTCGGGGTTAGACCGGGAAGTTCTTCAGGAAATACGTCAGGAAAGTCAATAACAACAGGAATATTATTCAAATTTGACGTGTCTTTATTCAAATCCATAACATGGGCTAAGAAAGCTTGACATCCGTTTTTTAATAAACGAATGGCTTTATGGCTTGATATAACAGTGATTGATTTTAATGGCTTAGTTGTTTGAATTCGTACAACAGGTTGGTTAGGAATATGAAAACTAACAACCTTACGAAAATAATCAATTTTGGCATGATGAGTAGTTAGCCAATCAATCCCTAAAATTACATCAAAAGCAAGTATCTTTAAAGAGATAAGGTCAACAGGTAAGGTGATGGTGCCAACTTGGATCACACAAGATTTATAAACAGTGGATGTGATGAAAGTTTCTCCTAACGGAGTCTCCACAAATAAATCAAAGTCTAACTTCTCCGGAGTCAAGTTTAAACGTTGAGCACAAGCAGGAGAGATAAAAGAATGGGTAGAACCGGTATCTAATAAGGTATAAACTTCGCATGAATTTATGATTAGCTTACCCGTGATCACCTCGTTTGAGTTCCTCGCATGTTGACCAGTCACGACAAACGCTCTTCCAGGAACCGTTGACTTTATCTTTTCTGGGACAGCTTTTTGAGTCACCATCCCCGCTGGACTTGGTTTTGCTATAGTGCAATCTCGAGCGATATGTCCTTCCTTTCCACAATTATAACATACCTTAAACTGTTGTGGGCAGTTTGGGCTGATATGTCCTTCTTTTCCGCACTTATAACATATAATCGGTGGTCGTTCTCCTCCATTGGAACCAATTACTGCTGGTGTTGACGTCTTCGTATTGTCATTATTGAATCTCCTCTTTTTAAAATCTCCTCCCGACTCGCTTCTTCTATTTTCATAGCTACGATTACCACCAGAGTGGTTGCCGTTCTTGTCTGTATTTTTCTTTCTCCGCTGGTTATCATTGTTCTGATGACTGCTGTCACCGATATGATCCTGGTTGTGGACCCTCTGTTGACCGTACTCATTATCTCGCTCTAATAATTGAGCCCTGTTGACAATATCTGAATAGAGAGAAAATTTATGAGAAATGAGATATTGACGTATGCCAGGTTTTAAACCTCTCAAAAACATCCTCGTCATACGTTCCTCATTCTCCACCAAATGAGGTGCAAACCTGGACAACTCTGCAAACCTCGCCTCGTACTGAGACACCGTCATGTTATTCTGCTCCAGTCTAATAAACTCTACCTCCTTCATATGACGAATACTTTCAGGAAAGTACTTGTCATTGAACAGTTTCTGAAATGTCTCCCAAGACATGCTGAGTGTGGTTGGATGGGTACGCTTCACAGACTCCCACCAGTAATCTGCCTCGCCACGGAACATAAAGGTGGCGAATGGAACCTTCTGTTCCTCCGTGCATCCCAAGACATCAAATATCTTGGTAATTTGCTTGACCCACGTTTCCGCCATGATCGGATTCGGCTTTCCCTTAAATTCTGGTGGTCCCAATTCTTTGAACTGTTTGGCTGTGACAAACCGGGAATTGCTATCATTTCCTCCTGTATTTTGAACACGAGTCTCCCTCGTCTGGTTTTGCATGAATTGTAAAAAACTTCTAAACATTCCATCATTCATCATCTGCTCATTGGTGTTGTTCACAGGAGGAACATTGTCAGTCTGTTGCACGTTCTCCTCGTTGGTAAGCACCGGTGTCTCCACGGTCTCATTTACTCCACTGTTAATATTCTCAGTCGACATTCTCAAATACTGCCATAAAACAAGGGTTAATTAAATAAATTAACAAATCACATAATACCCCTATATTATGACTGACCAATAAATAAGCTTAGGTAGGACACACTAGCGAAGGATTTATTCGTCTCTCCCTTCCTAGTTCTATTCTCCGATCTCCGCCAGAGATCATATCCCTAAGCTCTGATACCAACTGTGACGCCCCCAAAATAGGTATACAACACCCATTCTGAGTCGCCAAAATACATGGTACAGAAACAACTACATCTTTATTATTACAACACAAGAACTGTGAGTTTAAATACAAATATTGTCATTTAGACAATATCCACACTCAAATAAGTCCTCATTACAATTATTGATACATTATTTCACAAAAATGGTGAGGACTACTAAAGTAACTTCTAGAACCATCATTCCATACCCCGACTAGTACTCACTACATTCTCGCCTCCTGAGAAAAATGGAACAAAAAGGAAAAGGGTGAGCTCAACTAGCCCAGTAAAGAACATTATGACTAAGATAATACAGAACAAATTATCGTTAGTCTTCAACAGGGAAAAATCTAATAGAATACAATAGACAACAAGTTTTAAATCAATAACTGCAGCGGAAACAGCAAACCATTAGAAGAGTCAAGTAGAGAATGAGTTCTACTATCTTCTAAGATTTAAAAGTCCATCATCAATATTTTATCCCTGTAACAACAATCAATAACCATCTTTAATCAAATATTCATCTTTGCACTACAGGCCAAAGATATTCATTTGTATCACCAGTCGGTCATGTTCATCTCAACACCTGTTCATCTTTGCACTACGGGCCAAAGATATTCATAAGTTAATCATTCATCTTTGCACTACGGGCCAAAGATATTCAGTAATATCATCATTTAGGACTGAGGATGATGAAAAATATCTTAAAGAAAACGAATCCAGTGAAACAAAATAACAAATATTAAGGATTCGTATTTCGATTTATCCATGTCCAAAAATACCTTATAATTATTCATAGTGAAGTAGAATTCAAGAATGATCAAAACATGGATACAATCAAAGCTAGTACCCAGAATAGATATTTTGGACGAAAAGAAGAAAATTTTATTTTTCGGTGAATAGTAACTCGTGAATAGTAACTCATGAATAGTAACCCCGACGTGAAAAGTTCCAAATTTGATAAAAATTTCCAACCAATATTTCGGCATAATGATATTGAAGAAATAATATCATTTTTGAATAAAATAACATCCCTTACCTCGTAAAGACAGTACTTCTGATCGGAATACCGGTATAAGGTTGAAAGACACTTGCTCTGATGAATAGAAACTCTCAAAGTATCTAAATACTCACAAAATACACTCAATAATCTAGAGAGAGAAAGAGAGAAAACTTGTTTCTGGTGTGATTTTTAATTCTAACTTAGCCCTCTATTTATAGGAAAATGTTAGCACGCCGAATCAGACTTAACCTGCAACCTGATGGCTTTACCTGCTACTATTCTCACCCACCACATTTGAATAAAAATCTCAGCACATTTCTTCACCAACCAAGAGTGGGGCCCACCAATTCTAGAATTTTCTACCAAAATGATTAACTCCGAAAATTCAATAATTTCTGAACCAGTCATCTCGTAAATTTCATAATAAATCATACATTCATTTTTAACGGTTCAAAATTTGTGGACATATACTCAACTTATATATGTATAACATATCCAAAAATTACCACGATCCAACGGTCGGATTAAAAATTATAATCCCCGTAAAATATCTCAAAAATCCTGATTTTTAATACCTCCATTCCGACAAAAATACTAATAAAAACCTCAACATTAACTCCTTCATTTTTAACCACAAAAATATATCCCTCATTTATATCCACAAAAAATAAATATTTCCTTATCATATGAATCAATAATTAATTATTCACAAATAATATTACAGAATCACATTTATGACAACCAGGCCGTTCCCAAGAAAGAGGGGGCTTTCCAATAAGGATTTCTCCTTACTGGCGCGCAATTAGATGACCAAACCTCTCCTTAGACAGAACTTTCTAGACATTGCCAATAATGTTATCTAATAATATTATTCAAATAATATGAATTATTGATCTGATAATGGGAAATACTGTGTAGTGACAATTATTGAAACAACAGTAATATAAAATATCAACGCAGCAATTATTGAATCAATAAAATAAAATACTGAACAGTAATTACTGTAACCATTATTGAGTAGTGTCTTCTTACGTAAGAATCAATAATTGGTGCAATACAGTGTGCTACTGTGTAACAACGCGTATTACTGTGTTTTAACCACTGGGTATTCCAACAGTATTAACGGTAACAACTACGCCGTTATTAATAAACAACATATACTTGTCGTTTTCTTCATCCAATCGCTTTCCGTTATGGGGCCCACAAAAGACTGCGCCGTCGTACGAATATTCCCCGACAGGAAGAATATTCCACGACCAAACGAATATTCTCCGACAACAATGAATATTTTATAACCACCTGCTTATTTGAAATATTTGCGCATTTTACCCATAACTAACCTCATTAATCAATTTAACACTTACTATTTCAAAATAATAAATAGAGGAAATTTAAATTTCATTTATTAATAATTTGGGGTCTTACATAAGGGATATTATTTGTTGTACCCGTAAGGGGTATTATTTCTTTTGTATTCATGAAGAGAACTTCTGTTATTCCATTATTTATTATTCTGTTAGAATAACTTGTGTACGCGGTCTACCCTATACTTGGTGACATTCTTCTATTATTCTGTTGAACATCCTGTCTGTGTATTTTACACCGGACCTGGTTCTGTCTTTATTATTATTCTGTTGGAACATCCTGTCTGTGTATTTTACACCGAACCTGGTTCCGTCTTTATTATTATTCTGTTGGAATATCATGTCTGTGCGTTTTACGCCGGAACTGGTTCCATTATTTATTATTCTGTCAGAATATCCTGTCTGTGCGTTTTACGCCGGACCTGGTTTCGTCTTTATTATTCTGTTGGAACATCCTGTCGGTGTGAATTTCACCTAACCTGGTTCCGTTATTATTATTCTGTTGGAATAACATGTCTATGCGAAGTACCGCATGCATGATGATTTCTTTTGTTATTCCATTCTTTATTATACTCAGTTGGTTAGAGTTTTGACTTCTATACTCCATAAAATGAGTAGAATATCCTTGATATTTGCGCTTCATCCAGTATCTTTTCATGAAAATATTCTTCTGAGCTTTCTTGAATTTTACTCTACACAAAAGTATCATGTTGACAATTTGGACGTTATTGGTTCCTGAACAAATTAATTCTTGAACTTGTTTTATTGAATTCTTATATCATTGTCATCATCCTCATGCTTATATTATGTTGAAAGTCATCTGTGGCCTGTAGTGCATAGATGAACTTGGTATGATTATGACCAGGGATTATTCGGTATAATCATAACCGTAATGTTACAAATGATGTGGAAAATGTCCTCATTAGCCCGTAGTGCATTGATGGACAGTTTTTGGTATGATTATGGCTATGGATTCTCTTTAGTCGTAGTGCAAAGATGAATTGTTTAATGGCATGATCAGGACCATTGATAAAAACACGATTATCTTTGGCCCGTAGTGCATGGATAATTCGTGGTCGTGATACTAAAGAATATCCTTGGCCGTAGTGCAGGGGTGATTCGATGATGTGGATTATTTATTAAGCTGAGTCCTAGCGATAAAAGTCATGAAAAATTTTTTAAATCATAAAAGATAGTAGATTTTATTCTCTACTTGACTCTTTTAATGGATTGCTTGATCCGCTGCAGTTAAACTTGATGTCTATTATTTTTTATCAGTTTAACACTGTTGAAAATTAATGATAATTTATTTTGCATTATCTTAGTCATAATATTTCTTACTGGGCTAGTTAAGCTCACCATTTCTTTCACTGTTCTCTTCAGAAAATGAAAATATAGCTGGAACGAGTCAGAAAACGGAGTGATGGACCAGATGATAGCATTAGTAGTCCTCACTATTCTATGTAATAGTGTGATAATAATTATAATAAGGACTCCTTTTGAGTATGGATACTCTCTAGAAGATAATATTTATATTCAAACTCACAGTTTATATTTTGTCGTATTGTATATGACAGTTGTATTAGTAAGTTGTATTTGAATTCTGTACCATATATCTGGCGACCCAAGATGGGTGATGTATACCTAATTTTGGGGGCGTCATATATATATATATATATATATATATATATATATATATATATATATATATATTGATTGTGTGATTCTGTTAACCCAATTTTTTATCTTAACTGCTGCTAATTTTGTTTGATTGTGTGGACCTTTTTTATGCGCCTAACATATATCAAAGCTGTGCGTTTTTCCCTTTTTTATAAGGAAAAGATAACGATTCTGTCAATTTATCATACAGAAATACAACCACATGTTACATTATTTTACTATGATACACCAAATACACTTGAAGACGAATATGGAGGATGTCTCAAAAAATAACAGTGATTTCTTTCGTTTAAAATGTCAGAAAACTAAAAAAATATATACATATACACATCATATATTTTTTATTTTCATATATTATAATACATAATCTTTACAATTGACGTGACGCCCCCAAAATAGGTTCATTTCACCCAACCTATTCTGAGTCGCCAAATACATGGTACATAAAATAACTATAACTTTATTATTATAATTGCAGTGCAAAATATGACAACACATATACTGTGAGTTTAAATACAAATATTGTCATCTAGACAGTATTCAAACTCAAATGGAGTCCTCATTACAATTATTGATACACTATTTTATAAAATAGTGAGGACTACTAAAACAACACTCTTAAACCATCATTCCATACCCCGACTAGTACCCGCTACATTCTCGCCTCCTGAGAAGAAAAATAGAACAAAAAAAAAAGGATGAGCTCAACTAGCCCAGTAAAGAATATTATGACTAAGATAATATAGAACAAATTATCGTTAGTCCTTAACAGGGAAAAATCTGATAGAATACAATAGACAACAAGTTTTAGATCAACAACTGCAGCGAAAATAACAATTCATTAGAAGAGTTAAGTAGGGAATGAAATCTACTATCATCTATGAATTTAAAAGTCCATCATCAATATTTTATCCCTGTAACATCAATCAATATACATCTTGAATCAAATAGTCATCTTTGCACTATAGGCCAAAGATATTAATCAGTCGGTCATGTTCATCTCAACACCTGTTCATCTTTGCACTACGGGCCAAAGATATTCATCAAAAAATCATTCATCTTTGCACTACAGGCCAAAGATATTCAGTAATATCATTATTTAGGACTGAGGATGATGAAAAATATATTTTAAAGAAAACGAATCCAGTGAGACAAAAGAACAAATAGTAAAGATTCGTACTTCGGTTTATCCATGTTCAAAAATATTTCATAATAAACTATTGTGGAGCAGAATTCAAAAATGAAGATCAAAACATAGATCCAATCAAAGATAAGAATCATAACAGATAATATTGGACACATAAAAGAAAATTTAATTTTTTGGTGAATAGTGTTGTATTTGTGAATAGTGTCGTATACGTGAATAGTAACTCCGACACTAAAAGGTAGAAATCTCACAAGAAAGATCATCATACTTCGTGAATAGTACTCGTAAATAGTAACTCGTGAATAGTAACTCAAGAATAGTAACCCCGACATGAAAAGATAAAAATTTTACAAGAAAAATCTTACCAATATTTCGGCATAATAATATTGAAAGAAATAATATTATTTATAAAAAAAATAACATCCCTAACCTCGAAAAGACAGTACTTCTGACTGGAATACTGGATATAGTGCTGAAGGGAACTTGTACCGTATAGCAACGCTCAAAGTATCAAAATACTCACAAGAATACGCTCGATAATATAGAGAGAGAAAGAGAGAGAAAACTTCAATTTCTGGTGTGATTTTCAATTATAACCTAAGCACCCTATTTATAGGAAAATGCTTAGAACACCAAAGCAGAAAATTTAATAAAATATTAATATATTTATAAAATTTTCCTTAGCCCACCTTGACCATCTGAATTCAGCCACCAAATAATGACAAAAACCAAAAAAACGTTTTTGCAATTAAAAATAATTAAAACTTTCAAAAATTAATTATCTCAAAACTACGGAACTTCAATAATTCATAATAAATAGTCATTTTATCAAAAAAATTCGAACCACATGTCTATCTCATAGAAAATTTCATTATCTACAACTTTGCAGAAGAAAATTTTTTCAAATTCCAAACAGAAATTAACCGAAATTCACAAACGAACGATTTTACAAGTTATAATTAAATTTCAGTCAAGAAATGAGGTCCACAAACATGAAAAACATGTTTTAAATATTTTTATTAACAAAAATACTCTTCCTCTTCATTTATTCATATATCCCACATTCATTGTAAAAATATCATCATTATTATATTATTAAAATATAATAATATATTTACATTAATTTTTTATCAGAAAAGATAAAATATCAATTTTTTAACAATTGTCACTTTAAAATTTTCTCCATCTATATCCACATAAAATGAATATTTTTCTTATCATATAAATTAATAATTAATTATTCACAAATAATATTACAGAATCACAATACTGACAACCAGACAGTTCTCAAGAAAGAGGGGGCTTTCCAAGAAGGATCTCTCCTTACTGGCGCGCAATTAGGTGACCAAACCTCTCCTTAGACAGAACTTTCTAGACATTGCCAATAATGTTATCTAATAATATTATTCAGATAATATGAATTATTGCTCCGATAATGAAAAATACTGTGTAGTGACAATTATTGAAACAACAGTAATATAAAATATCAACGTAGCAATTATTGAATCAATAAAATAAAATATTGAATAGTAATTACTGTAACAATTATTGAGTAGTGTCTTCTTACGTAAGAATCAATAATTGGTGCAATATCGTGTGCTACTGTGTTTTAACTACCGGGTATTCCAACAATATTAACCATAACAACTACGCCGTTATCTATAAACAACTAATACTTGTCGTTTTTTTTATCCAATCGCTTTCCGTTATGGGGCCCACAAAAGGCTGCGCCGTCGTACGAATATTCCCCGACAGCAAGAATATTCCACGACCAAACGAATATTCCCCGACAACAATGAATATTTTATAACCACTTGCTTATTTAAAAATATTTGCGCATTTTACCCATAACTAACCACATTAATCAAATAAACCCTTACTATTTCAAAATAATAAATAAAGGAAATTATATTTTATTAAAAAAAAATCGAGGTTTTACAATTGATATGAGAGTTTTATGATTTTATCTCACCTTTGTTGAACAAATGTCTTTTCTCTTTCTATTAAAAGATTTCGAATAGCTGCTTTTTCCCTCACCAATTCAGATTAAGTCTAGCTATTTGTTTACTTATTAATATATCTTATTAATTCTCTTATAATAAAATTATAATAAATCTAATTATTTTTATGGCCCAAATTTTACCAAATTATTTATCCATCATATATTAATATTTATTAGTCCATATAAAATAAATAACTAATTTGACCTAATAAAAAACAAAGTCCAATTAATAACTAGTTTTATTCACCTTTGTGTTTATTTGGAAGTATTTAGAAATCTTTAGAGATGAGGTAAGACTTTGGATATGGGTTAATAGTTATAATTCTTCTTCTAAAGTCTGTTAAACTCTACCATTTGTGTAAGACCCCAACTTTTATAAATAAAGATGAATTTTCTATAAATATCATTTTTGAATATTATGGAGTTAATTTGATATAATGTTATAGTTGTGGGTAATATTTATAAATTTTGTAAAGTAAGCAAGTTGTTATAAAATATTCGTTTGGTCGGAGAATATTCTTTTTGTCGGGGAATATTCGTACGACGGCACAATCATTGGTGGACCCCACAACGGAATTATTGTCGGATTGAGAAAACGACAGAATTATCTTTCTATAAAAATAACGGCTGAGGTGTTACCGTTAAAACCGTTAAAACTGTTGAACTACTCGGTAGTAAAAGTACAGTAATACGCGTGGTTGCATAGTAGCACACGGTATTGATTATTGATGCTTACGTGAGAAGTCACTCAGCTATACTCAATTATTGCTACAGTAATTGCTGCATCATATCTCTTAAATTATTGTCATAGTATCATCTGTATAATATGTTATATTATTAAATCAATAATTGAGACGTTGTGGTAAGTTTGGTTATTTTATGGGGGGCCATATGTCATCATCTAAGAGTCTCTTCGTCAATAGTAATTACCGTCGTCAATAGTATTTACCTTGGTCAATAGTAATTACCTTCGTCAATATTATTTACCTTGGTCAATAGTATTTACCTTGGTCAATAGTAATTACCTTCGTCAATAGTATTTACCTTGGTCAATAGTAATTACTTTCGTCAATAGTAGTTGTCCCTTCAATATTACCAAGAGTCATTTGACCCTTCGTTAAGACCAAGAGTCATTTGACCCTTCGTTAAGACCAAGAGCCACCCTCAGTTTTTTTATAAATAGAGGCCTAGGGCTTCATTATTTTTCACGAATTCATTCAAGCTATAGAGAGAGAAAGTATATAGAGAATAAAAGTATTCTGCTACATCACTTTTCCAATATCCAGTTCTTTTAAGGTAGGAAATATTATTTCTTTTATATTCATGAAGAGAACTTCTGTTATTCCATTCGTTATTATTCTGTTGGAATAACCAGTATACGCGGTCTACCCTATACTTGGTGACATTCTTCTATTATTCTGTTGGAACATCCTGTCTGTGTGTTTTACACCGGACCTGGTTCCGTTTTTATTATTATTCTGTTGGAACATCCTGTCTGTGTGTTTTACACCGGACCTGGTTCCATTATTTATTATTCTGTCGGAATATCCTGTCTGTGCGTTTACGCCGGACCTGGTTCCATTATTTATTATTCTGTTGGAATAACCTGTCTGTGCGGTCTATCGCATGCATGGTGATTTCTTTTGTTATTCCATTCTTTATTATACTCAGTTGGTTAAGTTTTGACTTCTATACTCCATGAAATTTGTGGAATATCCTTGATAGTTGCGTTTCATCCAGTATCTTTTCAAGAAAATATTCTTCTAAGCATTCTTGAATTTTACTCCACAATGCAGTATCATGTTGACAATTTGGACGTTGTTAATTCCTGGATAAATTAATTCTTGAACTTGTTTTATTGAATTCTTATATCATTGTCATCATCCTCATGTTTATAAAATGTTGAAAGTCATCTGTGGCCTGTAGTGCATAGATGGACTTGGTATGATTATGACCAGGGATTATTCGGTATAATCATGACCGTAATGTTACAAATGATGTGGTAAAAGTCCTCATTGGCCCGTAGTGCATTGATGGACAGTTGTTGGCATGATCATGACCATTAATGAATACACGAATATCCTTGGCCGTAGTGCAGGGGTGATTCGATGATGTGGATTATTTTATTAAGCTGAGTCTCAGCGATCACAGTGTTGAAAAACCTTTTAAATCATAAAAGATAGTAGAGTTTATTTTCTACTTGACTCTTTTAATGGATTGCTTGTTCCGCTGCAGTTAAACTTGATGTCTATTATATTTTATCAGTTTAACATTGTTGAAGGCTAATGATAATTTATTCTGCATTATCTTAGTCATAATATTTCTTACTGGGCTAGTTGAGCTCACCCTTTCTTTCACTGTTCTCTTCAGGAAATGAGAACGTAGCTGGGGCAAGTCGGGGAACGGAGTGATGGTCCGAATGATAGTATTAGTTAGTAGTCCTCACTATTCTATGTAATGGTGTGTTAATAAATGTAATGAGGACTCCTTTTGAGTATGAATACTCTCTAGAAGATAATATTTGTATTCAAACTCACAGTTTATGTTTTGTCGTATTGTACACGACAGTTGTATTAATCAGTTGTATTTGTATTCTGTACTATGTATCTGACGACCCAAGATGGGTGATGTATACCTAATTTTGGGGGCGTCACAGTTGGTATCAGAGCTTAGGGATATGATCCCTGGCTAAGATGTGAGAATAGAACTAGGAGGGGAGAGACGGGGAATTCCTTCGCTAGTATGACATACCTAAGTTTATTTGCATGGTATTTAATTGGTCGGTCATAATATAAGGATAATATATGACATATCAATTAATTTTTATTTTGTGGCAGTATCTGAAAATGGCATCTGAGAATGTTGAGAATAGCAATGGAGCACAGACGACTGTTGATTCACCACATATCAATAATCAGGATAATGTGCATCAGGAAGGTGTCAATCCTCATGCAAACAACAACACTGACCAAATGATGAATGATCAAATGTTCAGAGGCTTTATGCAATTCATGCAACAACAGGTGAAAGCGGCTCCTGTCCACAACGTAGGTGGAAATACTGGAAACTCTCAGGCGGTCACCGCTAAACAGTTTAAGGAGCTGGGACCACCGGAGTTTAAGGGAGAACCCAAACCACTTGTAGCTGAAACATGGATAAAGCAGATCACCAAGATATTTGATGTCTTGGGTTGCTCCGAGGAGCAAAAGGTTCCCTTTGCCGCCTTTATGTTGCGAGGAGAGGCAGATTACTGGTGGGAATCGATAAAGCGTACTCAACCTGCCGCACTGAAGATGTCTTGGGAGAAGTTCCAAGATCTGTTTAACGACAAATACTTTCCCGAGAGTATTCGTCACATGAAGGAGGTGGAGTTCATCAAATTGGAGCAGAATAATATGACCGTGTCGCAGTACGAGGCAAAATTTGCGGAGTTATCCCGGTTTGCGTCCCACCTGGTGGATAATGAAGAAAGAATGACGCGGATGTTTTTAAGAGGTTTGAAGCCGGAGATACGTCAACATCTTGTTTCTCATAAACTGTGTTTGTATTCAGATGTTGTAAATAGGGCTCAGTTGGTGGAGCGCGATAACGAGACAACGCAACCAAAAGAGAGCAGCCGACAAAATGATAATACCAGTGAGAGCAGTCATCGAAGCGGTGACAACAAGCGTGGAGGGAATCAACAGGCCAGAAATGGTAACCACTTCGGTGGTAATCAGGGCCAAAACAATAAGAATGGACATTTCAAGAAGAGGAGATTCAACAATGATGGAAAGACGTCAGCACCAGCACCTGTCGTTAAGGAAGGAGAACGACCACCTATCATATGTTTCAAATGCGGAGGGGAGGGGCACATCAGTCCAAACTGCGCGATGCCGTCCAAAGCATGTTATAATTGTGGAAGAGAAGGTCATTTAGCCCGATTTTGTCGTTTACCGAAGACAAATTCAGCTAGGATGGAGGCACCAAAAGCCGTCCCAGAAAAGTCAAAACCGGTTGTGCAAGGGAGAGCGTTTGTTGTGAACTCCCAGAGAGCAAGGAACCCGAATGAGGTCATCACGGGTAAGCTTATCATAAACTCTAAAGAAGTTTATACTTTATTTGATACCGGTTCAACCCATTCTTTTATTTCTCCTACTTGCGCTCATCGATTAAATTTGATTCCGGAGAAATTAGACTTTGACTTATCTGTGGAAACTCCGTTGGGAGAAACCTTCATTACCTCCACTGTTTATAAGTCTTGTTTGGTTCAAGTTGGTACCCACACATTACCTATCGATCTGATTTCATTAAAAATACTTGCATTTGACGTGATTCTAGGGATTGATTGGTTAACTACTCATTATGCAAAAATTGATTGTTTTCGTAAGGTTGTTAGCTTTCATATTCCTAATCGACCTATTATGCGAATTCAAGCAACCAAACCATTAAAATCAATCGCTGTCATCTCAAGCCATAAAGCTATTCGTTTATTGAAAAACGGATGTCAAGCTTTCTTAGCTCATGTCACAGATCTAAACAAAAATACGTCAGTTTTGAATGATATTTCTATTGTTAATAAATTCCCTGACGTATTCCCTGAAGAACTTCCTGGCCTACCCCCAGAGCGTGAAATTGAATTTTGTATCGACCTTGAACCCGGTACAAAACCCATTTCCAAAGCCCCATATCGAATGGCTCCTATTGAACTTCAGGAGTTAAAGATCCAACTGCAGGAATTGTTAGACATTGGCTTTATTCGTCCTAGTACTTCTCCTTGGGGTGCTCCTGTTCTATTCGTGAAGAAGAAAGATGGAAGTATGCGACTTTGTATTGATTATCGGGAGTTGAATCATGTCACCATCAAAAACAGGTACCCATTGCCACGTATTGATGACCTGTTTGACCAGTTGCAAGGAGCACAATTCTTTTCAAAGATCGATCTTCGTTCTGGATATCATCAGCTGAAGGTTAGAACTGAGGATATTCCAAAGACGGCTTTTAGAACTCGGTACGGGCATTATGAATTCCTAGTCATGTCCTTTGGATTGACTAATGCTCCTGCTGCCTTCATGGATATGATGAACCGGGTATTCAAGGAATATTTGGATCACTTTGTGGTCGTCTTTATTGATGACATCCTTATTTATTCCAAAAGCCGTGAAGATCATGAGCAACACTTGAGGCTGGTACTCCAAAAGCTTCGTGAATACAAGCTTTATGCCAAGTTGAAGAAATGCGAGTTCTGGCTGGAGGAGGTAGCATTCCTTGGGCACGTAGTATCAAGTCGTGGAATATCGGTTGACCCGGCAAAGATTGAAGCTATTCAAAGCTGGGAGCAACCTAAATCAGTGACCGAGGTACGTAGCTTTCTTGGTTTAGCTGGTTATTATCGGAGATTCGTGGAAGGATTTTCTCGAATCGCTACTCCATTAACTCAGCTGACTCGGAAAGATACAAAGTTTGGTTGGAGCGAAGAATGTGAGCAGAGTTTTCAAGAACTCAAGAGGAGACTCATTTCAGCACCTGTTCTAACAATACCATCTGGCTCGGAGGGATTTGTCATCTACAGTGATGCTTCGAGCAAAGGGTTGGGATGCGTTCTCATGCAACATGGAAAAGTCATAGCCTATGCATCAAGACAACTCAAGGAATATGAGAGGAATTATCCTACTCATGATCTAGAGTTGGCAGCTGTTGTCTTTGCACTTAAAATTTGGAGGCATTACTTGTATGGGGAGAAAGTGGAGATCTTTACGGATCATAAAAGCCTCAAATATTTCTTCACTCAAAAGGAACTCAACATGCGACAACGACGTTGGCTTGAACTGTTGAAAGATTATGATCATACCATTCAATACCATCCTGGAAAAGCGAACGTGGTAGCTGACGCATTGAGTAGAAGATCATATGCGGGTACAAGTGCAATATTAACAACGCAAAGACCCATTTTGTGTGACTTGCAAAGGATGGAGATAGAGTTAAAGACTCCAGGGACCCATGTGATGATGGCGAATATACGAGTAGAACCGACTTTAATCGATAAAGTTAAAGCTGCTCAAGCTACAGACCTGGAGCTGATGCGTATGAGGAAGAAAGTGCAAGAAGGTTCTATGCCGGAAGCAAGAATCGATGAAGAAGGAATACTTCGAGTCAACTCCAGACTTTGTGTTCCTAACAACCCTGATTTAAAGTATGAAATCATGATGGAGGCGCACAACACACCGTTTGCAATCCATCCTGGAAGTACCAAAATGTATCATGATCTTCGTCATACATTTTGGTGGAGCAATATGAAGAGAGAGATAGCGTTGTTTATCTCAAGGTGTCTAACTTGTCAACGAGTCAAAGCGGAGCATCAAGTACCAAAAGGTCCATTGCAACCACTTGAAATTCCAGAATGGAAGTGGGAGCACATTACCATGGATTTCGTTACCGGTCTTCCTAGGGTTTCTCAAGGTATTGATGCGATTTGGGTCATTGTTGATAGATTGACCAAGTCTGCTCATTTCTTACCGATACGAGAAACTTATACACTTGAACGTCTTGCTCGTATGTACATAAACGAGATTGTAAGACTGCATGGTATGCCAGTATCCATAGTTTCTGATCGAGACCCAAGATTCACTTCACGATTTTGGGTTAGTTTACAAAAAGCTATGGGCACGGAGTTACGATTTAGTTCAGCATATCATCCTCAGACGGACGGACAATCAGAGAGGACTATTCAAACTCTTGAAGATCTATTAAGACTCTGTGTCTTTGACTTCAAGGGAAGTTGGGACAAGTTCTTACCATTGGTGGAGTTTTCCTACAACAACAGTTATCAAGCAAGTATTGGCATGGCTCCATTCGAAGCATTGTATGGAAGAAAATGTCGTTCTCCAGTATGCTGGGATGAGGTGGGCGAAGCAACGTTGTTGGGACCGGAGTTGGTACGTATGACTACAGAAAAGATTCAAACGATCCGACAACGTATAAAAACCTCACAAGATCGACAAAAGAGTTATGCTGATCTTCATCGAAAGGACGTGGAATTTGATGTAGGAGATCATGTGTTCTTACGTGTTGCTCCATGGAAAGGAGTTACGAGATTTGGAAAGAGAGGAAAGCTAAATCCTCGATTCATCGGTCCATTTTTAATCCTCGATCGAGTAGGAACTGTGGCTTATAGACTCGCTTTACCGCCAAGTATGTCTCGTGTTCATAACGTTTTCCACATATCCATGTTACGCAAATATGTGGAAGACCCGAACCACATTATTGAGTTAGAACCGGACGAAATAGCGGAGGATTTGACGTATGAAGAAGTTCCTGTTCAAATCTTGGATAAGAAGGAACATATTCTACGCTCCAAGGTTATACCTCAAGTTAAAGTTTTGTGGAGAAACCACGATGTTGAGGAAATGACTTGGGAGTTAGAATCAGAAATGAAATCAAGGTATCCTTACCTCTTCGACATACCAGGTACGTACCCTAATTTCGAGGGCGAAATTTCATAAGAAGGGGAGGTTGTAAGACCCCAACTTTTATAAATAAAGATGAATTTTCTATAAATATCATTTTTGAATATTATGGAGTTAATTTGATATAATGTTATAGTTGTGGGTAATATTTATAAATTTTGCAAAGTAAGCAAGTTGTTATAAAATATTCGTTTGGTCGGAGAATATTCTTTTTGTCGGGGAATATTCGTACGACGGCACAATCATTGGTGGACCCCACAACGGAATTATTGTCGGATTGAGAAAACGACAGAATTATCTTTCTATAAAAATAACGGCTGAGGTGTTACCGTTAAAACCGTTAAAACTGTTGAACTACTCGGTAGTAAAAGTACAGTAATACGCGTGGTTGCATAGTAGCACACGGTATTGATTATTGATGCTTACGTGAGAAGTCACTCAGCTATACTCAATTATTGCTACAGTAATTGCTGCATCATATCTCTTAAATTATTGTCATAGTATCATCTGTATAATATGTTATATTATTAAATCAATAATTGAGACGTTGTGGTAAGTTTGGTTATTTTATGGGGGGCCATATGTCATCATCTAAGAGTCTCTTCGTCAATAGTAATTACCGTCGTCAATAGTAATTACCGTCGTCAATAGTATTTACCTTGGTCAATAGTAATTACCTTCGTCAATATTATTTACCTTGGTCAATAGTATTTACCTTGGTCAATAGTAATTACCTTCGTCAATAGTATTTACCTTGGTCAATAGTAATTACTTTCGTCAATAGTAGTTGTCCCTTCAATATTACCAAGAGTCATTTGACCCTTCGTTAAGACCAAGAGTCATTTGACCCTTCGTTAAGACCAAGAGCCACCCTCAGTTTTTCTATAAATAGAGGCCTAGGGCTTCATTATTTTTCACGAATTCATTCAAGCTATAGAGAGAGAAAGTATATAGAGAATAAAAGTATTCTGCTACATCACTTTTCTAATATCCAGTTCTTTTAAGGTAGGGAATATTATTTCTTTTATATTCATGAAGAGAACTTCTGTTATTCCATTCGTTATTATTCTGTTGGAATAACCAGTATACGCGGTCTACCCTATACTTGGTGACATTCTTCTATTATTCTGTTGGAACATCATGTCTGTGTGTTTTACACCGGACCTGGTTCCGTTTTTATTATTATTCTGTTGGAACATCCTGTCTGTGTGTTTTACACCGGACCTGGTTCCATTATTTATTATTCTGTCGGAATATCCTGTCTGTGCGTTTACGCCGGACCTGGTTCCATTATTTATTATTCTGTTGGAATAACCTGTCTGTGCGGTCTATCGCATGCATGGTGATTTCTTTTGTTATTCCATTCTTTATTATACTCAGTTGGTTAAGTTTTGACTTCTATACTCCATGAAATTTGTGGAATATCCTTGATAGTTGCGTTTCATCCAGTATCTTTTCAAGAAAATATTCTTCTAAGCATTCTTGAATTTTACTCCACAATGCAGTATCATGTTGACAATTTGGACGTTGTTAATTCCTGGATAAATTAATTCTTGAACTTGTTTTATTGAATTCTTATATCATTGTCATCATCCTCATGTTTATAAAATGTTGAAAGTCATCTGTGGCCTGTAGTGCATAGATGGACTTGGTATGATTATGACCAGGGATTATTCGGTATAATCATGACCGTAATGTTACAAATGATGTGGTAAAAGTCCTCATTGGCCCGTAGTGCATTGATGGACAGTTGTTGGCATGATCATGACCATTAATGAATACACGAATATCCTTGGCCGTAGTGCAGGGGTGATTCGATGATGTGGATTATTTTATTAAGCTGAGTCTCAGCGATCGCAGTGTTGAAAAACCTTTTAAATCATAAAAGATAGTAGAGTTTATTTTCTACTTGACTCTTTTAATGGATTGCTTGTTCCGCTGCAGTTAAACTTGATGTCTATTATATTTTATCAGTTTAACATTGTTGAAGGCTAATGATAATTTATTTGCATTATCTTAGTCATAATATTTCTTACTGGGCTAGTTGAGCTCACCCTTTCTTTCACTGTTCTCTTCAGGAAATGAGAACGTAGCTGGGGCAAGTCGGGGAACGGAGTGATGGTCCGAATGATAGTATTAGTTAGTAGTCCTCACTATTCTATGTAATGGTGTGTTAATAAATGTAATGAGGACTCCTTTTGAGTATGAATACTCTCTAGAAGATAATATTTGTATTCAAACTCACAGTTTATGTTTTGTCGTATTGTACACGACAGTTGTATTAATCAGTTGTATTTGTATTCTGTACTATGTATCTGACGACCCAAGATGGGTGATGTATACCTAATTTTGGGGGCGTCACAATTTGATAGAAATCTTTAAAATCTATGACTTTTTGAATACCAAAATACTTTTATAAACTTTATAAAAATCTTAATCCAATACCACCTAACTTTTAAAGACATTAAAAAAGTTATAATTGAATACCACTAAACTTTTATAAACTCTTTAAATGTATTGATTGAATACAACTAAACTTTTAAAGTATTTAAAAGTCTTTAAAAATCTTAATTAAATACACCCCCCTTAGGGTTGTGTACATCCATCCTCAAATCGGGTTCCTTTTACCTGATTTAAGCTTAGGGTTGTGTACATCCATCCTCAATCAGGCTTGGCAAATGCAGAAGATAGCTCCAAACAAAGTTCTGACAGTGAGTTCTATTTCAAATACCATTCCCAGTTTATTTAGGGGGAAAATTTATTGTTCTCTAAACTTATGATATTTGCTTCAATTTATATCACTCATAACGTAAGGACAAGTTACTTGTACTCTAATTTTTTATGTTCACCGTTGAGAGTTTTTGATGTTCAATTTTTGTTCTAAACATATACTGTTTGTTTCAATTTATATCACTCATAAAGTAAGGACAATGTTACTTGTACCGAGTCGTGTACCGAGTCGGGTTGAGTTAAAATTTGGTCAAAATAGATTAGGTTGTAGTCAAATCGTGTAAAACGAACAGAAAAGTCAAAAAATATCACTTTAAGAACTCAATTGACGAAAAATAAATTTTAGAAACGACTTTAAAAGTGGGTAGCAATAGGGGTGTTAGCCGAGCATAGTAGCTCGATACTCGACTCGAGATCGGTTAGAAAATATAATTCAATGCTCGAATTCGAAGTTGATTCGAGTCGAATATGATTCATACTCGTTTTCTGTTTAATGATACACGAGTCGAATTCGCGTATACCAGTATTCGCTCAGATTAGAGTTCGAATATTTCTTTTTTTTCTCGAATCATACTCGATACATGCTCAATGGATCATATTCGAATACTGGTCTGATCCATACTAACAAGCTAAATATGTGATATTTGTATCAATCTTTATAATTTATAAAGTATAATATTAAATTATGTAAGCTTGTACTTGAATAAATCAGTGTTACATTCTTTGTAATTTCTTTACATAAATAAAAACAAAAGACTTTTATATATAAACATTAATTCAATAATCAATTTAGTATGTAATGGTTCAGTATTAAGTGAAATGGTTCATATTCGAAACTCGATTTGAAGGCTCGTGAGTAACTCATTTTGTAAACGAGTCGAGTACTTACGAGCCGAGTAGGTCCGAGTAATGATTCGAGTCAAATCTGGCGCAAAATTAGAAATTCTTTTTCGAATTCGAGTCAAATTCGAGCTCAATTTTTTCGAGTCGAGCCGAATCTGAGCATTAGAGTGTTCGCAGAGATTCGACTCGTTTTCACCCCTAGGTAGCAACTTGGAGAAACATAATATTTATTATACAACATATGCTTGTACAGTGACTTGGTACAATCACTCGATGCAAAGTAGAACACAAACAATTCAAAGTACAAACTCAAAGAAACCTTACTGCCCAATACTTACTAAAATTACCACTTGAAGCCAAACTGGCGCTAACTTGGGTCAAATGCAAATGCAAATGCAAGCTAAAACTCATATAAACAAGCTAAAACTCAATCATATAATGCAGTTGTGAGCTGCATTGACTTTTGGAATGTTACACCTCATATAAACAAGCTAAAACTCAGGATCCTTAGCTCTATGCATTGGCAAACCATTTTTTAGTGTTGTAAAATAATCATGTTGCGGATTAAATTAAGCTCATGGAAAACATTTGTGATACTCATTCGAGCTTGTGGTGACTTCACAGAGCATGCAACTCCAACTTTTATTATTGAAACCGTAGCCTCTTCTTCATAATCTTCAAAGGATTGTTGGGTCCACAATATCTTTCACATTCTCTGCCAATGCCATGCTTGCAAAATTATGAAGATTAAGGCCTTCCTTAAACATGTTATCAGTAGGTCTCTTGCCTGTTATCACCTCTAACAACAAAATCCCGAAACTGTATACATCCCCTTTTGTAGAAATCTCACTTCCCAGACCATATTCTGCCATTCATAATTAAGACATACATTGAGAAACAAATTTTCTTAAAATCAGAAGACTCATTACTTAGCTTAATATATAGATAAGCTACGATCAACCAACGGCCAATCTCAAGGAATGGATGCCTTTATTTCAATTGGCTTTAACAATCCTACGTATGTGCAAGGTGCTTGGAATGAGCCATCCATTGTCACATAAATTAGTTCTAGAAAAAATTATGAATTTTGAAACGCATACCTGGAGCTGCATATCCAATAGTTCCTTCTAATCCAAATGAACTACTTTGAATAATTGTATCTGTAAGTTGAGGGAAACGAAATTTTGCTAGCCCAAAATCTCCAACATGAGCAACCATGAACTACTTTGAATAATTGTATCTGTAAGTTCAGGGAAACATTTTCACATTGGTGATGAAGATAATCAAGTGCACAAGCCACATCTATGGAAATATTTAGTCTTTGAAGAAAGTTGAGTCTCTTTAGCTCACCTCGCTCAGTCTGTGCCTCTTGACTTGAATGCAAGCACCACTCTAGATTCCCATTGGGCATGAAGTTGTACAATAAGGCTTTGAAATTGTTACCATGAAGATCAACACTAGAGCAAGAAGTTATGATCTTTACAAGATTCATGTGTCGAACATTTCTCAAGGTTTCACACTGGATCATAAAACTCTTGGAAGCTCCTCTAGATTGAAGATTTAATACTTTGACAGCAACAACTTTTTTTTGTCAAGTATTCCTTTATAAACAGAACCAAAACTACCCCTGCCAACCAAATTTTCTAAAGAGAACCCATCAGTTGCTTTGAAGAGATGTTCGTAAGACACTATTAAGAATGGTTCCTTCAATAGTATCGTTTTACTTGTTCTTTTAAGCCGACAAAACAGGATACACAACATAATAATTACACACACAAGTGTGCATATAATGAAGATCACAATCATGAGTACTCGAGTCTTTCCCTTCCAAAATTTTGATTCTTCAGTGTAACATTTGTGTAGGTGAAGTTCAGGCATTCCCCCACAAAGCTTATTGTTCCCAACAAGTGATACTGCACTTTGATTTGCAAAAACTCCTATCATTGGTACCTCACCCTCCAAATTGTTAAAAGACAAATTTAGGGGATTTGTCCTGACAAGTTGTTACGAGAAAGATAAAGTTTTACGACAGAACTCAATGATGATGGTATTGGACCTTGCAAGTTAGTATATTTTCAAGGCTTGTGCAGCTACCGAGACTTTGCCGGACAAGTGATTGTTAGACAAATTCAATGAGCCTAAGTTGTTAAGGTTGCCAATTTCTAATGGAAGCGGTCCATGCAAAATGAAAAGGTTGTCGGAAAGATGTAGGGCAATTGATAGAGCTGAAAGTCTAAGCAGTTTTATGGGAATGGTGCCACTTAGGTTATTTTGATAAATTTCTAACCATAGCAAACTTTGGCAAAATGGTTCCCTCTAATTTGTTCATGCTCATGTATAGTTCGTTCAACAAGGATAGATTTATTATAATGTAAATAAAGTCTTTGCATTTTTCCAAGGTTGCCTATGCTAGGCGCAAGAGTACCTTGCAATTGATTACTATATAGAGACAACGTAATTATGCCGACAAGATGACTTATTGTGAACAACAGAATAGAAATAAGATTATTTCTAAATTGAATCGCCTGAGGTCTTGTTGACCTGGTGTGTTAATACTAAATGAACAAAGACTTGTGTTGGAAATAAGTGTAATAAGTGAGACCCTCCTATAATTCGTACCAATTTCACGAGCAGAACTTTTTAAAGTTATTTTTCTGAAGAATAAAACGGCAACAAAATCAGTTGGAAATTCAAGTATTCTCTTTGACATGTTAGGAATAACAATTTATGCAAACTTAGTATAAGCAAATATGACTGTCACACAAGATACATTTCCTGGACAGATTAACCGGCTCATAGTGCAGAATTTATTCTTACTCCACAAAAAAAATTTAACAAAAAAACACATTTTCATCTTGCTCATCTGACTGCTGTCATTGAGTTTTTCTCGTCTCTCCCTGCTTTCACACTTTCTGGTCCTGCATTTTTAACAAAATAAAGGAGGAAAACATCATGAAAAATCTAAACAATGTCGACTTAAAAATTCTATTCAAGCAAATTTATATAGAATTCAAACACTAAAATTCGAAGAGTGCTTTTTTATGAGAGCATAATTTGAATTGTATACCTCAAAGCATTAGGCGCAAGTTTAGGTTCTTTGAAGGATGCCCTTAACTGAATGCAGCCCGAGCACAACACTATTCATGTCCATTCGGTCTTCTGGTGACTCCATGGAACATGCCACCCCAATTTTGAGCATGGAAATCAAACAGTCTTTCCCTTTATTGCCATTTCTTGATCCATTTTCGCTGGAGGCTGTTCCTGCCATCTGTTCTTCGCTAGCTGATGATGCAGCCGTCTGCTCTTCAATGTTATTCAGAATTATTGGGTCCAGTACATCTAACACATTGTCAGGCAAGAACATTTTAACAAAATTATGAAGGTTGAGGCCTTCTGCAAACATAGGATCAGTTGGTCTCTTCCCTGTTATCATCTCCAGTATCAAGATTCCGTAGCTATAGACATCTCCCTCTGCTGACACCTCATTCCCAAGTCCGTACTCTGATTTGAATGAAATCGCATACTCAGGAGAAAGCATAAAGCATACGTAATTTTCAAAAATAACACTAACAACGATGGAATAAGTGAGACAACCTCTGCGCTACAAAAGGAGTCCCATTTGTCATTTTTTTTAATTCCACAAATAGAGTTCTTCGTTATACTGATAGTAGTACAAATGACACTGTCATAAAGTTTCCCATCATCATTATGTCAACACTATTTAAACTATAACTTATTTTCTTTGTTTCTTATAAGATTATTATTGACTTTTGAAAGTCAACTTAGAACATTTTCAAATTCAAAATTGATAAAATTCATAAAATCTTACAAAACTATAAATATTATAATTAGTAGTACTTTTTAGATAGTCTACTAGAATATGGGAATGACAAGAAGTAAAGAGGATGTTACCAAGTAATGTGTTTACCTGGAGCAGCATATCCAACAGTTCCTCTTATTCCAATTGAACTGATATCATTTGGATCCGAGAGTTGAGGAAGAAATTTGGCAAGTCCAAAATCTCCAACATGAGCAACCATGTCCCCGTCTAGCAGAACGTTGCTTGGCTTTAGATCGCAATGAATGATGGGCCTCTCACAATAGTTATGCAAATAATCAAGTGCAGACGCGACATCAATGGCAACATTAAGTCTCTGATGAAGCCTCAGCATCTGATTTTGTTCTTGTCCTCCATCTGTTTCTTGCCTTGAATGTAGCCACTGGTCTAGACTTCCATTAGGGATGAATTCATATACTAGAGCTTTAAAATCATTGCCTTGGAAATCAGTACTCGAGCAAGATGTAATGATTTTTAACAAATTTCTGTGTCGAATGTTTCTCAAGGCTTCACACTCGGCCATAAAACTCTGGGAAGCTCCCCGTCGTTGAAGGTTAAGGACTTTTACAGCAATAGTTCTCTCTTCCTGATCCAAAAGTACTCCTTTGTAGACACAGGCAAAACTTCCAGCACCAATTAAATTTGTTGTGGAAAACCCATCAGTTGCTTTTAGAAGCTCGCCGTAAGACAAGTTTGAGAAAGGTTCTTTGAGCAAAGGTACTGAAGACTGCAATCTTTTCTTCCTTTTGAGCCAGCAATATAAGAATACAGACACCAATATTAGAGAAAAAGCCATACAAGCTGCAGTGATAACTAGTACTAAGCGAATGCGAGGCATTTTGCTTTTCCTGACATTCATGCTGCATGTAGGCAAGTTTAGTTCGGAAATGCCCTCACAAAGCTTCTTATTTCCAGCAACTGATATTGCGCTTGCATTTGCAAAAACGCCTCTTGTTGGTACCTTACCCTCAAAATCATTATAGGACAAATTTAGGTAACTCAAGGAAAGATTCTCTAGAAACTCCGAAATTTGGCCAGACAAGTTGTTGCGCGAAAAATCTATGATTTGAAGCCCTCTCATAGAACTCAATGTTGGAGGAATAGATCCTTCAAAGAAGTTACCCTGCACATATAGTATAGCAAGGCTAGTGCAGCTACCAATGGTATCTGGAATTTCGGCAGACAAGTCATTCTCAGATACATCCAATGCTACTAACTGTCTCAGTTTACCGACCATTGAGGGAAGGGGCCCGGACAACCGGTTACCTGACAGATTAAGTGACACTGATAGGGTGGAGATGTCAAAAATGTGCTCAGGTATAGTGCCACTGAGATTATTTTGAGAAAGATCGAGTGATGACAATTGTTTGCAGGATCCAAGACTTGGTGGTATGTTTCTTTGTAGCATGTTATTACCCAAGTAAAGCTCATTCAAAAAAGATAGGTTTCCTATAGAAGCTGGAATTTCCCCTGATAGTGTGTTGGAATCAAGTTCCAGCCTTTGCAGTTGATAAAGAGAACCTAAATTAGACAGGATATTGCCAGTGAATTCATTCTCACTGAGTAATAACTGAGTTAAGTTAAAGAGTTTACCTATACCTGAAGGTATGTCTCCATATATATGATTTCTCATAAGTGAAAAATAGAAAAGCTTTGTCGAGAAATTGCCAACATCTAATGGTAACTCCCCTTTTAGTTGGTTTTCCTGTAGCTCGACTACGTGCAAATTGGTACAATTTGCAAGGGAACTTATGAAACTGAGTTCATCAGGCTCACCACTACCAAGGTTATTTGCCCCTAGAACTACACCCCATAGATTCTGCAGGCTTGCAAAATTAATCGATACTTTTCCAGTAAAGTTGTTGTATGGGATGTCAATTCTTACTAGTTCTGAAGCATTAGATAATGAAAGTGGAAGTGTACCACTAAATTCATTACCCGATAGCTGAAATATTTGAATATGTGGCATCATCAAACCTAAGTCAGGTGGAAGACTACCAGTAAGTCGATTGTAAGCTAAAGAGAAACGAGTTATGAGGGAAAGGTTGTAAATAGATGGAGGGATCACACCTGAGAGTTGATTGTCACCCAGTGTAAGTTCACGCATGTTTTTCAATTTACCGATGGCATCCGGAAGAGTCACCAAGAGATTTGAAACAGCAGAGAAGGTTTGCAAAGAAGTGAGATTTCCAATGGAATCAGGAATCTTGGTTAAATTGTTAACATGAAGCCATAAATCCTTGAGCTTTGACAATGAACCAAGCTCCTTAGGAATTTCACCAACTAGCTTGTTGTTAGTTAATGCAAGAAATTTAAGGCTGGAGCAGTTGGATATGTTGGCTGGAATTTTGCCCTCAAAAGAGTTACCCCGAAGGTCAAGTATTTGTAATATAAATAAGCGACCAAGTTCTGGAGGAATTGTACCTTTAAGTGTGTTGTTACCAAGCCTAATCTCCCTGAGGAAGCTCAGATTTCCTATGTAAGGAGACAATGAACCAACCAGGCCATTGGATGTAAGATTTAAGGCAATGACTCTTTTAGGCCGGTAGCTACATGCAACACCTTTCCACTGACAGTATTGTGAAGAATCATTCCATGAGCTTAGAGCCCCTTGAGGGTCAAGCTCAATCATTGATTTGAAGGCCAACAGTGCATGATGATCTGTTTCATTTCCACCAAATGTTGTAGAACTGCTTGATCGAAAGGCGAGGATTGTGAGCAAGAGAAAATACAGGATTTTGACAGAAACCAAACAGAATTTACTTAAACTCATTGCAGAATATGCAAGTATGCTATATTGCATTTTGTCTACTTTGTTCTTGTGGGACATATATAAAGACACAAAAATGTGAAAGCGTCCTGGGAACAGGAGATTAAATAGCATGCATGCAATGCAGCCTACGTTAACTTTTATGCCAAAGCATCAAGAAGTCAAGAAAATTAATGGGATCAGCAGCATTTTCCAATAACAAAATACAATATTCATATAAAAAGTCAACAAAAAATAAGAAATATATTATTTTATATACCTTGGATTAGCTCACCAATGATGCCGTAAGAGCATAGAACAATGCTTTCATTGCTAACAGCCACACACTCAAAATACAGCTCCCATGCTTGGTCAAAGAAATAAACATACACACACACACACAAAAGGCCAGTGCATTACTATCACAAGTTTAAAAACAAGAAATAAACAGAGCCTTGTCAATATATCTGTAGCATTTTTCCTTTCTTTTCATTTTTTTTTGAATTATGATACTCCTTGTTAGAGCACATCAAAATACAGCTCCCATGCTTGGTCAAAGAAATAAACATACACACACACACACACAAAAGGCCAGTGCATTACTATCACAAGTTTAAAAACAAGAAATAAACAGAGCCTTGTCAATATATCTGTAGCATTTTTCTTTTCTTTTCATTTTTTTTTTGAATTATGATACTCCTTGTTAGAGCACATCATTTTACGTGATATGCAGGCATCTGAAAAATTTAGAAAAATAATAAAGAAAGAAAAGGAACGTTGCAGTACCTGCAAGTAGCAACTCATCATACTTCAATTATTAGGTGCTCACTGTCGTGACTTAATAATTAAATATGCACCCTCTCAATTAATGATCTGCATTAACTACACAACCACCTTCCCTCTACATGCTGGCATTCATTAGCAGCTAAGTCTGACATTAACCATTCACTTGTTATTTCCTCCTCCTCCTTGGTCCCTCATTTGAGTTAAAGAGCTAATACACTAACGCAGCGGAATAAGAATGGTTAGTTTAACCTACTAACACGAACACGAAGGTAGATAAATCTTTACGCACAAGGAAGATAAAGAATTTTTCAAGAGAAAACACAATATAATTGATAATAAATTGTCAAAAGATTGTTTTCAAAACCCTAAAATAACATATTTATAGGCTAGAACACATTCAATTAGAAAAGATAACAACGAAATACCCAAAAATAAAATTAATACTCCAAGTTTTGACCAGACGATAAGACCTTTTTAAAACGTTTTTTTGGGCTTAAAATGGTGTGCGTCATGGCATAAGTCTAGTAGAGCTCGTCGAGAGCTTTGATTTGATATACTATGGGGCTCGGCCCGTAACTCCAAAGGGATCAAAATTATGTTAAAGCTTACGAAAAACTCTTATTCCAACTCAATTTGAGAAATCGGCTTCCAAATCTTGTTCCTGTTCTGCGTCATACACCTAAAATCATGTTCCTGGAAGTTGGGGTAGCTCGTGCTGATATGAATGTGAAAAATAAAGAGTTAGGAAAGTCTGGGAACTCGTATGTATTGCTAACATGAATGAGAAGTAGAAGGAAAAAAATAAAATAAAGATCAAGGCATTGCTTTCAATCCACTTTTACAAACCCATCTTACCTTTGAACTTGTTCTTCGACATGTTCGCTCTGTAACTAAATAAATCTACTTTTTTCTTTCAGGCATTTCCACAAATAGGTTGGTGGTTTAATAAAAGACTAGTCCATTTCCTGCGGTCACACATATAATAGGTTGTTTATTGGTGGTTTAATAGGTTGTTGTCTTATGTCACACGTATGACTTAAGACAACTAAAGTTTTGCGGTCTTAAATATGAATTCAAAAGGTTACTAAACTTATTAAACTTTTTTATTCCAACTGTTGGGACACTTGAATATGGTGTGAAAGCATGTGGCTCATCTACATAATAGGTCATACAACTAGACATGCTCAACATGATATCAGAGCAGAGCGGATGATTTGATCCA
This sequence comes from Panax notoginseng, assembly GCA_016801055.1. NCBI lineage: Eukaryota > Viridiplantae > Streptophyta > Magnoliopsida > Apiales > Araliaceae > Panax > Panax notoginseng. Next base: position 17,991,484 of record CM029014.1, read on the forward strand.
CATAGTAGGTCTACGTAACCATAGAAGACTAGTTTTTCAGTCCACCATTTGCCAATCCAAACCTTATTCATATTTAGGCTCACAGATAACTGGAGAACCCATGATGACCCTATGAACTCGGCTCACTCAACATGAGCCTGAACCTGAACCTGTTTTCAAGCTCTTAAATTCTACTTATCAGCCCGATATATTTCTGCATGAGAAAGAGAAAGTAACATATTTATTTGGGCGGGGATTCATTGATAACTTATTGATGGGTTTTTGTTACAAAAATAACTACTAACGAACACAGTAGCCTAGAGAAATCGTACGTAATACTACAAATTTTTGACTAGTCTACTATTATCAGGAAGGGATGGAAAAAATTCCCAGTAGAAGTTTATACAGAGAAATTCACGGATAGCACAGGAATTCCAAAAGCCTTCTGGAGTGCTTCGAGTTGAAAGAATATGCAAGTCTTGGATGGAAACAGTATTTATAGAGTTTATTGGAACTTAGTCACATGTCAAGCATATGTCTTTAGAAAAATTCCAAAAATGCTCTTTAATCATTAGAATAAGGTTTAAATATAAATTACTATCCTAAACTATATGTCATATTTTACTTCGTTGATCCACCTTTTAATTTTGCCAATTAGATGATTGAACTATTAATTTTTTTCAATTCCATTCAATTGAGCATGTCACGTCAGAAATTGTTGACATGGCATGATCACGTGGCAATACAGTGTTTGTGTTAAAAAAAGGGCTAATCTTTAAATTATTTTATTGACTTTAAAGGACAAAAGAGTAATATAGCATTTTATATTAACTTTAACTAAATTTAACCAAAAATAAAATCCAAACCGATGAAAAACTAAATTTAACCAAAAATTAAACCCAAACCCATCAGATCAAGAAAGGATTTCATCTTCCTCCATCACACTAGTTCATCATCACCACATCACCCATGTGACGCCCCTAAAATTTGGTATACATCACCCATCTTGGGTCGCCAGATACATGGTACAGAATTCAAATACAACTTACTAATACAACTGTCATGTACAATACGACAAAACATAACTGTGAGTTTGAATACAAATATTGTCTATTAGAGAGTATTCATACTCAAAAGAAGTCCTCATTACAATTATTGTCACACTATTTAACAGAATAGTGAGGACTACTAATACTATCATCTGGTACATCACTCCGTTCCCCGACTCGTCGCAGCTATATTCTCATTTCCTGAAGAGAACAGTGAAAGAAAGGGTGAGCTCAACTAGCCCAGTAAGAAATATTATGACTAAGATAATGCAGAATAAATTATCATTAGCCTTCAACAGTGTTAAACTGATAAAATATAACGAACATCAAGTTTAACTGCAGCGGAACAAGCAATCCATTAAAAGAGTCAAGTAGAAAATAAAATCTACTATCTTCTATGATTTAAAAGGTTTTTCAACACTGTTTTCGCTGGGACTCAGCTTAATAAAATAATCCACATCATCGAATCACCCCTGCACTACGGCCAAGGATATTCGTGTATTCATTAATGGTCATGATCATGCCAACAACTGTCCACCAATGCACTACGGGCCAATGAAGACTTTTACCACATCATTTATAATATTACGGTCATGATTATACCGAATAATCCCTGGTCATAATCATACCAAGTCCATCTATGCACTACAGGCCACAAATGACTTTCCACATTTTATAAATATGAGGATGATGACAATGATATAAGAATTCAATAAAACAAGTTCAAGAATTAATTTATCCAGGAATTAACAACGTCCAAATTGTCAACATGATACTGCCTTGTGGAGTAAAATTCAAGAATGCTTAGAAGAATATTTTCATGAAAAGATACTGGATGAACCGCAATTATCAAGGATATTCCACTAATTTCATGGAGTATAGAAGTTAAAACTTAACCAACTGAGTATAATAAAGAATGGAATAACAAAAGAAATCACCCGGTATACGATAGACCGCACAGACAGGTTATTCCAACAGAATAATAAATAATGGAACCAGGTCCGGCGTAAACGCACAGACAGGATATTCTAACAGAATATTAAATAATGGAACCAGGTCCGGTGTAAATCACACAGACAGGATGTTCCAACAGAATAATAACAAGACAGAACCAGGTCCGGTGTAAAACACACAGACAAGATGTTTCAACAGAATAATAATAAAAACGGAACTAGGTCCGATGTAAAACACACAGACATGATGTTCCAACAGAATAACAGAAGAATGTCACCAAGTATAGGGTAGACCGCGTATATAGGTTATTCCAACAGAATAATAAGAAATGGAACAACAACAGTTCTCTTCATGAATAAGAAAGAATAACACCCCTTACCGTTTTAAAGAAGAACTGAAATAAGGAAGTAGTTAAGTAGCAGAATACTTTTCTTCTCTCTCTCTATAGTTTCTCTCTCTAGAGTTCAGTAAATTTGTAAGAAATAATGAAGGAATGAGCTGCTATTTATAGAAAAATGGAATGCATAGTAAATAATCCATGAACGGTCCAGATTGATTACTTTAATCTGACGGTCTATATTTAAAGAAAAATCTTTTAAATAAAATAAAATATAATATATATATATATATATATATATATATATATATATATATATATAACACATGTTGTTTGAAAAAAACAACCTCCTCCGTTGAAAAATTTCTCAGCTTTTTCTCCAAATTCTTCTTCCAACATGTGGGCCCCACCCACATGTCATTATCCATCATATATATATATATATATATATATATATATATATATATATATATATAACATTACCATATATATACGTAACCCCCATTTTTATTTTTTTTCTATCCCCCACCCCACACGTCATTTTCACACACATCCTTATCGCATACATATATTATATATACATACTGAAGCATCTTCTACCAATTATTTTAAAAAATAGGTAAATGAGTGTTTATAAAATAAGCAAAACTGAGTGACTTATCACGTAAGTATCAATAATTAATACCGTATGCTACTATGCAACCACGCGTATTACAGTACTTTTAACACCGTGTGTTTCAACAGTTAACGGTAAAACTTCCGCCGTAATTTCAATAAAATATTTTTGTCGTTTTCTCAATCCGACAATAATTCCGTTGTGGGGGTCCACCAATGATTGTGCCGTTGTACGAATATTCCCTGTTAAAATGAATATTCTCCAACCAATCGAATATTATATAACAACTTGCGTACTTTTCAAAATTTATAAATATTACCCACAACTATAACATTATATCAAATTAACTCCATAATATTCAAAAATGATATTTATAGAAAATTCATCTTTATTTATAAAAGTTGGGGTCTTACAACCTCCCCTTCTTATGAAATTTTGCCCTCGAAATTAGGGTACGTACCTGGTATGTCGAAGAGGTAAGGATACCTTGATTTCATTTCAGATTCTAGCTCCCAAGTCATTTCCTCAACATCATGGTTTCTCCACAAAACTTTGACTTGAGGTATAACCTTGGAGCGTAGAATATGTTCCTTCTTATCCAAGATTTGAACAGGAACTTCTTCATACGTCAAATCTTCTGCTATTTCGTCCGGTTCTAACTCAATAATGTGGTTCGGGTCTTCCACATATTTACGTAACATGGATATATGAAAAACGTTATGAACACGAGACATACTTGGCGGTAAAGCGAGTCTATAAACCACAGTTCCTACTCGATCGAGGATTAAAAATAGATCGATGAATCGATGATTGAGCTTTCCTCTCTTTCCAAATCTCGTAACTCCTTTTCATGGAGCAACACGTAAGAACACATGATCTCCTATATCAAATTTCACGTCCTTTCGATGAAGATCATCATAACTCTTTTGTCGATCTTGTGAGGTTTTTATACGTTGTCGGATCGTTTGAATCTTTTCTGTAGTCATACGTACCAACTCTGGTCCCAACAACGTTGCTTCACCCACCTCATCCCAGCATACTGGAGAACGACATTTTCTTCCATACAATGCTTCGAATGGAGCCATGCCAATACTTGTTTGATAACTGTTGTTATAGGAAAACTCCACCAATGGTAAGAACTTGTCCCAACTTCTCTTGAAGTCATGGACACAGAGTCTTAATAAATCTTCTAGAGTTTGAATAGTCCTCTCTGATTGTCCGTCCGTCTGAGAATGATATGCCGAACTATATCGTAAATCCGTGCCCATAGCTTTTTGTAAACTAACCCAAAATCGTGAAGTGTCTTGGGTCTCGATCAGAAACTATGGATACTGGCATACCATGCAGTCTTACAATCTCGTTTATGTACATACTAGCAAGACGTTCAAGTGTATAAGTTTCTCGTATCGGTAAGAAATGAGCAGACTTGGTCAATCTATCAACAATGACCCAAATTGCATCCATACCTTGAGAAACCTTAGGAAGACCGGTAACGAAATCCATGGTAATGTGCTCCCACTTCCATTCTGGAATTTCAAGTGGTTGCAATGGACCTTTTGGTACTTGATGCTCCGCTTTGACTCGTTGACAAGTTAGACACCTTGAGATAAACAGCGCTATCTCTCTCTTCATATTGCTCCACCAAAATGTATGACGAAGGTCATGATACATTTTGGTACTTCCAGGATGGATTACAAACGGAGTGTTGTGCGCCTCCATCATGATTTCATACTTTAAATCAGGGTTGTTAGGAACACAAAGTCTGGAGTTGACTCGAAGTATTTCTTCTTCATCGATTCTTGCTTCCGGCATAGCACCTTTGTAAGACCCCAACTTATTAATGAATAAAATCAAATTTTCTCTAAATATTATTGTGAATAATAAGGGGCTAATTTGATATAATACTTTGGTTATGGGTGAAATGTGCAAATTTTGCAAAATAAGCAAGTGGTTATAAAATATTTATTTTTGGTCGGTGAATATTCGGTTGGTCGTGGAATATTCTTGCTGTCGGGGAATATTCGTACGACGACGCAGCCTTGTGTGGGCCCCATAACGGAAAGCGATTGGATGAAGAAAACGACAAGTATAAGTTGTTTATAAATAACGGCGTAGTTGTTACCGTTAATACTGTTGGAATACCCGGTGGTTAAAATACAGTAGCACACGGTATTGCACCAATTATTGATTCTTACGTAAGAAGGCACTACTCAATAATTGTTACAGTAGTTATTATTCAATATTTTATTTTATTGATTCAATAATTGCTGCGTTGATATTTTATATTATTGTTGTTTCAATAATTGTTGCTGCACAGTATTTTCATTTATCAGATCAATAATTCATATTATTTGAATAATATTATTAGATAACATTATTGGCAATGTCTAGAAAGTTCTGTCTAAGGAGAGGTTTGGTCATCTAATTGCGCGCCAGTAAGGAGAAATCCTTATTGGAAAGCCCCCTCTTTCCTGGGAACGGCCTGGTTGTCATAAATGTGATTCTGTAATATTATTTGTGAATAATTAATTATTGATTCATATGATAAGGAAATATTTATTTTATGTGGATATAAATGAGGGATATATTTTTGTGGTTAAAAATGAAGGAGTTAATGTTGAGGTTTTTATCAGTATTTTTGTCGGAATGGAGGTATTAAAAATCAGGGTTTTTGAGATATTTTGCGGGGGTTATAATTTTTAATCCGACCGTTGGATCGTGGTAATTTTTGGATATGTTATACATATATAAGTTGAGTATATGTCCACAAATTTTGAACCGTTAAAAATGAACGTATGATTTATTATGAATTTTACAAGATGACTGGTTCAGAAATTGTTGAATTTTCGGAGTTTATCATTTTGGTGGAAAATTCTAGAATTGGTGGGCCCCACTTGTGGTTGGTGAAGAAATGTGCTGAATTATATTTCAAATGTGGTAGGGTGGGAATAGTAGCAGGTAAAGCCATCAGGTTGCAGGTCAAACCTACCAAAATTTTCCTATAAATAGAGGGCTAAGTTAGAATTGAAAATCACACCAGAAACAAGTTTTCTCTCTTTCTCTCTCTAGATTATTGAGTGTATTTTGTGAGTATTTAGATACTTTGAGAGTTTCTATTCATCAGAGCAAGTTTCTTTCAGCCTTATACCGGTATTCCGACCAGAAGTACTGATATTTTGAGGTAAGGGATATTATTTTCTTCTTAATGATATTATTTTCTTCAATATCATTATGCTGAAATATTGATATGAGTTTTTATCAAATTTGGAACTTTTTGTGTCGGGGGTTACTATTCACGTATACGGCACTATTCACGTATACGGCACTATTCACGAATACGGCACTATTCACCGAAAAATAAAATTTTCCCTTTTTGTCCAAGATGTCTATTATGGTTACTATCTTTGATTGTATCCATGTTTTGATCTTTATTTTTGAATTCTGCTTCACAATTGATTATTATGAAGTATTATTGATCTTGGATAAACTGTTATACGAATCCCTACTATTTGTCCTTCTGTCTCATTGGATTCGTTCTCTTTAAGATATTTTTCATCATCCTCAGTCCTAAATGATGATATTACTGAATATCTTTGGCCTGTAGTGCAAAGATGTATAATTACTTGATGAATATCTTTGGCCTGTAGTGCAAAGATGAACAGGTGTTGAGATGAACATGACCGACTGATGATACAAATGAATATCTTTGGCCTGTAGTGCAAAGATGAATATTTGGTTAAAGATGATTATTAATTGATGTTACAGGGATAAAATATTGATGATGGACTTTTAAATCTTAGAAGATAGTAGAATTCTTTCTCTACTTGACTCTTCTAATGGTTTGTTGTTTCCGCTGCAGTTGTTGATCTAAAACTTGTTGTCGATTATATTTTATCAGATTTTTCCCTGTTGAAGACTAACGATAATTTGTTGTATATTATCTTAGTCATAATATTCTTTACTGGGCTAGTTGAGCTCACCCTTTTCCTTTTTGTTCCATTTTTCTTCTCAGGAGGTGAGAACATAGCAGGATCTAGTCGGGGTATGGAGTGATGGTTCTAGAAAGATGTATTAGCAGTCCTCACTATTTCTGTAAAATAGTGTTTGAATAATTGTAATGAGGATTTATTTGAGTGTGGATATTGTCTAGAAGACAATATTTGTATTTAAACTCACAGTATGTGTTGTCGTATTTTGCACGACAATTGTATTATTGAAGTTGTAGTTTGCTTTCTGTACCATGTATTTGGCGACTCAGAATGGGTGTTGTATACCTATTCTGGGGGCGTCACAGTTGGTATCAGAGCTTAGGGATATGATCCCTGGCTGAGATGTGAGACAAGAACTAGGAGGGGAGAGACGGGGAATTCCTTCGCTAGTATGACCTGACTAAGTTTATTTGGTGTTTATTTGGTCGGTCAGAGTATAGGGATAATATATGACATGACTATTAACCCTTGTTTTATGGCAGTATTTAAGAATGGCAGCTGAGAACGTTAATAATGGAGTAAATCAGACCGTGGAGACACCTTTGATCACTACCCAGGGGAACGTGCAACAGGAAGGCAATATTCCTCCTGTAAACAACGTTACCGAGCAAACGATGAATGATGGAATGTTTAGGAGCTTTTTGCAGTTCATGCAAAATCAGACGAGGGAGACTCGTGTGCAGAATACGGGTGGAAATGATAACAACGCGCGGTTTGTCACAGCTAAGCAGTTCAAAGAATTGGGACCACCAGAATTTAAGGGAAAGCCGGATCCGATCATGGCGGAAACGTGGGTCAAGCAAATTACCAAGATATTTGATGTCTTGGGATGCACGGAGGAACAGAAGGTTCCATTCGCCACATTTATGTTCCGCGGTGAGGCAGACTACTGGTGGGAGTCTGTGAAGCGTACCCAGCCTGACGCACTCAACATGTCCTGGGAAACATTTCAAAAACTGTTCAATGACAAGTACTTTCCTGAAAGTATTCGTCATATGAAGGAGGTTGAGTTTATTAGACTGGAACAAAACAACATGACGGTGTCCCAGTACGAGGCGAAGTTTGCAGAGTTATCCAGGTTTGCACCTCATTTGGTCGAAAATGAGGAACGAATGACAAGGATGTTTCTGAGAGGTTTAAAACCTGAGATTCGTCAATATCTTATCTCTCATAAATTTTCTTTATATTCAGATGTTGTAAACAGGGCTCAATTATTAGAGCGAGATAATGAGTATACTCAACCGAGGGACCACAACCAGGGTCATACCGGTGGCAGCAGTCATCAGAGCGATGATAACCAACGAGGAGGGAAAAATACGAACAAAGGCGGTAACCACTCTGGTGGTCATCGTGGCCATGATAATAGGAGAGGTGAGTCAAGTGGAAATTTCAGAAAGAGGAGATTCAACAATGACGGGAAGACATCAGCACCAGCACCAGCACCAACAACAAATTTTAGGGGAGGAGAACGACCGCCAGTTAGATGTTACAAATGCGGGAAAGAGGGACATATCAGCCCAAACTGTCCACAACAATCCAAGGTGTGTTACAACTGTGGGAAGGAAGGCCATATCGCTCGAGATTGTACTGTAGCGAAACCAAGTTCAGCGGGATGGTGACTCCAAGGGCTGTCCCGGATAAGTCGAAATCAGCGGTTCCTGGAAGAGCGTTTGTCGTAACTGGCCAAAACGCGAGAAACCCGAACGAGGTGATCACGGGTAAGCTAATCTTGAATTCTTGCGAAGTTTATACTTTACTAGATACCGGTTCTACCCATTCTTTTATCTCTCCTGCTTGTGCTCAACGTTTAAACTTGACTCCGGAGAAATTGGACTTTAACTTATCTGTTGAAACTCCGTTGGGTGAAACCTTCGTTACATCTACAGTTTATAAATCTTGCATGATCCAAGTTGGCACTATCACATTACCTGTTGATCTTATCTCTTTAAAGATACTTGCTTTTGATGTGATTTTAGGAATTGATTGGTTAACCACTCATCATGCTAAAATTGATTGTTTTCGTAAGGTTGTTAGTTTTCATATTCCTAACCAACCTGTCATACGAATTCAAACTACTAAACCACTAAAATCAGTCACTGTCATATCAAGCCACAAAGCTATTCGTTTATTGAAAAACGGATGTCAAGCTTTCTTAGCCCATGTTATGGATTTGAACAAAGACAAGTCAGATTTGAATAATATTTCTATTGTTAGAGAATTTTCCGATGTATTTCCTGAAGAACTTCCCGGTCTACCCCCGGAACGAGAAATTGAATTCTTTATTGACCTTGAACCCGGTACAAAGCCCATTTCTAAAACCCCATATCGAATGGCTCCTATTGAACTTCAGGAGTTAAAAGTCCAACTACAGGAGTTGTTGGACATCGGTTTTATTCGTCCTAGTACGTCTCCTTGGGGTGCTCCTGTTTTATTCGTAAAGAAGAAAGACGGGAGTATGCGACTTTGTATTGACTATCGAGAATTGAACCATGTCACCATCAAGAATAGGTATCCGCTACCTCGCATTGATGACCTGTTTGACCAGTTGCAAGGAGCACAATTCTTTTCAAAGATCGATCTTCGTTCTGGATATCATCAGCTGAAGATTAAAACTGAGGATATTCCAAAGACTGCCTTCAGAACTCGGTACGGGCATTATGAATTCTTAGTAATGTCTTTTGGATTGACTAATGCTCCTGCTGCCTTCATGGATATGATGAACCGTGTATTCAAAGAATATTTGGATCAGTTCGTTGTTGTCTTTATTGATGACATCCTCATCTATTCCAAAAGCCGTGAAGATCATGAGCGCCATTTGAAGCTGGTACTGCAAAGGCTTCGTGAAAACAAGCTATATGCCAAACTGAAGAAATGCGAGTTCTGGCTTGAGGAAGTAGCATTCCTTGGGCACGTGGTGTCAAAACATGGAGTATCTGTCGACCCGGCGAAGATTGAAGCCATACAAAGTTGGGAGCAACCGAAGTCGGTAACCGAAGTACGTAGCTTTCTGGGCTTAGCTGGTTATTATCGGAGATTTGTGGAAGGATTTTCTCGAATCGCTACTCCGTTAACTCAGCTGACTCGGAAAGATACAAAATTCGTATGGAGTGAGGAATGCGAGAAGAGTTTCCAAGAACTCAAGAGGAGACTCATTTCGGCACCTGTTTTGACAATACCATCTGGTTCGGATGGATTTGTTATCTACAGCGATGCTTCAGGCAAAGGGTTAGGATGTGTTCTCATGCAACATGGGAAAGTCATAGCCTATGCCTCACGACAACTCAAAGAATATGAGAGGAATTATCCTACTCATGATTTGGAGTTGGCAGCAGTCGTTTTTGCGTTGAAGATCTGGAGACACTACCTGTATGGGGAGAAAGTGGAGATCTATACAGATCATAAAAGCCTCAAATATTTCTTCACCCAAAAGGAACTCAACATGCGGCAACGACGTTGGCTTGAGCTGTTGAAAGATTACGATCATACCATCCAATACCATCCTGGAAAAGCAAACGTAGTAGCTGACGCATTGAGTAGAAGATCATATGCGGGTACGAGTGCAATGTTTTTAACACAAAGGCCCATTTTGTATGACTTGCAAAGGATGGAGATAGAGATGAAGGCTCCAAGTACCCACATGATGATATCAAATATACGAGTAGAACCGACTTTAATCGATAAAGTTAAAGCTGCTCAAGCTACGGATATAGAGCTGATGCGTATGAAGAAGAAAGTGCAAGAAGGTGCTATTCCAGAAGCAAGAATCGATGAAGAAGGAATACTTCGAGTCAACTCCAGACTTTGTGTTCCTAACGATTTTGACTTGAAGCATAGAATAATGATGGAGGCACACAACACACCGTTTGCAATCCATCCTGGGAGTACCAAAATGTATCACGATCTTCGACATACATTTTGGTGGAGCAATATGAAAAGAGAGATCGCGGAGTTTATCTCGAGATGTTTAACTTGTCAACGTGTAAAAGCGGAGCATCAAGTACCAAAGGGTCCATTGCAACCACTTGAGATTCCGAAATGGAAGTGGGAACACATTACTATGGATTTTGTTACAGGTCTTCCCAAGGTTTCTCAAGGCATAGATGCGATTTGGGTTATTGTTGATAGATTAACCAAGTCCGCTCATTTCTTGCCGATACGTGAGACTTATTCCCTTGAACGTCTTGCTAGTATGTACGTGAACGAGATTGTGAGATTGCATGGCATGCCAGTATCCATAGTTTCGGATCGTGACCCAAGATTCACTTCACGATTTTGGGTTAGCTTGCAGAAAGCTATGGGCACGGATTTACGATTCAGTTCAGCATACCATCCTCAAACGGACGGACAATCAGAGAGGACTATTCAAACTCTTGAAGATCTATTAAGACTTTGTGTCTTAGATCTCAAAGGGAGTTGGGATAAGTACCTACCATTGGTGGAATTCTCCTACAACAACAGTTATCAGGCGAGCATAGGTATGGCTCCATTTGAGGCGTTGTATGGAAGAAAATGTCGTTCTCCAGTATGCTGGGACGAGGTGGGTGAAGCAACATTGTTGGGACCAGAATTGGTACGCATTACTACAGAGAAGATCCAAACGATTCGACAACGTATACAAACGGCACAGGATCGACAAAAGAGTTATGCGGATCTTCATCGGAAGGACGTGGAATTTAATATTGGGGATCATGTATTGTTACGTGTTGCACCATGGAAGGGAGTTACAAGATTTGGGAAGAGAGGAAAGCTCAATCCAAGATTTGTTGGTCCATTTGAGATTCTTGAGCGAATAGGAAATGTGGCATATAGACTCGCATTACCTCCAAGCATGTCTCGTGTTCATAATGTTTTTCACATATCTATGCTTCGTAAATATGTTAAAGACCCGAACCACATTATTGAGTTAGAACCAGACGAGATAGCTGAAGATTTAACGTACGAGGAGGTACCTGTTAAGATCTTGGATAGGAAAGAGCATGTCCTACGCACGAAGGTTATACCACAAGTTAAGGTTTTGTGGAGAAACCATGCTATTGAAGAAATGACCTGGGAGTTGGAATCAGAAATGAAAGCGAGGTATCCTCACCTTTTTGAAACATCAGGTACGTACGTCAATTTCGAGGACGAAATTTCATAAGGAGGGGAGGTTGTAAGACCCCAACTTATTAATGAATAAAATCAAATTTTCTCTAAATATTATTGTGAATAATAAGGGGTTAATTTGATATAATACTTTGGTTATGGGTGAAATGTGCAAATTTTGCAAAATAAGCAAGTGGTTATAAAATATTTATTTTTGGTCGGTGAATATTCGGTTGGTCGTGGAATATTCTTGCTGTCGGGGAATATTCGTACGACGACGCAGCCTTGTGTGGGCCCCATAACGGAAAGCGATTGGATGAAGAAAACGACAAGTATAAGTTGTTTATAAATAACGGCGTAGTTGTTACCGTTAATACTGTTGGAATACCCGGTGGTTAAAATACAGTAGCACACGGTATTGCACCAATTATTGATTCTTACGTAAGAAGGCACTACTCAATAATTGTTACAGTAGTTATTATTCAATATTTTATTTTATTGATTCAATAATTGCTGCGTTGATATTTTATATTATTGTTGTTTCAATAATTGTTGCTGCACAGTATTTTCATTTATCAGATCAATAATTCATATTATTTGAATAATATTATTAGATAACATTATTGGCAATGTCTAGAAAGTTCTGTCTAAGGAGAGGTTTGGTCATCTAATTGCGCGCCAGTAAGGAGAAATCCTTATTGGAAAGCCCCCTCTTTCCTGGGAACGGCCTGGTTGTCATAAATGTGATTCTGTAATATTATTTGTGAATAATTAATTATTGATTCATATGATAAGGAAATATTTATTTTATGTGGATATAAATGAGGGATATATTTTTGTGGTTAAAAATGAAGGAGTTAATGTTGAGGTTTTTATCAGTATTTTTGTCGGAATGGAGGTATTAAAAATCAGGGTTTTTGAGATATTTTGCGGGGGTTATAATTTTTAATCCGACCGTTGGATCGTGGTAATTTTTGGATATGTTATACATATATAAGTTGAGTATATGTCCACAAATTTTGAACCGTTAAAAATGAACGTATGATTTATTATGAATTTTACAAGATGACTGGTTCAGAAATTGTTGAATTTTCGGAGTTTATCATTTTGGTGGAAAATTCTAGAATTGGTGGGCCCCACTTGTGGTTGGTGAAGAAATGTGCTGAATTATATTTCAAATGTGGTGGGTGGGAATAGTAGCAGGTAAAGCCATCAGGTTGCAGGTCAAACCTACCAAAATTTTCCTATAAATAGAGGGCTAAGTTAGAATTGAAAATCACACCAGAAACAAGTTTTCTCTCTTTCTCTCTCTAGATTATTGAGTGTATTTTGTGAGTATTTAGATACTTTGAGAGTTTCTATTCATCAGAGCAAGTTTCTTTCAGCCTTATACCGGTATTCCGACCAGAAGTACTGATATTTTGAGGTAAGGGATATTATTTTCTTCTTAATGATATTATTTTCTTCAATATCATTATGCTGAAATATTGATATGAGTTTTTATCAAATTTGGAACTTTTTGTGTCGGGGGTTACTATTCACGTATACGGCACTATTCACGTATACGGCACTATTCACGAATACGGCACTATTCACCGAAAAATAAAATTTTCCCTTTTTGTCCAAGATGTCTATTATGGTTACTATCTTTGATTGTATCCATGTTTTGATCTTTATTTTTGAATTCTGCTTCACAATTGATTATTATGAAGTATTATTGATCTTGGATAAACTGTTATACGAATCCCTACTATTTGTCCTTCTGTCTCATTGGATTCGTTCTCTTTAAGATATTTTTCATCATCCTCAGTCCTAAATGATGATATTACTGAATATCTTTGGCCTGTAGTGCAAAGATGTATAATTACTTGATGAATATCTTTGGCCTGTAGTGCAAAGATGAACAGGTGTTGAGATGAACATGACCGACTGATGATACAAATGAATATCTTTGGCCTGTAGTGCAAAGATGAATATTTGGTTAAAGATGATTATTAATTGATGTTACAGGGATAAAATATTGATGATGGACTTTTAAATCTTAGAAGATAGTAGAATTCTTTCTCTACTTGACTCTTCTAATGGTTTGTTGTTTCCGCTGCAGTTGTTGATCTAAAACTTGTTGTCGATTATATTTTATCAGATTTTTCCCTGTTGAAGACTAACGATAATTTGTTGTATATTATCTTAGTCATAATATTCTTTACTGGGCTAGTTGAGCTCACCCTTTTCCTTTTTGTTCCATTTTTCTTCTCAGGAGGTGAGAACATAGCAGGATCTAGTCGGGGTATGGAGTGATGGTTCTAGAAAGATGTATTAGCAGTCCTCACTATTTCAGTAAAATAGTGTTTGAATAATTGTAATGAGGATTTATTTGAGTGTGGATATTGTCTAGAAGACAATATTTGTATTTAAACTCACAGTATGTGTTGTCGTATTTTGCACGACAATTGTATTATTGAAGTTGTAGTTTGCTTTCTGTACCATGTATTTGGCGACTCAGAATGGGTGTTGTATACCTATTCTGGGGGCGTCACAACCTTCTTGTACTTTCTTCCTCATACGCATCAGCTCCAGGTCTGTAGCTTGAGCAGCTTTAACTTTATCGATTAAAGTTGGTTCTACTCGTATATTCGCCATCATCACATGGGTCCTTGGAGTCTTTAACTCTATCTCCATCCTTTGCAAGTCACACAAAATGGGCTTTTGTGTTGACAATATCGCACTCGTACTTGCATATGATCTTCTACTCAATGCGTCAGCTACCACATTCGCTTTTCCAGGATGGTATTGAATGGTATGATCATAATCTTTCAACAGTTCAAGCCAACGTCGTTGTCGCATGTTGAGTTCCTTTTGAGTGAAGAAATATTTAAGGCTTTTATGATCCGTAAAGATCTCCACCTTCTCCCCATACAAGTAATGCCTCCAAATTTTAAGTGCAAAGACAACAGCTGCCAACTCTAGATCATGAGTAGGATAATTCCTCTCATATTCCTTGAGTTGTCTTGATGCATAGGCTATGACTTTTCCATGTTGCATAAGAACGCATCCCAACCCTTTGCTCGAAGCATCACTGTAGATGACAAATCCCTCCGAGCCAGATGGTATTGTTAGAACAGGTGCTGAAATGAGTCTCCTCTTGAGTTCTTGAAAACTCTTCTCATATTCTTCGCTCCAACCGAACTTTGTATCTTTCCTAGTCAGCTGAGTTAATGGAGTAGCGATTCGAGAAAATCCTTCCACGAATCTCCGATAATAACTAGCTAAACCAAGAAAGCTACGTACTTCGGTCACTGATTTAGGTTGCTCCCAGCTTTGAATAGCTTCAATCTTTACCGGGTCAACAGATATTCCACGACTTGATACTACGTGCCCAAGGAATGCTACCTCCTCCAGCCAGGACTCGCATTTCTTCAACTTGGCATAAAGCTTGTATTCACGAAGCTTTTGGAGTACCAGCCTCAAGTGTTGCTCATAATCTTCACGGCTTTTGGAATAAATAAGGATGTCATCAATAAAGACGACCACAAAGTGATCCAAATATTCCTTGAATACCCGATTCATCATATCCATGAAGGCAGCAGAAACATTAGTCAATCCAAAGGACATGACTAGGAATTCATAATGCCCGTACCGAGTTCTGAAAGCCGTCTTTGGAATATCCTCAGTTCTAACCTTTAGCTGATGATATCCAGAACGAAGATCGATCTTTGAAAAGAATTGTGCTCTTTGCAACTGGTCAAACAGGTCATCAATACGTGGTAATGGGTACCTGTTTTTGATGGTGACATGATTCAACTCCTGATAATCAATACAAAGTCGCATACTTCCATCTTTCTTCTTCACGAATAGCACAGGAGCACCCCAAGGAGAAGTACTAGGACGAATAAAGTCAATGTCTAACAATTCCTGCAGTTGAATCTTTAACTCCTGAAGTTTAATAGGAGCCATTCGATATGGGACTTTAGAAATGGGTTTTGTACCGGGTTCAAGGTCGATACAAAATTCAATTTCACGCTCTGGGGGTAGGCCAGAAAGTTCTTCAGGGAATACGTCAGGGAATTTATTAACAATAGAAATATCATTAAAAACTGACGTATTTTTGTTTAGATCCGTGACATGAGCTAAGAAAGCTTGACATCCATTTTTTAATAAACGAATAACTTTATGGCTTGAGATGACAGCGATTGATTTTAATGGTTTGGTTGCTTGAATTAGCATAATAGGTCGATTAGGAATATGAAAGCTAACAACCTTACGAAAATAATCAATTTTTGCATGATGAGTAGTTAACCAATCAATCCCTAGAATCACGTCAAATGCAAGTATTTTTAATGAAATCAGATCGACAGGTAATGTGTGGGTACCAACTTGAACCAAACAAGACTTATAAACCGTGGATGTAATGAAGGTTTCTCCCAATGGAGCTTCAACAGATAAGTCAAAGTCTAATTTCTCCGGAGTCAAATTTAATCGATGAGCGCAAGTAGGAGAAATAAAAGAATGGGTAGAACCGGTATCAAATAAAGTATAGACTTCGTTAGAGTTTATGATAAGCTTACCCGTGATGACCTCATTCGGGTTCCTTGCTTTCTGGGAGGTCACAACAAATGCTCTCCCTTGCACTACCGGTTTTAACTTTTCTGGGACGGCCTTTGGTGTCTTCATCTTGGCTGAACTTATTTTTGGTAAACGACAAAATTGAGCTAAATGACCTTCTCTTCCACAATTATAACATGTTTTAGACGGCATCGCGCAGTTTGCACTGATGTGCCCCTCCCCTCAGCATTTGAAACATATGATAGGTGGTCGTTCTCCTTCCTTAACAACGGGTGCTGGTGCTGACGTCTTTCCATCATTGTTGAATCTCCTCTTCTTGAAATGACCATTCTTATTGTTTTGGCCCTGATTACCACCGAAGTGGTTACCATTTCTGGCCTGTTGATTCCCTCCACGCTTGTTGTCACCGCTTCGATGACTGCTCTCACTGGTATTATCATTTTGCTGACTGCTCTCTTTTGGTTGCGTTGACTCGTTATCGCGCTCCACTAACTGAGCCCTATTCACAACATCTAAATACAAACACAGTTTATGAGAAATAAGATGTTGACGTATCTCAGGTTTCAAACCTAGCAAAAACATTCGCGTCATTCGCTCTTTATTATCCACCAAGTGGGACGCAAACCGGGACAACTCAGCAAATTTAGTCTCATACTGCGACACGGTCATATTATTCTGCTCCAATTTGATGAACTCCACCTCCTTCATGTGACGAACACTTTCGGGAAAGTATTTGTCATTGAACAGCTCTTGGAACTTCTCCCAAGACATCTTCAGTGCGGCAAGTTGAGTACGCTTAATCGATTTCCACCAGTAATCTGCCTCTCCTCGCAACATAAAGGCGGCAAAGGGAAACTTTTGATCCTCGGAGTATCCCAAGACATCAAATATCTTAGTGATCTGCTTTATCCATGTTTCCGCTATAAGTGGTTTTGGCTCTCCCTTAAACTCCGGTGGTCCCAGCTCCTTGAACTGTTTAGCGGTGACCGTCCGAGAGTTTTCAGTGTTTTCACCAACATTTTGGACAGGAGCCGCTCTCACCTGTTGTTGCATGAACTGCATAAAGCTTCTGAACATTCCATCATTCATCATCTGGTCAGTGTTGTTGTTTACATGAGGATTATCACCTTCCTGATGCACATTATCCTGATTATTAATATGTGGTGAATCAACAGTCGTATGTGCTCCATTGCTATTCTCAACATTCTCAGATGCCATTTTCAGATACTGCCACAAAACAAAAGTTAATTGATATGTTATATATTATCCTTATATTCTGACCGACCAATTAAATACCATGCAAATAAACTTAGGTAGGTCATACTAGCGAAGGAATTCCCCGTCTCTCCCCTCCTAGTTCTATCCTCACATCTTAGCCAGGGATCATATCCCTAAGCTCTGATGTGACGCCCCCAAAACAGGTATACAACACCTATTCTGAGTCGTCAATAACATGGTACAGAAACAACTACAACTTTATTAATACAACATAAAAACTGTGAGTGTAAATACAAATATTGTCATCTAGACAATATCCACACTCAAATAAGTCCTCATTACAATTATTGGTACAATATTTTACAAAAAAAATGGTGAGGACTACTTAAACAACTTCCTAGAGCCTTCATTCCATACCCCGACTAGTACTTGCTACATTCTCGCCTCCTGAGAAGAAAATGGAACAACAAGAAAAAGGGTGAGCTCAACTAGCCCAGTAAAGAATATTATGACTAAGATAATATACAACAAATTATCGTTAGTCTTCAACAGGGAAAAATTTAATAGAATACAATAGACAACAAGTTTTAAATCAATATTCGCAGCGAAAAATAATAATTCATAGAAGAGTTACGTAGAGAATGAAATCTACGATTATCTATGAATTTAAAAGCACATCATCAACATTTTATCCCTGTAACATCGATCAATAAATATCTTGAATCAAATAGTCATCTTTGCACTACAGGCCAAAGATATTCATCAGTTGGTCATGTTCACCTCAACACCTGTTCATCTTTGCACTACGGGCCAAAGATATTCATCAGAAATCATTCATCTTTGCACTACAGGCCAAAGATATTCAGTTATATCATCATTTAGGACTGAGGATGATGAAAAATATTTTAAAAGAAACGAATCCAGTGAAACAAAATAATAAATATTAAGGATTCGTATTTCAGCTATTTCATGTCCAAAAATACCTTATAAATAATCATAGTGAAATAAAATTCAAGAATAATCAAAACATGGATACAATCAAAGCTAGTATCCAGAATAGATATTTTGGACGAAAAGAAAAAAAATTCATTTTTTGGTGAATAGTAACTCGTGAATAGTAACTCATGAATAGTAACTCCGACATGAAAAGTTCCAAATTTGATAAAAAGTTCAGATCAATACTTCGGCATAATGATATTGAAGAAAATAATATCATTTAAGAAGAAATAACATCCCTTACCTGGGAAAGACGGTACTTCTGACTGGAATACTAGATATAGTGCTGAAGGAAACTTGCACCGTATAGCAATACTCAAAGTATTAGAATACTCACAAGAATAAGCTCGATATAGAGAGAGAAATAGAGAGAAACTTGTGTTTCTGGTGTATTTTTTAATTCTAACCTAAGCACCCTATTTATAGAAAAATGCTTAGAACACCAAAGCAGAAAATTTAATATAATATATATATATATATATATATATATATATATAAATTTTCAAGCCCACCTAAGAAAATCTGAAATCAGTCACCTTGTACATGTTTATGATGTCCAAAAAATAAAAAAAAACGTTTTTCTCAAAATAATTAACTAAAACTTCCAAAAATGAATTATTTCGGAACTTCGAAACTTCAATAATTCATAATAAATAGCTCTTTTGTCAGAAAATTCAAATCTCGCAGGTTTTTATAGGAAATTCAATTCTCTACAACTTTGCAGAAGAAAGTTTTTCCAAATTCTAAATAGAAATTGACCGAAATTCATAAACGGGCAATTTTACAGTCAATAATAAATTTTCGGTCAAGAATTGTGTTCACCAACACACAAAACATGTGTTAATCATTTAATGCCACAAAATTAATCTTCCTCCTCATATACTCATACATCCCACATTTATTATAAAAATACAACCATCAATATATTATTAAAATAATATATTTAAATGAATTATTTTATCAGAAAAAGATAAAATATTTATTTTCAACAATTGTCACATTAAAAATTTTCTCCATCTATATCCACATAAAATCACTATTTTCCTCATCATATAAATTAATAATTAATTATACACAAATAATATTACAGAATCACAGTGCTGACAACCAGGCTGTTCCCAGGACAGAGGGGACTTTCCAATAAGGATTTCTTCTTACTGGTGCGCAATTAGATGACCAAACCTCTCCTTAGACAGAACTTTCTAGACATTGCCAATAATGTTATCTAATAATATTATTCAGATAATATGAATTATTGCTCCGATAATGAAAAATACTGCGTAGTGACAATTATAAAATATCAACGTAGCAATTATTTAATCAATAAAATAAAATATTGAACAGTAATTACTGTAACCATTATTGAGTAGTGCCTTCTTACGTAAGAATCAATAATTGGTGCAATATCGTGTGCTACTGTACAACAACGCGTATTACCGTGTTTTAACCACCGGGTATTCCAACAGTATTAACGGTAACAACTATGCCGTTATTTATAAACAACTTATTTTTGTCATTTTCTTCATACAATTGCTTTCCGTTATGGGGCCCACAAAAGACTGCGCTGTCGTACGAATATTCTCCGACAGTAAGAATATTCCACGACCAAGCGAATATTCCCCGACAACAATGAATATTTTATAACCACTTGCTTATTTAAAATATTTGCGCATTTTATCCATAACTAACCACATTAATCAAATCAACCCTTACTATTTCAGAATAATAAATAGAGGAAATTAAATTTCATTTATTAATAATTTGGGGTCTTACAACCTCCCCTCCTTATGAAATTTCGTCCTCAAAATTGACATACGTACCTGGTGTTTGAAAAAGATGAGGATACCTCACTTTCATTTCCGTTTCCAACTCCCAGGTCATTTCCTCAATAGCATGGTTTCTCCACAAAACTTTAACTTGTGGTATGACCTTCGTGCGTAGGACATGCTCCTTCTTATCCATGATCTTGACAGGTACCTCCTCGTACGTTAAGTCTTCAGCTATCTCGTCCGGTTCTAACTCAATAACATGGTTCGGGTCTTTCACATATTTACAAAGCACAGATATATGAAAAACATTATGAACACGAGACATACTTGGAGGTAACGCAAGTCTATAGGCCACATTTCCTACTCGGTCAAGAATCTGAAATAGACCAATAAATCGTGGATTGAGCTTTCCTCTCTTCCTAAATCTTGGAACTCCTTTTCATGGAGTTACACGTAATAATACATGATCCCCAATGTCAAATTCTACGTCCTTTCGATGAAGATCCACATAACTCTTTTGTCGATCCTATGCCGTTTGTATACGTTGTCGAATCATTTGGATCTTCTTTGTAGTCATTCGTACCAACTCTGGTCCCAACAACGTTGCTTCTCCCACCTCATCCCAACATACTGGAGAGCGACACTTTCGTCCATACAATGCTTTAAAGGGAGCCACACCTATACTTGCCTGATAACTGTTGTTGTAGGAGAATTCCACCAATGGTAGGTACTTATCCCAACTTCCTTTGAAATCTAGGACACAAAGTCTTAATAGATCTTCAAGAGTTTGAATAGTCCTCTCTGATTGCCCGTCCGTTTGAGGATGGTATGCCGAACTGAACCATAAATCCGTGCCCATAGCTTTTTGCAAGCTAACCCAAAATCTTGAAGTGAATCTTGGGTCACGATCCGAAACTATGGATACTGGCATGCCATGCAGTCTCACAATCTCATCTACGTATATACGAGCAAGACGTTCAAGGGAATAAGTCTCCCGTATCGGCAAGAAATGAGCAGACTTGGTTAATCTATCAACTATAACCCAAATAAAATTTATGCCTTGAGAAACCGTGGGAAGACCCGTAACGAAATCCATGGTAATGTGTTCCCACTTCCATTTCGGAATCTCAAGTGGTTGCAATGGACCCTTTGGTACTTGATGCTCCGCCTTTACACGTTGACAAGTTAAACAGCTCGAGATAAACTTTACAATCTCTCTCTTCATATTGTTCCACCAAAATGTATGTCGAAGATCACGATACATTTTAGTACTTCCAAGATGGATTGCAAATGGTGTATTGTGTGCCTCCATCATGATCTTGTACTTTAAATCAGAATCGTTAGGAACACAAAGTCTAGAGTGGACTCGAAGTATTCCTTCTTCATCGATTCTTGCTTCTGGAATAGCACCTTCTTGCACTTTCTTCTTCATACGCATCAGCTCCGGGTCTGTAGCTTGAGCAACTTTAACCTTATCGATTAAAGTTGGTTCTACACGTATACTTGACATCATCGCACTCGTTCCTGCATATGATCTTCTACTCAACGCGTCATCTATCACGTTTACTTTTCCAGGATGGTATTGAAAAGTGTGGTCGTAATCTTTTAACAGCTCGAGCCAACGTCGTTGCCGCATGTTGAGTTCTTTTTGAGTGAAGAAATATTTGAGGCTTTTATGGTCTGAATATATCTCCACTTTCTCCCCATATAGATAGTGCCTCCAGATCTTTAGCGCGAAAACGACTGCTGCCAACTCTAGATCATGAGTAAGATAATTCCTCTCATATTCTTTAAGTTGTCGCGAGGCATAGGCTATGACTTTCCCACGTTGCATGAGAACACATCATAACCCTTTGCCTGAAGCATCGCTATAGATAACAAATCCATCCGAACCAGATGGTATTGTCAGAACAGGTGCCGAAATGAGTCTCCTCTTAAGCTCTTGGAAACTCTTCTCGCATTCTTCGCTCCATACGAATTTGATATCCTTCCGAGTCAGCTGAGTTAACGGGGTAGCGATTCGAGAAAACCCTTCTACGAATCTCCGATAATAACCAGCTAAGCCCAGAAAGCTACGTACATCGGTCACCGTCTTCGGTTGCTCCCAGCTTTGTATTGCTTCAATCTTCGCCGGGTCCACAGATACTCCATGTTTTGACACCACGTGTCCTAGGAATGCTACTTCCTCAAGCCAGAACTCGCATTTCTTCAACTTAGCATATAACTTATTTTCACGCAGCCTTTGGAGTACCAGCTTCAAATGGTGCTCATAATCTTCACGGCTTTTGGAATATATGAGGATGTCATCAATAAAGACAACAACGAACTGATCCAAATAATCCTTGAATACTCGGTTCATCATATCCATGAAAGCCGCAGGAGCATTAGTCAATCCAAAAGACATGACTAAGAATTCATAATGTCCGTACCGAGTTCTAAAGGCAGTCTTCGGAATATCCTCAGTTTTAACCTTCAGCTGATGATATCCAGAACGAAGATCAATTTTTGAAAAGAATTGTGCTCCTTGTAACTGGTCAAACAGGTCATCAATACGAGGTAGCGGATACCTATTCTTGATGGTGACATGGTTTAATTCCTGATAATCGATACAAAGTCGCATACTCCCGTCTTTCTTCTTTACAAATAAAATAAGAGCACCCCAAGGAGATGTACTAGGACGAATGAAACTGATGTCCAACAACTCTTGTAGTTGGACTTTTAACTCCTGAAGTTCAATAGGAGCCATTCGATATGGGGTTTTAGAAATGGACTTTGTACCAGGTTCAAGATCAATAAAGAATTCAACTTCACGTTTTGGGGGTAGACCGAAAAGTTCTTCAGGAAATACGTCAGGAAAGTTACTAACAACAGGAATATTATTCAAATTTGACGTGTCTTTATTCAAATCCATAACATGAGCTAAGAAAGCTTGACATCCGTTTTTTAATAAACGAATGGCTTTATGACTTGATATGACAGTGATTGATTTTAATGGCTTTGTTGCTTGAATTCGAACAACAGGTTGATTAGGAATATGAAAACTAACCACCTTACGAAAACAATCAATTTTGGCATGATGAGTAGTTAACCAATCAATTCCTAAAATCACGTCAAATGCAAGTATCTTTAAAGAGATAAGGTCAACAGGTAAGGTGATGGTGCCAACTTGGATCAAACAAGATTTATAAACAGTGGATGTGATGAAAGTTTCCCCTAACGGAGTCTCCACAGATAAATCAAAGTCTAATTTCTCCGGAGTCAAGTTTAAACGTTGAGCACAAGCAGGAGAAATAAATGAATGGGTAGCACCGGTATCTAGTAAGGTATAAACTTCACATGAATTTATGATTAGCTTACCCGTGATCACCTCGTTTGGGTTCCTCGCATGTTGACCAGTCACGACAAACGCTCTTCCAGGAACCGTTGACTTTGACTTTTCTGGGACAGCCTTTTGAGTCACCGTCCCCGCTGAACTTGGTTTCGCTATCGTACAATCTCGAGCGATATGTCCTTTCTTTCCATAATTATAGCATACCTTGAACTGTTGTGGACAGTTTGGGCTGATATGTCCCTCTTTTCCACATTTATAGCATATGACCGGTGGTCGTTCTCCTCCCTTGGAACCAGTTGCTGCTGGTGCTGACGTCTTCGTATTATCATTGTTGAATCTCCTCTTTTTAAAATCTCCTCCCGACTCGCTTCTTCTATTTTCATAGCCACGATTACCACCAGAGTGGTTGCCGTTCTTGTCTGTATTTTTCTTTTTCCGCTGGTTATCATTGTTCTGATGACTGTTGTCACCGATATGATCCTGTTGTGGTCCCTCGGTTGACCGTACTCGTTATCTCGCTCTAACAATTGAGCCCTGTTGACAACATCTGAATAGAGAGAAAATTTATGAGAAATGATATATTGGCGTATGCCGGGTTTTAAACATCTCAGAAACATCCGTGTCATACGTTCCTCATTCTCCACCAAATGAGGTGCAAACCTGGACAACTCTGCAAACTTTGCCTCGTACTGGAATACCGTCATGTTATTCTGCTCCAGTCTAATAAACTCTACCTCCTTCATATGACGAATACTTTCAGGAAAGTACTTGTCATTAAATAGTTTCTGAAATGTCTCCCAAGACATGCTGAGTGCGGCTGGATGGGTACGCTTCACAGATTCCCACCAGTAGTCTGCCTCGCCACGGAACATAAAGGTGGCGAATGGAACCTTCTGTTCCTCCGTGCATCCCAAGACATCAAATATCTTGGTAATTTGCTTGACCCATGTCTCCGCCTTAATCGGATCTGGCTTTTCCCAGAATTCTGGTGGTCCCAACTCTTTGAACTGCTTGGCTGTGACCAGCTGTGCGTTGCCATTGTTTCTTCCTATATTTTGAACAGGAATCTCCTTCGTCTGGTTTTGCATGAACCGCAAAAAGCTTCTAAACATATCATCGTTCATCGTCTGCTCATTGGTGTTGTTCACAGGAGGAACATTGCCAGCCTGTTGCACGTTCTCCTCGTTGGTGAGTACAGGAGTCTCCAGATTTCATTTACTCCACTGTTAACATTCTCAGTCGACATTCTCAAATACTGCCATAAAACAAGGGTTAATTTAACAAATTAACAAATCACATAATATCCCTATATTATGACCGACCAACAAATAAGCTTAGGTAAGACACACTAGCGAAGGATTTACGCGTCTCTCCCCTCCTAGTTCTATTCCCCAATCTCCGTCAGAGATCATATCCCTAAGCTCTGATACCAACTGTGACACCCCCAAAACAGGTATACAATACCTATTCTGAGTCGTCAATAACATGGTACAGAAACAACTACAACTTTATTAATACAACATAAAAACTGTGAGTGTAAATACAAATATTGTCATCTAGACAATATCCACACTCAAATAAGTCCTCATTACAATTATTGGTACAATATTTTACAAAAAAAATGGTGAGGACTACTAAAACAACTTCCTAGAACCTTCATTCCATACCCCAACTAGTACTTGCTACATTCTTGCCTCCTGAGAAGAAAATGGAACAACAAGAAAAAGGGTGAGCTCAACTAGCCCAGTAAAGAATATTATGACTAAGATAATATACAACAAATTATCGTTAGTCTTCAACAGGGAAAAATTTAATAGAATACAATAGACAACAAGTTTTAAATCAATATTCGCAGCGGAAAATAATAATTCATAGAAGAGTTACGTAGAGAATGAAATCTACGATTATCTATGAATTTAAAAGCCCATCATCAACATTTTATCCCTGTAACATCAATCAATAAATATCTTGAATCAAATAGTCATCTTTGCACTACAGGCCAAAGATATTCATCAGTTGGTCATGTTCACCTCAACACCTGTTCATCTTTGCACTACGGGCCAAAGATATTCATCAGAAATCATTCATCTTTGCACTACAGGCCAAAGATATTCAGTTATATCATCATTTAGGACTGAGGATGATGAAAAATATTTTAAAAGAAACGAATCCAGTGAAACAAAATAATAAATATTAAGGATTCGTATTTCAGCTATTCCATGTCCAAAAATACCTTATAAATAATCATAGTGAAGTAAAATTCAAGAATGATCAAAACATGGATACAATCAAAGCTATTATCCAGAATAGATATTTTGGACGAAAAGAAAAAAATTTTATTTTTCGGTGAATAGTAACTCGTGAATAGTAACTCATGAATAGTAACTCCGACATGAAAAGTTCTAAATTTGATAAAAAGTTTAGATCAATACTTCGGCATAATGATATTGAAGAAAATAATATCATTTAAGAAGAAATAACATCCCTTACCTCGGAAAGAAGGTAAATCTGACTGGAATACTAGATATAGTGTTGAAGGAAACTTGCACCATATAGCAACACTCAAAGTATCAAATACTCACAAGAATACGCTCGATATAGAGAAAGAAATAGAGAGAAACTTGTGTTTCTGGTGTGTTTTTTAATTCTAACCTAAGCACCCTATTTATAGGAAAATACTTAGAACACCAAAGCAGAAAATTTAATATAATAATATATATATATATATATAAATTTTCAAGCCCACCTAAGAAAATCTGAAATCAGCCACCTTGCACATGTTTATGATGTCCAAAAATTACAAAAAACGTTTTTCTCAAAATAATTAATTAAAACTTCCAAAAATCAATTATTTCGGAACTTCGAAACTTCAATAATTCATAATAAATAGCCCTTTTGTCAGAAAATTCGAATTTCGCGAGTTTTTATAGGAAATTCAATTCTCTACAACTTTGCAGAAGAAAGTTTTTCCAAATTCTAAATAGAAATTAACCGAAATTCACAAACGGGCGATTTTACAGTCAATAATAAATTTTCGGTCAAGAATTGTGTCCAGCAACACACAAAACATGTGTTAATCATTTAATGCCACAAAAATACTCTTCCTCCTCATATACTCATACATCCCACATTCATTGTAAAAATACCATCATCAATATATTATTAAAATAATATATTTAAATGAATTATTTTATCAGAAAAAGATAAAATATTTATTTTCAACAATTGTCACATTAAAAATTTTCTCCATCTATATCCACATAAAATCACTATTTTTCTCATCATATAAATTAATAATTAATTATATACAAATAATATTACAGAATCACAGTACTGGCAACCAGGCCGTTCCCAGGACAGAGGGGGCTTTCCAATAAGGATTTCTTCTTACTGGCGCGCAATTAGATGACCAAACCTCTCCTTAGACAGAACTTTCTTGACATTGCCAATAATGTTATCTAATAATATTATTCAGATAATATGAATTATTGCTCCGATAATGAAAAATACTGCGTAGTGACAATTATAAAATATCAACGTAGTAATTATTTAGTCAATAAAATAAAATATTGAACAGTAATTACTGTAACCATTATTGAGTAGTGCCTTCTTACGTAAGAATCAATAATTTGTGCAATATCGTGTGCTACTGTACAACAACGTGTATTACCGTGTTTTAACCACCGGGTATTCCAACAGTATTAACGGTAACAACTACGCCTTTATTTATAAACAACTTATTTTTGTCGTTTTCTTCATACAATCGCTTTCCGTTATGGGGCCCACAAAAAACTGCGCCGTCGTACGAATATTCTCCGACAGTAAGAATATTCCACGACCAAGCGAATATTCCCCGACAACAATGAATATTTTATAACCACTTGCTTATTTAAAATATTTGCGCATTTTACCCATAACTAACCACATTAATCAAATCAACCCTTACTATTTCAGAATAATAAATAGAGGAAATTAAATTTCATTTATTAATAATTTGGGGTCTTACATCTGATACCAACTGTGACGCCCCCAAAATTAGGTATACATCACCCATCTTGGGTCGTCAGATACATGGTACAGAATACAAATATAACTTACTAATACAACTGTCGTGTACAATGCGACAAAACATAACTGTGAGTTTGAATACAATTATTGTCTACTAGAGACTATACAAACTCAAAAAAGAGTCCTCATTACAATTATTGTCACACTATTTAATAGAATAGTGAGGACTACTAATACTATCATCTAGTCCATCACTCCGTTCTCCGACTCGTCCCAGCTATATTCTCATTTCCTGAAGAGAACAGTGAAAGAAAGGGTGAGCTCAACTAGCCCAGTAAGAAATATTATGACTAAGATAATGCAAAATAAATTATCATTAGCCTTCAACAGTGTTAAACTGATAAAATATAACGAACATCAAGTTTAACTGCAGCGGAACAAATAATCCATTAAAAGAGTCAAGTAAAAAAAAAATCTACTATCTTCTATGATTTAAAAGGTTTTTCAACACTGTTTTCGCTGGGACTCAGCTTAATAAAATAATCCACATCATCGAATCACCCCTGCACTACGGCCAAGGATATTCGTGTATTCATTAATGGTCATGATCATGCCAACAACTGTCCACCAATGCACTACGGGCCAATGAAGACTTTTACCACATCATTTATAATATTACGGTCATGATTATACCGAATAATCCCTGGTCATAATCATACCAAGTCCATCTATGCACTACAGGCCACAAATGACTTTCCACATTTTATAAATATGAGGATGATGACAATGATATAAGAATTCAATAAAACAAGTTCAAGAATTAATTTATCCAGGAATTAACAACGTCCAAATTGTCAACATGATACTGCCTTGTGGAGTAAAATTCAAGAATGCTTAGAAGAATATTTTCATGAAAAGATACTGGATGAAACGCAATTATTAAGGATATTCCACAAATTTCATAGAGTATAGAAGTCAAAACTTAACCAACTGAGTATAATAAAGAATGGAATAACAAAAGAAATAACCATGCATGCGATAGACCGCACAGACAGGTTATTCCAACAGAATAATAAATAACGGAACCAGGTCCGATGTAAACGCACAGACAGGATGTTCCGACAGAATAATAACAAGACGGAACCAGGTCCGGTGTAAAACACACAGAGAGGATGTTCCAACAGAATAATAATAAAAACGGAACCAGGTCCGGTGTAAAACACACAGATAGGATGTTCCAACAGAATAATAGAAGAATGTCACCAAGTATAGGGTAGACCGCGTATACAGGTTATTCCAACAGAATAATAAGAAATGGAATAACAACAGTTCTCTTCATAAATAAGAAAGAATAACACCCCTTACCGTTTTAAAGAAGAACTGAAATAAGGAAGTAGTTAAGTAGCAGAATACTTTTCTTCTCTCTCTCTATAGTTTCTCTCTCTAGAGTTCAGTGAATTCGTAAGAAATAATGAAGGAATGAGCTGCGATTTATAGAAAAATAGAATGTATAGTAACTAATCCATGAACGGTCTAGATTGATTACTTTAATCTGACGGTCCATATTTAAAGAAAAATCTTTTAAATAAAATATAATATATATAATATATTATATATATATATATATATAACACATGTTGTTTGAAAAAAATAACCTCCTCCGTTGAAAAATTTCTCAGCTTTTCCCCCAAATTCTTCTTCCAACATGTGGGCCCCACCCACATGTCATTATCCATCATATATATATATATATATATATATATATTATATATATATATATATATATATATATATATATATATATATATATATATATATAACATTACCATATATATACGTAACCCCCATTTTCATTTTTTTTTCTTTCCCCCACCCCACACGTCATTTTCACACACATCCTTATCACATACATATATTATATATACATATTGAATTATCTTCTACCAATTATTTTGAAAAATAGGTAAATGCGTGTTTATAAAATAAGAAAAACTGAGTGACTTATCACATAAGTATCAATAATTAATACTGTGTGCTACTATGTAACCACGCGTATTACAGTACTTTTAACACCGGGTGCTTCAACAGTTAACGGTAAAACTTCCGCCGTTATTTCAATAAAATATTTTTGTCGTTTTCTCAATCCGACAATAATTCCGTTGTGGGGGTCCACCAATGATTGTGCCGTTGTACGAATATTCCCTGTTAAAACGAATATTCCCCGACCAATCGAATATTATATAACAACTTGCGTACTTTTCAAAATTTATAAATATTACCCACAACTATAACATTATATCAAATTAACTCCATAATATTCAAAAATGATATTTATAGAAAATTCATCTTTATTTATAAAAGTTGGGGTCTTACAACCCATGCTTGATTTTTCATCCTCTGTCCAACAAGGAGTGTCTCAAGAACCACGCTGCACCCCACCATCGATCTCCTCCTCATACTACCCCGCCTCGGCACCCCACATGCTCCTCGCCCTCAGCGTCGGCTTACAAGGTCCATAACCAGAGCACAGTCTGACGGTAGGACACGCTACAGCTCCAATTTCCGCACACCCAAATGGTAGAAAGCGATTCAGAACAAAATTCACTCAAATTTAGAAGGAGAAAATGTTCGAATTCGCAGAAAGAGTGGAATGGAAGATCCAGAAGAGCGACGCGCGAGGCGGCAATTACAGAGTTTTGCGGCGAAATTGGAGTGGATCGTGAGCATGGTGCGGTTTGGCAAACCGCACGCGAAACCGCTTAGGTGCGGTTTGAAAAGTTCAAAACCGCACACGAAACCGCTTGTGATTGGTGCGGTGCGGTTTTAAAGTGTGCAGTGCAGTTTTAATTGGTGCGGTTTCGGTTTTAAAACCAATTGAAACAACAAAAAAGTCTTAGCTGTGACGCCCCCAAAATTAGGTATACATCACCCATCTTGGGTCGTCAGATACATAGTACAGAATACAAATACAACTGATTAATACAACTGTCGTGTACAATACGACAAAACATAAACTGTGAGTTTGAATACAAATATTATCTTCTAGAGAGTATTCATACTCAAAAGGAGTCCTCATTACATTTATTAACACACCATTACATAGAATAGTGAGGACTACTAACTAATACTATCATTCGGACCATCACTCCGTTCCCCGACTTGCCCCAGCTACGTTCTCATTTCCTGAAGAGAACAGTGAAAGAAAGGGTGAGCTCAACTAGCCCAGTAAGAAATATTATGACTAAGATAATGCAGAATAAATTATCATTAGCCTTCAATAATGTTAAACTGATAAAATATAATAGACATCAAGTTTAACTGTAGCGGAACAAGCAATCCATTAAGAGAGTCAAGTAGAAAATAAACTCTACTATCTTTTATGATTTAAAAGGTTTTTCAACACTGCGATCGCTGAGACTCAGCTTAATAAAATAATCCACATCATCGAATCACCCCTGCACTACAGCCAAGGATATTCGTGTATTCATTAATGGTCATGATCATGCCAACAACTGTCCATCAATACACTACGGGCCAATGATGACTTTTACCACATCATTTGTAACATTACGGTCATGATTACACCGAATAATCCCTGGTCATAATCATACCAAGTCCATCTATGCACTACAGGCCACAGATGACTTTCAACAGAATATAAACATGAGGATGATGACAATGATATAAGAATTCAATAAAACAAGTTCAAGAATTAATTTATCCAAGAATTAACAACGTCCAAATTGTCAACATGATACTGCATTGTGGAGTAAAATTCAAGAATACTTAGAAGAATATTTTCATGAAAAGATACTGGATGAAACGCAATTATCAAGGATATTCCACAAACTTCATGGAGTATAGAAGTCAAAACTTAACCAACTGAGTACAATAAAGAATGGAATAACAAAAAAAATCACCATGCATGCGATAGACCGCACAGACAGGTTATTCCAATAGAATAATAAATAATGGAACCAGGTCCGGCGTAAACGCACAGACAGGATATTCCGACAGAATAATAAATAATGGAACCAGGTCCGGTGTAAAACACACAGACAGGATATTCCAACAGAATAATAATAAAACGGAACCAGGTCCGGTGTAAAACACACAGACAGGATGTTCCAACAGAATAATAAACGGAACCAGGTCCGGTGTAAAACACACAGACAGGATATTCCAACAGAATAATAGAAGAATGTCACCAAGTATAGGGTAGACCGCGTATACTGGTTATTCCAACAGAATAATAACAAATGGAATAACAGAAGTTCTCTTCATGAATATGAAAGAATAATATCCCTTACCTTAAAAGAACTGGATATTGGAAAAGTGATGTAGCAGAATACTTTTATTCTCTCTCTCTTATTCTCTCTATACTTTCTCTCTCTATAGCTTGAATGAATTCGTAAGAAAATAATGAATAAATGAGCTTCTATTTATAGGAAAATGAAATGCATAGTAACTAATCCATGAACGGTCGAGATTGATTTACTTTAATCTGACGGTCCATATTTAAAGCAAAATCTTTTAAATAAAATATAATATATATATTATATATATATTACATGCGAAGAAAAAATATCACGGGTGAAAATCCCCGTGAACCCACATCATTTGTTTCTGCTAAAATTTCAAACCTTATACAATAATAATACATATAACACTCCATTATATGTTTTCCTCCCCCACCAACTTCAATCATCATATAATATATAATATAATATATATATATATATATATTTATATACTACTCCACCAATCCCACATTCCACCCAATATACGGGTGGAATTCCTCCCACCTAAAACAATCCTTTCATTCCCCCATCTTTATCAAATCATGTCATATATATATATATATATATATATATATATATATATATATATATATATATATATGACATCATCCTCCACCACAACCCACTCACCCACATTTTCAAACTTCCACCAACATGTGGTCCCCACCTGTCATCATTATATATATATAACACATTCTCTTACACACACACACACACATTATATATATATATATATATATATATATATATATATATATATATAATACACTCCACCTTTTCCATCATCCTCCACTAACATTATATAATATATATATATATATATATAAAATATTTTATCTCCCCTTTACGTAATTTCCTCTCACCCCTATTTTCAGATTTCATACATCACATGTGGGCCCCATATGTGGTCCCCACATGTGGGCCCCACCTTTATTATATAAAATAATTTTCTACCAATTATTTTGAAAAATGGGCAAAATAGGGGGTCCATATAATGAGCAAAATTGAGTGACTTCTCACGTAAGCATCAATAATCAATACCGTGTGCTACTATGCAACCACACATATTACTGTACTTTTACTATCGAGTAGTTCAACAGTAACAATGGTAAAACTTCCGCCGTTATTTTCATAAAGTATTTTTGTCGTTTTCTCAATCCGACAATAATTCTGTTGTGGAGTCCACCAATGATTGTACCGTCGTACGGATATTCCCCGACAAAAAGAATTTTCCCCGACCAATCGAATATAATATGACAACTTGCATACTTTGCAAAATTTATAAATACTACCCATAACTATTATATCAAATCCACACCATAATATAAAAAAAAAAAAAATTTCGAGAAAAATTAAATATTTATTCATAAAATCTGGGGTCTCACAATCTCCCCTCCTTATGAAATTTCGCCCTCGAAATTTACGTACGTACTTGGTATGCCAAACATGTGAGGATACATTGACTTCACTTCAAATTCTAACTCTTGAGGTATAACCTTTAAGCATCGAATATGATCCTTCTTATCCAAGATGTTAACACGTATCTCCTCATACGTTAAATATTTCGCTATCTCGTCCGGTTCTAAATTAATAATGTGGTTCGGGTCGTCCACATATTTACGTAACATCGACATGTAAAAAAAATGTTCTGAACACGCAACATACTTGGCGGTAAAACGAGTCTTTAGGCCACAGTTCCTATTTCATCGAGGATTTCAAATGGGCCAATTAAATCGAGAGTTGAGATTTCCTCTCTTCGTCGATTCTTGCTTCTAGAATAACGCCCTCTTGAACCTTCTTCTTCACATTTATCAGCTCTGAGTATGTAGCTTGAGCGGCTTTAACTTTATCGATTAAAGTCGATTTTAATCGTATATTCGTTATCTTCACGTGGGTTCGTATATTCGCACTTGTAACCGTATACGATCTTCTACACAACGCGTCAGCTACCACGTTCACTTTTCCACGATATTATTGAATGGTACGATCGTAATATTCAACAGCTCGAGCCAATGTCTTTGGCGCATAATACGTTCGTTTTAGTTGAAGAAATATTTGAGGGTTTAAGAAATGAGTTTTGTACTGGGGTCAATACAAAATTCAATTTTACGCTCTGGGGTAGGCTAAGAAGTCTTCAAGAATACGTCAAGAAATTTATTAACAATAGAAATATCGTTCAAAACTGCGACCCTCATCCAAGACTTGGATAACACGTCACATTGATACCTATCAACTTGCCATCGTCATTTACAACGTCTCCTACGGAAAGTCTAGCTTCGGTGCATTCCACACCAGGAAGTCAACAACGAAAGGAACGGGGATTTTTACTTATGGCTTGATACGACAATGATTGACTTTAGTGATTTGGTTACTTGAATTCGCATAATAGGTTGGTTAGGAATATGAAAGCTAACAACCTTACGAAAAGCATGATGAGCAGTTAACCAATCGTTTCCAAAAATCACATCAAAGGCAAGTATTTTTAATGAAATCAGATCGATAGGTAATGTGTGGGTACCAACTTGAACCAAACAAGACTTATAACCAGTGGAGGTAATGAAGATTTCTCCCAATTGACTTTAAACAGACATATCAAAGTCTAAGTTCTCCGGAGTTAACTTCAAACATTGAACATAACTAGGTGAAATAAAAGAGTGAGTAGAACCGGTATCGAATAAGGTACAAACTTCACAAGGGTTTATGATTAGCTTACCCGCGATAACTTCATTTGGGTTCCTCACTTGTTGGGAAGTCATGACAACCGCTCTCCCTTGAACTACCCGGCTTTGACTTGTCTGGGGTAGCATTTGATGTCATCTCTATCGTTGGAATTGACTTTAATATAGGGCATATTCCACCCTCAACTGCTTCATCGTACTCCTGCTTCATGATCTGAATCATCAATCTTCGATCCATATCGAGTTCAGATTGACCGCTCTGTACAGGGTAATTCAAAACTCGATGTTGGGTTCTCCCAATTGCTGTCCAAAAAGAGAAATGTATATCATCTATTTTAGCCTTTTTGGATCGGACATCTCTTTCTACAATATCAACACGTCGTGCGGCTTTTACCCACGCATCCTGCATTCTCACTCGTTCAGTTGTTTCTTCTTTCAGCTGATCCTTGATATTTGAATTCTCAGATTCCAACTTTAATATCTTACACTCTGCCAAAGCGTGATTTTGTTCGAGCATCACATATCGGGTAACACAATTTTGAATCGTTACATCTCTTTGCTCAACGACTGCCTGCCGTTCTTCAGCCTGCTCTTCTAACTCATGAACACGATTTTGTAATTCTAAGTTTTGATCATAGATTTCTTCTAACCAATTCTCCTCAGGTTCCTCTTCTTCCTCACTCTCAGCTGATACCTCTGCCACTAGCTCGGGTGCAACTATTAGTTCTTCACTTACCACGTAGATATCTCTAATTTCTTCTTCGCCTGATATTACATTATCTTGGTTGGTTATTAGAGGTGTCACGGTCTCACTCACTCCATTGTTGACATTTTCAGCTGCCATTTTCAAATACTGCCACAAAACAAGGGTTAATTAACATATAACATATTATCCATCTACTTTGACCGACCAATTAAATACCAAATAAACTTAGGTAGGTCATACTAGCGAAGGAATTCCCCGTCTCTCCCCTCCTAGTTTTATTCTCACATCCTAGCCAGGGATCATATCCCTAAGCTCTGATACCAACTGTGACGCCCCCAAAATTAGGTATACATCACCCATCTTGGGTCGTCAGATACATAGTACAGAATACAAATACAACTGATTAATACAACTGTCGTGTACAATACGACAAAACATAAACTGTGAGTTTGAATACAAATATTATCTTCTAGAGAGTATTCATACTCAAAAGGAGTCCTCATTACATTTATTAACACACCATTACATAGAATAGTGAGGACTACTAACTAATACTATCATTCGGACCATCACTCCGTTCCCCGACTTGCCCCAGCTACGTTCTCATTTCCTGAAGAGAACAGTGAAAGAAAGGGTGAGCTCAACTAGCCCAGTAAGAAATATTATGACTAAGATAATGCAGAATAAATTATCATTAGCCTTCAATAATGTTAAACTGATAAAATATAATAGACATCAAGTTTAACTGTAGCGGAACAAGCAATCCATTAAGAGAGTCAAGTAGAAAATAAACTCTACTATCTTTTATGATTTAAAAGGTTTTTCAACACTGCGATCGCTGAGACTCAGCTTAATAAAATAATCCACATCATCGAATCACCCCTGCACTACAGCCAAGGATATTCGTGTATTCATTAATGGTCATGATCATGCCAACAACTGTCCATCAATGCACTACGGGCCAATGATGACTTTTACCACATCATTTGTAACATTACGGTCATGATTACACCGAATAATCCCTGGTCATAATCATACCAAGTCCATCTATGCACTACAGGCCACAGATGACTTTCAACAGAATATAAACATGAGGATGATGACAATGATATAAGAATTCAATAAAACAAGTTCAAGAATTAATTTATCCAAGAATTAACAACGTCCAAATTGTCAACATGATACTGCATTGTGGAGTAAAATTCAAGAATACTTAGAAGAATATTTTCATGAAAAGATACTGGATGAAACGCAATTATCAAGGATATTCCACAAACTTCATGGAGTATAGAAGTCAAAACTTAACCAACTGAGTACAATAAAGAATGGAATAACAAAAAAAATCACCATGCATGCGATAGACCGCACAGACAGGTTATTCCAATAGAATAATAAATAATGGAACCAGGTCCGGCGTAAACGCACAGACAGGATATTCCGACAGAATAATAAATAATGGAACCAGGTCCGGTGTAAAACACACAGACAGGATATTCCAACAGAATAATAATAAAACGGAACCAGGTCCGGTGTAAAACACACAGACAGGATGTTCCAACAGAATAATAAACGGAACCAGGTCCGGTGTAAAACACACAGACAGGATATTCCAACAGAATAATAGAAGAATGTCACCAAGTATAGGGTAGACCGCGTATACTGGTTATTCCAATAGAATAATAACAAATGGAATAACAGAAGTTCTCTTCATGAATATGAAAGAATAATATCCCTTACCTTAAAAGAACTGGATATTGGAAAAGTGATGTAGCAGAATACTTTTATTCTCTCTCTCTTATTCTCTCTATACTTTCTCTCTCTATAGCTTGAATGAATTCGTAAGAAAATAATGAATAAATGAGCTTCTATTTATAGGAAAATGAAATGCATAGTAACTAATCCATGAACGGTCGAGATTGATTTACTTTAATCTGACGGTCCATATTTAAAGCAAAATCTTTTAAATAAAATATAATATATATATTATATATATATTACATGCGAAGAAAAAATATCACGGGTGAAAATCCCCGTGAACCCACATCATTTGTTTCTGCTAAAATTTCAAACCTTATACAATAATAATACATATAACACTCCATTATATGTTTTCCTCCCCCACCAACTTCAATCATCATATAATATATAATATAATATATATATATATTTATATACTACTCCACCAATCCCACATTCCACCCAATATACGGGTGGAATTCCTCCCACCTAAAACAATCCTTTCATTCCCCCATCTTTATCAAATCATGTCATATATATATATATATATATATATATATATATATATATGACATCATCCTCCACCACAACCCACTCACCCACATTTTCAAACTTCCACCAACATGTGGTCCCCACCTGTCATCATTATATATATATAACACATTCTCTTACACACACACACACATTATATATATATATATATATATATATATATATATATATATATATAATACACTCCACCTTTTCCATCATCCTCCACTAACATTATATAATATATATATATATATATATATATATATATATATATAAAATATTTTATCTCCCCTTTACGTAATTTCCTCTCACCCCTATTTTCAGATTTCATACATCACATGTGGGCCCCATATGTGGTCCCCACATGTGGGCCCCACCTTTATTATATAAAATAATTTTCTACCAATTATTTTGAAAAATGGGCAAAATAGGGGGTCCATATAATGAGCAAAATTGAGTGACTTCTCACGTAAGCATCAATAATCAATACCGTGTGCTACTATGCAACCACACATATTACTGTACTTTTACTATCGAGT
This sequence comes from Panax notoginseng, assembly GCA_016801055.1. Classification (NCBI taxonomy): domain Eukaryota; kingdom Viridiplantae; phylum Streptophyta; class Magnoliopsida; order Apiales; family Araliaceae; genus Panax; species Panax notoginseng. The sequence continues at coordinate 18,029,870 of CM029014.1, forward strand.
AGTTCAACAGTAACAATGGTAAAACTTCCGCCGTTATTTTCATAAAGTATTTTTGTCGTTTTCTCAATCCGACAATAATTCTGTTGTGGAGTCCACCAATGATTGTACCGTCGTACGGATATTCCCCGACAAAAAGAATTTTCCCCGACCAATCGAATATAATATGACAACTTGCATACTTTGCAAAATTTATAAATACTACCCATAACTATTATATCAAATCCACACCATAATATAAAAAAAAAAAAAATTCGAGAAAAATTAAATATTTATTCATAAAATCTGGGGTCTCACATTAGCCTTCAATAAAATTTAACATAAAACTTACATCGAGCAATTAACTTAATAATAGAGTCGGCAATGGGAATTATATCAAGCATGTTTTAAAACTAAAACTTACGCTATATAAAACAACGGAGAGCATATATTCGTTAACAAGCAAGAATATTTATCTAGTTCCCCAAAAATTAAAAGTATATACTGGAGATAGAATGAAATTCTATCTCATATATTGCAGGGAGGACTTATAGAATATAATCATAACTATACCTAATTTGAAAAATAATTTATTAGACTATTACTATTATAGCATTGACATTAACCAATGCATCAAGTGCTCGAGCCCCTCAGCTATAAGCCCCTTCAATAACGCATCAAACAAATTCAAAATTCCAAAACTTAATTGCATAATTTTTGACTCTATAACATTTAACATTTTCTTTCAATTGGTGAAAAAATGACAATGCAAGACTGGGGTTTTCTCTGAGCGTGTTCAAGTAAAAAGTAACTTTAGAATTTACTAGAGATAATACATACATACACACACATGGTGCGGTTTCGGTTTTATGCGTGCGGTTTTGGCTAGTAACCAAACCGGAACCGTAAATTTGGTTATTCAACCCACCTAAAACCGCCACATACGCCGGAACCGTTGGTGCGGTTTTAATTGGTGCGGTTCGTGCGGTTTTTGGTGCGATTTCGGTTCCAATTTGGTTACTTGCTCAGCCCTAGATAGAGGGGTTCTGAAGGCGTGGATGCATAACAATAAAAGCACTTTTTGTAAGAGAGGTAATATTGGTAAGAGAGATAATATTGCTACTAACGGGAATGGTTCTTCTTCTTCATCCTAATATGTTGTTATCATGATGGATAAATAAGGATTTACTGATAGTACTTGGTCAATCAGATATTTTTGTTATGCTTGATTAGATATCATTGCTTGATTGTGGCCCATCCACTTGTTGGATCTGGTTTTGGTGCCTCGTTTCTGGTTTGAGTTGGTGTCTATGTCAATTTTGGGGTGTTGGCCCTTGTTCGGTTTGGTCTTGCCGGAAACAATCCTATGGCTCTGGTGGTTACGGTCCTGGGTTTCATTTACTGATTTCATCTACAGGGGAGGAATTTATGTCTAGTTTTAGTTTTAGTTTTAGTTTTAGTTTTTTCATTTTTTTTTGTTTATTATGTATGTTTTGTTTAATTGTATTTTAGTTTAGTTTAGTTTAGTTTAGTTTAGTTTAATTGTTAATTTATTAAGTTTAATTTATGTTTGTTGTATAATTTTTAAAGTTAAGTTACTTGTGTAATTATTCATAATTATGTTTTTTTCTGTAATTTACTTAATTATTAATGTTAATTTTATATAATTTATAATTTATATTATTTGTGTAATTTTTTTTAGTTTTATTTGTTATTTTACCTTTTTGTCCTTTGTCGCATTAAAAATATATATTCTTTTTACACATAAACACTCATTTAGCCTATTAGGATGTCACGTCAGCAATGTCTGACGTGGCAGACCCAATTGAATGAAATCGAAAAAAAATTAATAGTTCAATCATCTAATTGACAAAATTGAAAGATGGATCATTGAAGTGGAATATGACATATAGTTTAGGGTATTAATCTATATTTAAGCCTTAGGTCCTTCTAGCCACCAATCCAATCCCTCAATCAATTCTCAAAACGAGCCGCCTCCAGGAGTCTTCTGCCTCGGGACACGTGGAGACTTTTCTCGGGTCTAGTATATTTATTTTCGACTTTTCTGTCTTCATTCAATTAGGACATGCGAACTCTAATTTGTACATTTAACAAGGTCGTGGAACCCTAATTGTGCATTTAATTCGATTAAGTTATATGAACTCTAATTTGCACTTGGCCCACACCTAGCAATTTTTTAAAAAAAAGAATCAAAAGGAGAAAACAAAACAGCCTCAAAATAATAAACAAACAAGGGAGTCCCTCCTTGTTGAAGATACCATCCACTTCAACATCAAAAATATCTAGTAGCTAGCACTAGCAGACGTGGATACATATCTTTTTATCAATAATTATACCCCAGCTGATATGTGTGGACTTGGGAAAAATTAAAAAAACAAAATCTTTCATTCTATCATGTTCTTGCCTATATATTTGTGGTAGTTTGTTTTTCTTCATAAAATTAATTGGTTCAAATCAAATAGAAACGATGGCATCATGATAAAACTTTTAATTAATAATCTTTTATCATGAGAAAGAGAAGAGGAAAATGCATATTCTTCAACTAATAATCTCCATGTAATGATGACTTTATTTGAGTTTGGATATTGTCTACAAGACAATATTTGTATTAAAACTCACAGCTTATGTTTTGTCGTATTTTACACGACAATTTATAGTTGTATAATTGAAGTTTGTATTTGAATTTTGTACCATGTATTTGGCGACTCAGGATAGGTTGTGTGGACCTATTTTGGGGGCGTTACACAGGACGCTTAGACAAGGGGCTCCATTATCCCCTTTTCTATTTTTAATCATAGGAGAAGTGTTGCATAGGATGATTGTAAGAAGTAAAGAGGTGGGGAGAATTAAAGGAGTGTCAGTGGGCAATCTTGAAACAAGTTTAACTCATGCACAATTTGCAGATGACACCATTTTATTTGGGGAAGGGAGTATGAAGGAAGTGCTTAATTTTAAAGTTCTGTTATGGACTTTCCAAGAGGCATCTGGGTTGAAGATTAATGAGAAAAAATGCAAGTTATATACTTTTGGAGCAAGTGATCAGGAAAGGAAGCAAATGGCTTTGTTTTTTGGATGTGAAGAAGGTAAATTACCTATTGTTTATTTGGGGATTCCTATTGGCAGTAATCTAAGGAGGGTGGCAACATGGGAACCTATTTTGGACAAATTCAAATATAAGTTAAGAAGCGAAATATTTATCAATGGGGGACATGATTGTTTTAATAAATTTTGTGTTATCTTGCTGGCCATTACACTACATGGCCTTTTTTAAAGCTCCATCTTCAGTGATCAAGCAGTTAGAAATGTATAGGAGGAACTTTTTATGGAGCGGGAATGTTAAAGGGGGGGGGGAGAGATGGCAAAAAATGAGTTGGAAGAATGTTTGCAGAAGTAAGAAAAGAGGGGGTCTGACATTGTTTCTTTAAAAACTAAGAACATTGCTCTGCTGTGTAAATGGTGGGGGAAGTTCTATACAAACTATGCGGATTTATGGAGAAAGGTGGTTTGAGCAAAATACAAATGGAAGGAATGTTGTGATCTAAAAGATATACTTTCAGTGAATCAAAATAAATATTTCTCATGGGTGTGGAGTGATGTATTAAATTTGTGTAATATAGATAAGATGGAGGAGGTAAATTGGTGGGCAGAAATGGGAGTGGAAATTGGGGAATGGGAAACAAGTCAAATTTTGGTTGAATGAAATATTAAGCGCCAAGTTTAAAAAGATCTTCTTTTTAGCATGTAACAAAGGTGCTAATGTGGCTGATTAGTGGAAGGGAATTAACAATAAGGAAGTGGAGTGGAATATACTTGTTAAGAGAAAACTAAGATAATGGAAAATGGAGCAATCGGAAGATCTAAAACAATTCATTGGACATGTTAATTTGCAGGTAGAGTTAGATGACAAATTATTGTGGAAAGGAGATGAAAAAGGGTATTTTTTTAGTGAAAAAGTGTGTTCAAATTATGGAGCAGGGAGAGAATGATTTAAGTGCAGGGAAAAGCATGGATTAAAGGAAATACCAGCTAAAGTGCAGGTGTTCTAATGGTTAGTCTGTAAAGATGCAGTGCCAGTGAAAGATGTACTGTTCAAGCGAGGAATATTGGAGGAGGGGCACACAAATGTATGTTGTTGGTGTCATTGTAGGGGAGAAAACATCGATCAAAATTTGATCATTTTATTATGTTCTTGGTTCCATGTAAAAATTAAAATAAAAATGTTAAAAATAAATCAATATTGCTATTGCCAGATCACAACCGTTAATATCAAAATTGTTGTACACTATTTTTGGAGTGAACGAATTTAACACCTCAGCTAATATCATTTCATTTCCTACACTCCTCTGTATCTTTCTTAAGTGTCTGTCTCTCTCTCCTCCTCCTCTGTTTCTTCAATTATTGCCCGCAAATCGAACCACCATGGAAAGCCTCTGGCGAGCCGTGACGGGCGCCGCCCAAAACCCCGACGACTACGGCGGCGTCGAGTTCTGGTCCAACCCGGAGCGAACCGGCTGGCTCACCAAGCAAGGAGAGTACATAAAGACATGGCGTCGTCGTTGGTTTGTGCTCAAGCAAGGGAAGCTCTTCTGGTTCAAGGAATCCACCGTCACCCGCGGCTCCGTTCCACGTGGCGTTATCCCAGTGGCTACCTGCCTCACAGTCAAGGGCGCCGAAGATGTACTCCACAAACAGTTTGCTTTCGAGCTCTCCACTAGATCGGAGACCATGTACTTCATCGCCGATTCGGAGAAAGAGAAGGAAGATTGGATCAATTCGATCGGGCGGTCAATTGTTCAGCACTCTCTCTCGGTTACTGATAAAGAAGTTGTCGATTACGATAGCAGGAAATAGAAGCTTAAATTTGGGGATTTCGTCCTTGATTCTGCATAATTAGGTATAATTTTTTTTATTAGTATCCTTTGTATTTTGATCAATTTTAGTACTGTGAGTGGAATCAAATATTTATGTCACCGATTGAGAATCGTGGATTACGACAGTAAGCAATGGAAATTTGGTGATGGTGTAAATTTAGCCGTGTTTTTATCTTTTGTTACTGAGTAATTTGATAAATTTTCATGCCATATGTTGGATGTGTAGATGAATTGAAATGTTGTTTCTCTTTGATCGTTGTAAAAGTAATGTGCTTTTTATTCATAATTCACTTTCTTATGACAGATGAAATCAGTAGATTCTAAAATGAAAAAATTAGGTATTTTTATTTTTATTTTTCGGTTGTTTAGAATGTTTGTGTATATAAACTGATTATGAAATGGTAGATTACAATAGCAAGAAATGGAAGTGTAGTGTTCCATTCTCATTGATGATAATGTAAATGTGGGTATATTTACTATTTTCTTTCAGTGTAATTATGATAACTTTCATGTGATTTACAGTTGGTGATTACTAAAATTTAGGTATGTTTCGTCTCATCTCTTAGATTTTGTTTGATTAACTTTTATGACATTGGTGGAATGAGCATTTGAAGAGTAACTTGTGTGTGTATGTTCTAAACTGTCAGTCAGGTATAAAATGTGTCGAGGTGCTAACTTTTAGAGATTATTAAGTTTACTTGAAGGTGTACTTGCTCTTTTTTGGACCTTAATGTGTGTTTGAATCTATTTTTTACCATTTTTTTATCAAGAAGAAAAAGAGGTAAGGCAGATCACCTGTGCTTTTATTAATACATCTGTGTTGCCTTTTCCTAAAATATTGACTACAATGTAAAGTGAGGGTTGTCTACTTGTCTTTCAAGTTTCTGTAGGAACTAGGAACGAGCTGTTTTAATCTCTCATGAGAAATGTTATAGAACATTATGTTATTTGTGTAATGTGTATATGAATATTAAGCTCGTCTCTCATTTTGTAGTTGTAACTTGAAAGCATAATTTTTTTAATAAGGATCAATGAAAATTTGAGTTGTTGATAAGTGATAACTGAATTAGTGATTATGATGGCAATAGATAGAAGTATAGAGATTGATCTCTGTTTTTTCTTACAACAATGGGGAAAAAAGTTTTATTTTCTTCAGTAATTTGATGTTCATTGGAATCCATGATTTGTTGCAATTTGTGCTGCATTAACTAAGAAAGAACAGAAATTTTTAAATGATTTGTATAATCACCAATAGTGGGACTTATATGGTCCAGATATCATACTCTGGATTCCTTGTATCAAGATGGTAAGACTTCACTTGTGCTTCACTAATTACATCTAGATTGCCCTTTGGTCTTAAGGAAACGGTTACACTATTCTAGGTGAAGCGGAGAGAGTATTGCTAAATTTTGCAGCTCGTGAGATGAAAAACTCTCGAGTAGACAGGAGGGATTGGGCAATTAGGTTACCTCTCATGCGCATCCATCGTTATTTCCATGCCTTTGTATATGTATTATGTCAATACTAAAGTAACAGTTAAACTTACATCTTTGCAGACCTTTTATATATATATATATATATATATATATATAATTATTTTATTTATTTTTTATAACTAGGAATGAGGAATTGAGCAAGGTTGATGCATAACTTGAGTAGATCTAAACAGTTCAACAATTATAGTAACCCTTTGTTCAATATCTATTGCTTAGGTATTTGTTTGGGGTGTGAGTTTCATTTTTCACATGGGTGAATCATGTGATTTATTAGTTTCTCCCTTCCCGTGAGGCTGTGCAGCAAGTGTTAGTATACACCATATTAAATTCTAAGTTAAGTAATACAATACAGTAAAAGGGGCCACGGGGGAGCTCCAAATGTCTACCTGAAAGGTTTGGGTACACCATAATTTAAACTGAATTATGTACATGATCGGTTGACAAGCAACTTCAGAAAACACCCAAATGGCTAGTTGTTGGAGTCGGCTGTTCTTTTTTATTTTTTAGATGATTTTGGAGGCAGCTTTTGAAATCAATTTTTCTCTACCTTTATCTGGGGGGATGTTATCTGATTATTGTTCGATACCACTTATTGAGTATTTTCGAAGGAAAAGAACTTACCTCTGCTTTTGTTTATCTAGTGTACTTTCCTATTCAATTGGCGATCTCTATCCAGTACCCAGTTAATATACCCAATTAGAAGAGTCATCATGTGGGGAGAGCATTTCAACAAAATGATTTTACTGTTGTTGCATAATGTGGTTGCTTCATAGAGAAAGCATTATCAAATTTTACTATTGTTACATAATACAGTTGCTTTCATAGAGAGAGCATTATCTGTTAGTGAAGCATAATGCAGTTGCTTTCATAGAAAAAGCATTATCTGTTTGTGAAAATCTTTGGAGCTGGGCTCGAATATAGTTGGAGAAACTTTTGGTTGGAGAAAGTCTTTGGTTTTATCTAATTTAGATCACATTTTCTGGTTTAAAATGTAGGCTAGTACTTGAGTGTGTCACACTGTCTCTGTTGGTTTTTCATTCATGTTCCTATAGTATCAAACAATTTTGGTTAGTTTTTGCATACTTTTAAGATTTTGCTTTGATTTATTTATCAAAAAAGAAAGATTCTGCTTAGATTTTACTGAGTTGTTAGGGGTTTAAAGAATAAACAGGACAAGTAATTTATCCTTTCTATATATTGAATCAAGAGTTTGTTTCCCAAGAGAGAGAGTTAGAGTTGCAGCTTCAGTACTGCATTGTGAAAAATGTGTTCTTCTTCTTCACTATTCTTCCATATGCGAAAAATATGTGTGTTTTAAGTTTCTTTAAATGTCCTATTTTATCTATTTGTTGTCTCTATTCTTGCATACAATAGCTTGTTGTCTTTTGACTATTTTTCTTTGGCTGGGTGTAATTGAGGAGTTTTTGCTTATTTATTATTGTGTGCCCCTTGTGAGAATCTTAGGTCTGTTTCATTTTGAAACCCTGTAGTTGAGGCTTGAGTGTGTTAGGGATTAGATAGGTGGAATTGTTGAAGGTGCATATTTCTTTTTCCTAGGGTAGGACTACTATGGTTCATGTTTGTTTGTCCCATATATTCTGTATTACCTATCTTTTCTAAAGTTGACCAGAGTTTTCTTGTGGTTGAGAGGAGCAATTATTTTGTCTGATGTGTTTGTCCTAGTAGGAGGGGGTTGTGTTGAGTAATTTGGTCCTTAAAGACTGTTGTTTTGGTAGGTAAGAACTCTGGACATTTCATTCGGAACCTCAATTCTTTTTTATATAAAGTTATTCGAAGCAGGTTAGGTATGCCACTGACTGAGGTCCGGAACTTATGTACACATGCAAGGTGGCTTTAGCTAATGTCTCGCATATTGGGTGGGAGATAATGAGTTCTTATTTTTACATTTTTTGTTGTATAATGTTATTATTTTTAGTTTCATAAAGCATGATCGGAACTCTATATCTTGGAATTGTATTTCTCCAGAAATCTCAAGGATCTAGATTCCAGTGAGTTGGTATTTTTGCTTAAAAAACTTGCTCTATTTTGTTTAGATTTACTCCCCTCTTGATAAGCACACCTGATTCCTGAAGTTCAATTCCAATTGTTTCCTTCTCTCGGAAGGGATGTTCCTCTATTTTGAATCTATGCTGCACTTATTCAGCTCTTAAAAAGCTAAAGCTTTTGTCTCGGATTTTACCAAGATTGAATACTATATCAAGATCAAAAATCCTATATATATTTTTCACCTGATCTCTAAGTGGTCTTAGTAATATTATTTTAACATGTAAAAATATTAATTTCTTATTTTATTTTATTTTTGGCTAACTTAAGACATTTAAACACACATTCTTTCCCACTAGTTTAAACTCTCACCTAGTCACCTTCACAAGAAATGGGGATAATCAATGAACACCCCTTGATTAAAGGCCCTACATCTTGATCTTGTTTAATCTTGTTTTTCATTGATTTGATATGGGCCGACTTCTTGTCCCTTTATCTTTCTATCCTCACTTTTTTTTTGGTAAGTTTTCTATGGAGGAAAATAGTACGATTATGAACAAAATCTGCACATGAAATCGCTTTGATGCGATTGCTAACCGTAACTTGAAACCATTTGAATTGTTACTAAACGGTTTTTAAAAATGCGGTGCGGTTTCAGTTGGTGCGATTTTGGCTCAAAAACCCATTGAAAAAAATACTACATGTCATACTTTTTTGAAAACTAATAAGAAAATAAACATGTCATACTTTTTAAATTCTAAATAAATCTAAAAATTATTGGCTTGTTATTGTATATAATACCCAACTACAAAAAAGTTAAATTTTTGAAAACTAATCTGAAAATAATTCAAAACTTACAAGTTCTCAAATTGAAAAGTAAAACTTTATTAGTACCATACAAATTCTAAAGATACATACATTACTACAAGACAACCATTGTTTCAAACTTAAAGTTTTAAATCATGCAAAATTATATATTCCAAAATTAAATTTACCGTCATACTTTAATAGAACTTAAAATGCTCTAAAATACATACAAAAATATGAGAAATATTAAATAACTTAAAACTCTAAATGGGTGCGGATTCTATACCAAAATCGCAATCGCACTCGTAAAAGATGTGATTCCTACTAAAAAAATCATAATATACCACCGAAACCATTAATGCGATTTTTACAATAATACGTGCGTTTTCGGTTGCAAAATTAATCCTTGCCATCCAATAAGGTTTTCTATCCTCAGATTTCTAATAATAAATTTATCTTTTATCAAAAGAAAAAGACTACTCAACTCCACCTTTCATCCCAACTATTAGTGGGGTAAACTAAAAATAATTCGTATATGAAGTGTAGAAGTAGAAAGACAATGAGAGAGATGAAGGATAAAACATATTAAAATAATATAAATTATAAATAATTTCAAAACAAAAAAGGGATATATCATTTCTTCTTCTTTTTGGCGATTGCTCTTAACGGCCTACTAAATAAGCTTATCCTCCTACTAAAAACTTTAGATATATCAACAAACTGATCATCTTACTGAAATTCCAACTCCAGTAACTTGATCTAGATCGTGTTGTATTCACTATTCATTTTTCTTATTTTGTTACTACAAGTTGGATGTCTCCCAACTGGCAACCCTGCCACTTAATTTGGGACAGATCATGCAGCCTTGTTGGCCTTCAAGTCGATGATATTGCATGACCCTAGCTAGCTCTCTAAGTAATGGAATTATTGGGTCTGGCTGGTGACATTCCTGGTAGCTGCACTAGTCTTGAACAGTAACACCTACCTATATCTTGAGGGTGAGGCTCATATCCTTCCATCATTGACTTCTTTGAGAGGTATCCAAAACCTTGATCTTTCTCGTAACAACTTGTCTGGGCGGGCAGATTCCAAACTTCTTTGAGAATTATAGTTCCCCTTAAAAAATCTGAATTTATCCTTTAACGACTTTGAAGCAAAACGTACTTTACAATCATAAAAATTCACAAAAGTGTAGGGTAAATTGACTAAATAGCCAAGTATTAATAATAATAATGACAGTTGTTCCAATTAAATCAACCTTGCACCATATTTATACTGCCAAAAGGAAACTCTAATCCTATAAGGAAATAACAAATTGATTTGGAATCAAAATCTACCTAAAAAACTTCCTAAAATTACTAAATAATAACTAAAACTACCTTGACTACTAATTAATAAATAAAAATACATCAAATATTTAAATTTTACATAAATATTTAAATTTTACATAAAATATAAATTATATCGAATTTTGGAGATAACTCTTTTGCGTCACGGGGGCGTATCTGCACTCCTGCTATTCAAATGCACCATCAATCAAGCAATCAAAGTAGCATATAAAATGGTTTCCACGTACTGCTTGGGGTAATCGTGATGTTGTCTTTATTGCTCTCTTGGCGCAAAAACGTTACCATCCTCATTACTAGTTCAATTCAGGTGTCATTTCTAAAGGTTTGAGAAATATTAGACATCGTAATCTGGTAAAGGTCATAACTTCTTGCTCAACTGTCGATTTTCAAGGTAATGAATGTAAAGATTTTGTTTTCGAGCTCATGCCCAATGAGAGTTTAGAGAGGTGGCTGCACCCAGAGACACAAAATGGAGTGGATGAACTGCATGGACTTATATTAGCCTCCTTGAAAGAATTAACATTGCCATAGATGTGGCTTGTGCAGTCGATTATCTTCATCACCAGTATGAGAATCCCATCATACATTGTGATCTAAACCCAAGCAACATTCTACTTGATGAAGACATGGTCGCTCATGTTGGAGATTTTGGCCTTGCAAAACTTCTTCACGGACACACTGATGCAATTCAAAGCAGTTCACTCGGGGTAAGAGGAACAATATGAGATATGCAGCTCCAGGTAAACCAAGCCCTCTCAAAATTTATATATTTCTAGAACTGATATATATACTTCCTCCGTTTCAAAATATAACATTATTATAAGAGCATTTTCAAACTCAAAATTAACATTATTTCTTTAATTTTAGTCAATATAATGATGATTATTGTCAACTATACAAATAATCATACCCATTCTAACCTTTATTCTTTCATAATTTTTAATAAATCATCTCAATTTTGAATTTGAAAAAAGTCTCAAATTAACAAAGTCAATACCGATCTTATATAATTTGGAACGGGGAGAGTTGTTAGGAGCCATTTAGTGTCCTCCTTAATCTTTGCTTGATCATACTTTTACTGTTTTACATGTTATTTTTATTTTATTTTTCAATGGATAAGACTGCAATTAATTTATTTTTTTAATTTTTTTTCTCCCTCGAGATTGTCAAAGTAGACACCCTATTTCCTTTAATTAATTTTGGCATACGAGTATGTTCTTAGAAGTTTATATCATTCAGTGTCATAAGTATGACCAGCATGTATATGCTCATAAATAGAATGTGAAGTTCCATGTTTGGATTCTCATTCATATTATTACGGTTGGTTCATTTTTTAGTCTTAATAAAAACATGTAATCTTGGCTTCTTTTTTGAGTGAATTTTTTTTTTTGTTTGTGAATGGCAGAGTAAGGCATGGGAAGTGAGTTATCGGCAATGGGGGATGTGTACGGTACAGCTATGGAATCTTAATATTGGAGATGATGACAGGGAAAAGACCCACTGATCTTATGTTTGTGGAAGGTCTTAACCTTCAAAACTTTGCCAAAATGTCATTGTCTGACCTGACCGTGTGATGGAGGCTTTGGACCCTATACTTTTAAACAGTATTAGCTGCAGCAGGTGATAGTAGCAGCATGGGAACAAGAACACAAAGTCATTGGAACATAACATAATAGTAGAGTGCCTGAAATCCATTATCAAGATTGGAGTGGCATGCTCCAGATCATAAGTACTGTTCTTGTTGAGCTGCATTCAGTTAAGAAAAAAATTCAAGGATCTCTTTGACTTGTTTAGTGAGTCCTACTTTTGTATTGAGTAACTACATCTTGTATACCAACGAAGGTTAGTCTGAGTAGAAGGGGTTCTAGTCGCATAAGCAAGTGGTCTCTGTTTCGAGAATGCATCAAACTTTTTTGGGAGAGGTCCCCGTTTCAGCGCCCGACTGTATCTCGGAGGAATAGTCTTGGGCAAGCTAAAAGCGTGAGTCTGGGGATACCTTGAGAAACCAAAAAAAAAAAAATTACATCTCATATAATAAAAGTTTGGTTATTGGGACTATTTGTGTAAATTCAACCAACATTTTAAAACTTTATTTATAGGTCATAATAAGTAATGCTAGAGATCTTGAATTTGAGGTTTCAAATGGTGTCTCAAACAAATATTCTAATATTATTTTAACACAAACTAATCACAAGTTATTAACTAATGCTATTTCCGTCTCAAATTATAAAATGAATATTGACTTATTAATGACTTGATATGTAAATATGTTACACTTAGATAAATGTCTGGTGTTTTGCGTGATATTCAAGTGCTCATCAAGTACCCTTTTTTTATTCATGACAAGTCAGATTTACTGAAATAAACCGCCATAAAAGGCAAGCCATCCACGAACCCAGATCAAAGAACAAAAGCTATACACGAAACCAAAACCACTCCGAGAGAAGATACCCAGACTACAGGGCAACTTACAAGCCAAGGCACTTCAGAAACCAAAACTACCCAAGTGCCACCTCTTCTGAAAAAATTTGTAGAAGGAAACACTGAACAGATATACCACCTAAACCCAATAAAAATTAAATAATAAAAAACTAAAAACATGTAAATTACTAAAATAAAAGAACAGAGACTAAAGTGGGGGAGGGGGGGGGGACAATTCATAATGATACATTCATCAAGAAGCAATATTCATTCATTTTTAATGTTAAGCTAAAAATAACAATTTCCATGGGCTCAACTTACAAAGCCTTCCCTTTTATTGCTCATCCAGAATAATGGAAATATGCTATAGAGATTCCATAAGAAGGAGACAATCGCCTCGCAAATCATACAAGTTTCATCTCTATGAATATTCACCTTATTAAAATAGGTACATTTTTATCCAAAAATATATATGTTTCCTATCACAATCTTATTAATCAAAAAACTAGTTTACAATGTTAATGTATTGATCATTCCGTGGGCAGTCTCCGCTCATAAACTCGGGTTAGCTTAGGGCAGTCGAGTTGTTTAATCATCCTTGTTTCGACCCATTTGTCTCAGTTACAAGATTGGACAGACGTTAAAAAATGTTAAAATAAGTTCATGCCAAGACAATCCATAAATTTTTTCTAGTACTTATCAATGAAATTTAAGGCGAACTGAGACTCTCAATCTTTTAATGATCATAGAAACATTGAATAATCTGAAACTTCAAGAAGAGACAAATGAGTTCAAGTCCTGATTCTTAAAAGGAAAAAGTGAAGGAAAACAACTGATGATGGTAATAGATAGTGGTAGCATCTTAAATTTTTTATGATGTTATCAAGGCACTAAACTGTCCTATGCATCCTATTGACCTAGTTATTATCAACCTGCCTAATGGTGAAGAACTTCATAGTAAAGCATGGTGCCCTGAGTTTACATGGAATTTTGACACCCACAATTTCAGCACACCTATATGGATCATTAAGTTGTAGTCATATGATGCCATCTTGGGAACCACATGGCTGAAACAGTTAGGAGGAGTACATATGGATTACAATAACCTTATCCTCAGCTTTATGCAACAAATAAAGGAAGTCCAACTACATGGAGGGACCAAGTTCCAAAAATGTGCAGACCTTAAACTATTCATGGATGTCCCAGATTGTTGAAAGCTATGAAGAAGAAAACAATATTTCCCAAGTTATGGCTGAGTTAGCAGCTACAAAGATGGGGCCTAATGAGCTTAAATTAGTCCATGGATTGCTTAAGTACAGAGGTAAATGGGTGATAGGATTCCAAAGATTGCCGAGGAAACAACTATTTGAATAATTCCATGAAAAAGAAGTTGGGGCCACTCAGGAACCAGAGCTACTCTAAAAAGGATAGAACAGTACTTCTATCGGATTGGAATGAAGAATGATATTACAAGGTGGGTGGCTGAGTGCCATGTTTGTCAATTTTCCAAACATGAAAATGTGAAAAGCCCTGGGCTACTCCAACCATTACCCATCCCTATTCAGCCTTGAAGGGGCATAGCTATGGATTTCAGCAGTGGACTCCCTAACTCCAAAGGCTATTAAGTTATTCAGGTTGTTACTTATAAGTATAGCATGAGCTCTCGTTTCTTACCTCTCAGTCATTGATTCTATCTTAGCCAAGATGTTATCCCGGTTATTTTTTAAGAACCTCTTTAAGCTTCATGACTGATGAGTGTGATTTAAACCCGCGAATCGGATACCATATGGCTTAAATATTCGCCTGAATTCGTAGTTTTCTGTTGTAGTATCATAGAAATATAGTGTTAGTGTGTTTCATCGTTGCATTGCAAAGCTTCACAGTGTTTTTGCAGCTTTAAAGGGGCAAAGCAGTCATTTTGCCAATGTTCGCGCCGCGGCGCCATCTCCAGGCTTAATTGCCGCGCCGCAGCGCCATGTCCTGCCCCCAGCTTGCGTAAGCCACGCCACGGCGCCATGCATCCCTCTTTGTCTCGCGCTGCAGCGCGATCACCGTGTCCCATTTCATACTGTCGCGCCGCAGCGCTGCTCAATACCTGGTGACCCGCGCCGCGGCGCCACCTCCGGTTCCCAGGCAGACATGGACTTTGTTTGACCTAGCAAAAAGGGGGAGAAGGGGGCGGAAAAGAGGAGGAGGACAAAGGAGACTTGGAGAAAAGGGAGAAAGGAGATAACAAGAGGGAAGAAAAAAGAAGCTTGAAGAAAAAGAGATCAATTGCTCTCCACATTTTTCGACTGTGCGCGTGAAGAGAATATTTGGCAGAAGATAACTTCTTTCTACAGGGGTTTTTCTTATTGCAAATATTGTTTTTATTGTATTTGTCTGATAATGGATAGTGCAGTAGAAATTTGTGTTAGTCTCATAGTTATGAACTAACTCCATTTTAGGATTGCAATGTAACCTTTTGATTAGCTTAATCGACTTTCTCTCTCGTTTTATATAATGAAGCATGTTGGAATGGGTTGTTGTATTTTGCTTATATTGTTTGATTTCTTGATAAAGAAATTGGTACTGATAGTAATGGAAATTGATAAATGGATATTACTGTTTGTCTTTAAATGCAGCAACACCTGTTATGACCTTGACATTTGAATGTGGGGCTTAATGTGCCAATAGGATAGACATATCCTTATTTGCCTTGTGTGACCTTGTGAATGTGCTTAATGACCTCGACCCAGTTAGTTCCACCCATAGACATATGGTGTTCTAGCTTGCTAGGGATGTGCATTTGACCTTCGACAGAAGTTTATGCCTATTATTGTTCTAGGTTGACCATTCCTTGATTCGTTTGTATTGCGGAGAGTTAGAAGATTAGGCGAAGCATTAGGGGAGTTGTAATCCTATCTTACCCTCCTAGCACAACCAACGTCTCTTATATAGTTTTCTGATTAAAATAGCTTAACCAACCTTTGCTTCCAATCGTTTAGATAAGTTTAGTAACGATTTTACCTTAGTATTTGTTTCCGATTAAATCTTTGTCCTCGTGGGTTCGACACTTTACTTTCTTATATTACTTGTTAAGACCGTGTATACTTGCGCGTGTTTTGCGATTGCGAAATCATTCAACAAGTTTTTGGCGCCGTTGCCGGGGAGTTATTATCTAATATTGTCCGATATTGATTTCAATCAATGTAGTCTTAATTTGAACGTTTATTTATCTTTGTTTTACTTGATCTTTATTTGCACGTGTTTGCCGATTGCGATAAATAGGCTGACAAGACTGTATGTAAATACTGAACTTGTGTAAGACATGGCGTAAGCTGGGGCCTTACAGTTCTATTTATTGTTATCGTTTGTGAGATTGGATTGACAAGACTGTATGTAAATACTGATCTTGTGCAAGACTTGGCGTAAGCTGGGGCCTTACATTCTGATTTCGCATGACACATTTTTGGGGGTACTTGTGATATTCTTAGTACTTGAGTTGGTATTATATTATTATGTCAGTAATTTTGATGTCTTTATGTTTAGTAGTGCATATTAGTTAAAACTAGATACAACCCCGTGCGTTGCGACGGGATTATTTAATTTTTTAATAATAATTGTGTACGTACAATTAGTAAATTAAAATATAATAAGAAAATAGTATATTATTTTGCAATGAACAAATTTTACACAAAAAAATAAATGAATATACATTATAGGGAATAGTGGTGAGAGAGTACCAATTTATACTTAGGACTCTAAGTATGTGACTATTACTTTTAAGCTAGTGGCAAATTAAGTGACCTCAACTTGATGTGGAGGAAAAAAATAAGTCCTTTGAAGGAACCAAAAGTAATGCCCCCACAACCATATCATATTTCACACTTGTGAATGTTTCTGTATTGCTTTCCTGGCACCTTTTTATTTGTTCTTCATAATAAACTATTTAATTTTCAAAAGCTATTTCATATTAGTGACAAAAGTCACAAAACTTTGTAGCAAAATCAAATATCACATCTTTATCAATCTAACATCCCATCACACTGCGCCGCTCCCTTAAAAAACTAATAAAATTGCTTCAATAGGTAACAAAAAAGCAACCCAAAGTTAATAACCAGTTCATGCTGATAAGCTCCCCTGAATGACACATTACACAGATTGAACCAAAAGAAAATGTTCAAATTTAATTGAAACCAGTTTGGTCTGTACCAATTGACACCAGGATTTGTTCACATGTTTTCTAAATCTGTTCTCACATTCATGCTAAAACAAATCCTAAAAATAGGAATAATTTCTCTTACCAAACATAGCACATTCCAACACTGAACATTGATTACGAACAACAAAAATTTTTACAGTAATTGCAACCGTTAGAAAGGAAGAAACATACGGCTCTCTTCCAAAATTAGAGGTCATTTTCCTTTCTAGTTCGTTCCAAAATTAAAGATGCAATCTAGTTTTAGACTTATAAAATAACATGAAATTCTTAATATGCCACTACTTATATTATGGGTTGAGTGAATGCTATCATGCCACCAATAATACATTTCTAGTTAATATTACGGATACCTTCGAAAAATAAATCTTTCCTTAAAAGTCAATATTTTGAAAGTGTATCTCTAATTTTGGAAAGGATGGAGTACTCAACGACCTGGATTTTGGTCTTGATGTTTTAGAAAAGATATACACCTGTTAATATAAAGAAAATGCAGGAGAAGAGTAACCAATGCAATTAAAAAAATGGATCCTCAGTAAGCATCATGTCAGATAATTCCAAAGGTTACATGCAGTTCATGTGTCCTAATCTTAAGTGATGTCAAGAAGAAACCAACTTAAATATTCATTAAGAGCACACAAATTTATTTCAGAAGAAAAAACATTTAAAGAAGTAAGAATCTCGTAATCACTTTCTGTGTTCAAAAACAAATACAAATCTTGCAATGTTCAGGGAAGAAAATTCAAAAATATAATGGAAATAAACTATACAGTATTAAAAAAATCAACAGAAATAGTTATATAATTGATTTCTGACAACCATGTTAGTAGACTGTATTTACAACTTCAAAACACACCAAGCACATAGCAAAGGAAGAACAAACATAAATTTTTTGACAGACAAGTAGGATATTAAAGATTTTAAGTGCGACTGATTCCCAACCTGGATTTCCTCATCAAGAGCAGCCAATTTACCAACTTCACTAGACAGAGCAGCAATACTTTGAGCTTTCTAATAAAAAGGAAGATTTCAAACAATTAATACATATACAGTTAGCAACTTTTTGATGGAGCGAGCACTTTGGCAATGAAAATGATATTGAATAGTTTACCCACCTTTAGACTGTCAAGATGACATCTAGAAACTAAGCATAACTCATCCTTTAATTTACAATAGAATTCCACATAAGTATTCAGCTTTGTTTTGGTAGAAAAACTTTGGTCTCCATCATCACTACTATGAAGAGGGTTGGTTCTCACATGGGAATCATCTTCCTTAAATTCCCAGGAATCATCTTCAAAATCATCACCAAAACACGAAGGTGTGATTCGAGAGAACCTTCAACCCCCGAAAGAGGAGGACAACGCTGAAAAAATAATGTGTCAGACACTATGTTAAGAGATAAGCTTTGTCACCAAAAACAATCATGATGCTAACAATTACTAATGCTTATGGTCACAAACACATCACTAAAAATTAACATCAGAGCAAGATTAAACTTTAAATTGATACATATATACAAACATAACCTGTTGTAAATAAACAATATTTGCGTATTAAATTTACTCCTTTCTTAGTTTCAGAAGGGGGTTGAGGGCTAGATTTTGGGTACCGGAGAAGAGAGGAGACTAGTATCTCCATGACGGAGACGAATCGCTTCATCTCCTCTAGCTAGCGGCTGAGCTTGCCCTCTCGAATTCTGGCTCGTTCTAGCCGTGCCTCGGTCTCAGCTAAACGTAGCCTCAGATCCTCCACCACCAGAGAAGGAGCTTTCGATGGCAATCGATGTGAACCGTAACACATGTTTTGAAGAATCTGAGAATTGAGGAGAGACAAAGATTGGTTGAAACGGAGAATCTGTAACTAAACCAAATGGTGAAAACCAGCTCTTCAACAATCTACAAGATGTTTAAGCTAGTGGCAAATTAAGTGACCTCAACTTGAGGTGGGAAAAAAATGAGGCCTTTGAAGGAACCAAAGGTAATGCCCCCACACCATATCATATTGCACACTTGTGAATGTTTTTGTATTGACTTCCTGGCACTTTTTTATTTGTTCTTCATAATAAACTATTTAATTTTCAAAAGCTATTTCATATTAGTGATAGAAGTCTCAAAACTTTGTAGCAAAATCAAATATCACATCTTTATCAATCTAACATCCCACCACACTTCGCCACTCCCTTAAAAAACTAATAAAATTGCTTCAATAGGTGACAAAGAAGCAACCCAAAATTAATAACCAGTTCATGCTGATAAGCTCCCCTGAATGACACATTACACAGACTGAACCAAAAGAAAATGTTAAAATTTAATTGAAACCAGTTTGGTCTGTACCAATTGACACCAGGATTTGTTCATATGTTTTCTAAATCTGTTCTCACATTCATGCTAAACAGCCTACAAAACAAAGAAAGGGGGAAACACAAATTATTTTTCCAAATTTTATGTAAATATAAGGATCATTAGTTCAGAAAAGAATTAAACGACGAAACAAACTGACAATGAAAAATTGGAAACAAAAATCTCGGGTTTGGGGAGGCTGCTTTTGATGTTGTAGGTTTTAATACCTTGATTCATGGGTATTGATTCATGGGTATTAATCACGTTGGGTAAATAACCGGTACTTTTCGGGTTAGATGACAGTGGTATGAGAACCTTGCTTTCATCTGCCCTGAGAAAATAGTCAAAATTGTAATCCATGTACTGCATCGTCCATACTGGTACCTGGGAGAAGTACTGAAAGTGTAAAAGCATGCTCTGATAGTTCAATACACATTCTAATGGAGTGAATTAGATTCCCTCTAATGGAAATGGAAATCTCATCAACATGATAACAGCAACAAAGAGAGACGACGATGTTGAGAATAATGATAAAATTGACATTGCGGCATTTCATCAAACAGGTAGATTGCAGAAAAACTATACCTTCAGCTTATCCTATCTCCAAGAGGATGGCTCATTCTCTCTCCTCCTCATCTGCAACAACAAAATTGTATAATAGATTATACGCCTCTTTTTTCTGTACTCTCATTCAGCTCTTCCTTTCATGCAGTCGCCTCTCGAAAGCCATTGAAGCATTCACGGCCATGATAAACCACGTCATGGTTCCCGAATTATGCTCCTGGAATTGGCTTCTTCACGAGTTCAATGCTTCTGGCTTGGTTTCTCAGGTCTGGGTTGTTTATACGGAGATGCTTTCTTGTGGGATTGTTCCTAATGTTGCTACTCATAATGTTGTAATTCACTCTTTATGTAAAACCGGTAGGATTGATTTAGCTTTATATTTGCTAAGAGATGATGATAATAATGGTAGTGATGTTGATACTGTTAGTTATAATACTATCTTATGGGGTTTTTGCAGAGTTGGGTTTGTTGAACAGGGTTTTGGGTTGTGTTCTGAAATGGTTAAAAAGGGAATTCCTTTTGATTCTTTTGCTTGTGATATACTCGTCAAGGGTTTGTGTGAAATGGGTTGTTAAATTAATACCTTGATTCATGGGTATTGTAAAGCGGGTGATGTTTATCCTCTAGGTTGAGTCTTCCATTTGAAAGAAATTGAATCAATATGGAATTAATTTAGTTGTCATTTTTGAATATATTATCCCAGATTTAATGAAATTTGGGAAATGAATTTAGCTTTTTTAAAAGATAAATAGGAGCATTAATTAGGTTGGACAGGTGGTCATTATTTAGAATGACAAATGTCAACATATTGTGCTAAAAACTGTGATTTAGTATATATAATAGATTTTTAAAAAATTTCAATTTTATGTTATATCTTAGCAAATAGTAGACGTCAGTTGCGGAAGGCGACAACTGATAAATGCTCACGGAAGTCCTTTGCGTTGAATTTTTTTATTGCGTTTAGTAAGGACATTATCAGTTTCAAGTTTGGGGGTCTTCTACGTTTTGTTTTGATAAGTTTTATTTTATTTTTATTTTTGGGTAACTGCATTTGCATTTCTAGTATAGGCTGTGTCTCTTGAGCATTGATTTAATTTGAATTAAGCTATTATTTATTATCAGGCAAATGATTGTTAAGGTTATAACTCATGAAAAATGGATAAATGTTGCGCTTAGTTTGGGGTGATCGACTTGTTGTTGGTTATTGCTTTGCTTATGACTCCTACTTTTGAGCACTCATCCATTTGTAATGAACTAGTTGTATACTTAGAGAAGGCTTATATGACTGAATACTTGTGGGAGATATCAAGAAGCTCTAGAACTCGTTTAAACATCACTCGAAGCAATATACTTAAGTTTGATTTATTGATCATGTGGTGGGTTGAGATGGAGCGTAAAACGCACTCACTCATAAACACATGCTGAGGGGAGATAGAGCGTAAAACGCACTCACCTATATAACAAAAAGTATATATATCAAAAATCTTGCGGTGGGTTGAGATGGAGCGTAAAACGCACTCGCCCATAAAAGCGAACTTAGGGTGAGATGGAGCGTAAAACGCACTCGCCCATAAAAACGGACTTAGGGTAAGATGGAGCATAAAATGCACTCACCTAAGAGTCCTTTGATCTAAAATTTTTGGAATGTGTGATTTGTCTACAATTGCGATGAGTGATGTGTTAAGCATGTAGTTTTTGAAGTTTATTTCTTTCATAAGGTAATATGGTTGTATAAGCTAATCCGAGCAATAATTGGTTTAGTGCAAATGGATACACACACACACACATAGAGAAAGAATCTAAAGCAAGGTATGACTGACAAGCAAGTTGAAATCCTAGACGTTCTGACATTTTGAAAGTTTTCTAGAGTTATCATGTTTTGACATCTTTAAGGCCATTGTTCAAACTTATTGATTCATTGCTCAAGTGGTTGATTGTTAGAATTTATTTTTATAGTTTTTGTTCTTAGTGTTTTGCTTGAGGACAAGCAAAGATTCAAGTTTGGGGGCATTTGATGAGTGTGTTTTATATACACAAATTAGGTACTTTTGAGTTTGATAATGTGTTAATCCTAAGCTAGTTTGTTTGGTTTTTATGTGTTTTCATTGTATTATTGTGTAATATAGTTTTATATTGCTTTTATGTATTTTTGTATTAGTTTGATGTGTTTTTACTTTGTTTTGTAGGAATCGGATGGAACGTCATTTGGGTCGATGGTTGGAATCGCCAAATTTGCATTTTCGGTTTCCCATTGACATAGCAGTCCCGTAAAGCCCAATTTGTGCCATGCTCCGGCCATTATCTGTCCAAACTCCAAGAATGAAAGTTGTAGATAAGCGTCTCCTCTTTCTGGATCATCTTGAATCGCCTCAATCGGAGTTCGGATACGAGAGTTATGGCCATTTTCCCAACGGGTGTCAAATCTGGAAACTACCAACTGCTATTTGCGTAGCAGTCACTTCAAGGACAATTTGAACATTGATCTAGCCATTATTTCGAAGAACTCCAAGAATGAAAGTTGTAGATCTGCTTCTCCTCTTTCCTGATCATCTTAAATCGCATCAATCGGAGTTCATATGAAGAAGTTATGGCCATTTTCCCAACAGATGTCCAAGCAGAAAATTAGCCGGCGCTGCAGCGCGACTTGCTAGTGTATTTTCGGCGCCGCAGCGCCACTTAGCAGTAGCCCAGCCCCCTTTCCGCGCTGCAGCACCCCGTTCAAGTCAAATCATGGCGCTGCAGCGCCAGACACGAATTTTGGACAGTTTTCAGCTATTAAATGCTCAACCTAATGACCCAAAAACATAATCCTTCATTTCTACTTGCAACCTAGAGGAGAAAAAGAGAGAGGTGGCGGCTTGTAGAAGAGGGAGGCTGTGATGCCCCCAAAATTAGGTATACATCACCCATCTTGGGTCGTCAGATACAAAGTACAGAATACAAATACAACTGATTAATACATCTGTCGTGTACAATACGACAAAACATAAACTGTGAGTACCAACTTGAACCAAACAAGACTTATAAACCGTGGATGTAATGAAGGTTTCTCCCAATGGAGTTTCAACTGCTAAGTCAAAGTCTAATTTCTCCGGAATCAAATTTAATCGATGAGCGCAAGTAGGAGAAATAAAAGAATGGGTTGAACCGGTATCAAATAAAGTATAGACTTCGTTAGAGTTTATGATAAGCTTACCCGTGATGACCTCATTCGGGTTCCTTGCGTTCTGGGAGGTCACAACAAACGCTCTCCCTTGCACAACCGGTTTTGACTTTTCTGGGACGGCCTTTGGTGCCTCCATCCTAGCTGAATTCGTAAGAAATAATGAAGGAATGAGCTGCTATTTATAGAAAAATAGAATGCATAGTAACTAATCCATGAACGGTCCAGATTGATTACTTTAATCTGACGGTCCATATTTAAAGAAAAGTCTTTTAAATAAAATAAAATATTTTTGTCGTTTTCTCAATCCGACAATAATTCTGTTGTGGGGTCCACCAATGATTGTGTCGTTGTACGAATATTCCCTGTTAAAACGAATATTCCCCGACCAATCGAATATTATATAACAACTTGCGTACTTTGCAAAATTTATAAATATTACCCACAACTATAACATTATATCAAATTAACTCCATAATATTCAAAAATGATATTTATAAAAAAAATTATCTTTATTTATAAAAGTTGGGGTCTTACAGAGGCCATGGCTCTTGGCCATGGTTCTTCAAGAGCTTCAAGGAGCATCAATGGTGAGAGCTTCAACAACATCAATGGAGGAGCTTCAACCAACAACTAAGGGAAGCCATCATTTCTTTCTTTATTTTTTTCCTCTAGTGGCTAGAACTCATTCTTGGGGATCTAATGCAAACACTTGTAACACCTATGGAGGCAAGGAATTGAATTAAACTTATAGCTTTTCTTTGATACTTGTTTTATCCATTGGATGATTACCAAATATTTGGAATAGTTTGATTTATTTGTTATGAATTAAACTTCTATTTGCTTTCCTTTTGATTGGTGTCATACGAATGGGTTGTTTATGTGATTATGTATATGCATAATTTATGTGTTTCCAATTCATAGTGGTTGCCATGATCAAAAAGAGAGTTAAGAGATTTGAACAAAATGATGCACGCCAAGTGTTTGACAAAATGCTTGTGTGTGGATATTGTGTTCTTAGTTCTTTATCTATCTATGTTTTGTTTTAATTAATTGTTCGAATAAGATTATAGCGATATGAAGTCGGTATTGGGTAAATTTTATTAAATAATTCCTCGTGGGAACGATACTTTTCTTATCACTTTATTACTTGTTGACCGTGTATACTTGCACGTATTCATTGATTGCGAAATCGATCAACAAGTTTTTGGCACCGTTGCCGGGGAGTTATTATCTAATATTGTCCAATATTGATTTCAATCAATGTAGTCTTAATTTGAACGTTTATTTATCTTTGTTTTACTTGATCTTTATTTGCACGTGTTTGCCGATTGCGATAAATAGGCTGACAAGACTGTATGTAAATACTGAACTTGTGCAAGACTTGGCGTAAGCTGGGGCCTTACAGTTCTATTTATTGTTATCGTTTGTGAGATTGGATTGACAAGACTGTATGTAAATACTGATCTTGTGCAAGACTTGGCGTAAGCTGGGGCCTTACATTCTGATTTCGCATGACACATTTTTATTAAGCTTGTATTTCTATTTAAAATGAAGTCAGGCCGAAGACTATAAACCAAGCACTTGTTGGGAGGCAGCCCAAAGTGTAATGTTTTGTTTTAGTTACTTTCAGGTATCGAGTATCACGCAATAAGTTTGGCACTCTCGACTTGGAGGACTTGGAGGATGATGTCGATGATGATTAACATATTCTCAGGGAAGTCCTCTAGTTTTTATTTTATCTATCTTTACATTGAGGACAATGTTCTTCTTAAGTTTGGGGGTACTTGTGATATTCTTAGTACTTGAGTTGGTATTATATTATTATGTCAGTTATTTTGATGTCTTTATGTTTAGTAGTGCATATTAGTTAAAATTTTTAAAAAATTTCAATTTTATGTTATATCTTAGCAAATAGTAGACGTCAGTTGCGGAAGGCGACAACTGATAAATGCTCACGGAAGTCCTTTGCGTTGAATTCTTTTATTGCGTTTAGTAAGGACATTATCAGTTTCAAGTTTGGGGGTCTTCTACGTTTTGTTTTGATATGTTTTATTTTATTTTTATTTTTGGGGTTTAACTGCATTTGCATTTCTAGTATAGGCTGTGTCTCTTGAGCATTGATTTAATTTGAATTAAGCTATTATTTATTATCAGGCAAATGATTGTTAAGGTTACAACTCATGAAAAATGGATAAATGTTGCGCTTAGTTTGGGGTGATCGACTTGTTGTTGGTTATTGCTTTGCTTATGACTCCTACTTTTGAGCACTCATCCATTTGTAATGAACTAGTTGTATACTTAGAGAAGGCTTATATGACTGAATGCTTATGGGAGATATCAAGAAGCTCTAGAACTCGTTTAAACATCACTCGAAGCAATATACTTAAGTTTGATTTATTGATCATGTGGTGGGTTGAGATGGAGCGTAAAACGCACTCACTCATAAACACATGCTGAGGGGAGATAGAGCGTAAAACGCACTCACCTATATAAAAAAAAGTATATATATCAAAAATCTTGCGGTGGGTTGAGATGGAGCGTAAAACGCACTCGCCCATAAAAACGGACTTAGGGTGAGATGGAGCATAAAATGCACTCACCTAAGAGTCCTTTGATCTAAAATTTTTGGAATGTGTGATTTGTCTACAATTGCGATGAGTGATGTGTTAAGCATGTAGTTTTTGAAGTTTATTTCTTTCATAAGGTAATATGGTTGTATAAGCTAATCCGAGCAATAATTGGTTTAGTGCAAATGGATACACACACACACACATAGAGAAAGAATCTAAAGCAAGGTATGACTGACAAGCAAGTTGAAATCCTAGACGTTCTGACATTTTGAAAGTTTTCTAGAGTTATCATGTTTTGACATCTTTAAGGCCATTGTTCAAACTTATTGATTCATTGCTCAAGTGGTTGATTGTTAGCATTTATTTTTATAGTTTTTGTTCTTAGTGTTTTGCTTGAGGACAAGCAAAGATTCAAGTTTGGGTGCATTTGATGAGTGTGTTTTATATACACAAATTAGGTACTTTTGAGTTTGATAATGTGTTAATCCTAAGCTAGTTTGTTTGGTTTTTATGTGTTTTCATTGTATTATTGTGTAATATAGTTTTATATTGCTTTTATGTATTTTTGTATTAGTTTGATGTGTTTTTACTTTGTTTTGTAGGAATCGGATGGAACGTCATTTGGGTCGATGGTTGGAATCGCCAAATTTGCATTTTCGGTTTCCCATTGACATAGCAGTCCCGTAAAGCCCAATTTGTGCCATGCTCCGGCCATTATCTGTCCAAACTCCAAGAATGAAAGTTGTAGATAAACGTCTCCTCTTTTCGGATCATCTTGAATCGCCTCAATCGGAGTTCGGATACGAGAGTTATGGCCATTTTCCCAACAGGTGTCAAATCTGAAAACTACCAACTGCTATTTGCGTAGCAGTCACTTCAAGGACAATTTGAACATTGATCTAGCCATTATTTCGAAGAACTCCAAGAATGAAAGTTGTAGATCTGCTTCTTCTCTTTCCTGATCATCTTAAATCGCATCAATTGGAGTTCATATGAAGAAGTTATGGCCATTTTCCCAACAGATGTCCAAGCAGAAAATTAGCCGGCGCTGCAGCGCGACTTGCTAGTGTATTTTCGGCGCCGCAGCGCTACTTAGCAGTAGCCCAGCCCCCTTTCCGCGCTGCAGCACCCCGTTCAAGTCAAATCATGGCGCTGCAGCGCCAGACACGAATTTTGGACAGTTTTCAGCTATTAAATGCTCAACCTAATGACCCAAAA
Organism: Panax notoginseng; assembly: GCA_016801055.1. NCBI lineage: Eukaryota > Viridiplantae > Streptophyta > Magnoliopsida > Apiales > Araliaceae > Panax > Panax notoginseng. Next base: position 18,056,876 of record CM029014.1, read on the forward strand.
ACATAATCCTTCATTTCTACTTGCAACCTAGAGGAGAAAAAGAGAGAGGTGGCGGCTTGTAGAAGAGGGAGGCCATGGCTCTTGGCCATGGTTCTTCAAGAGCTTCAAGGAGCATCAATGGTGAGAGCTTCAACAACATCAATGGAGGAGCTTCAACCAACAACTAAGGGAAGCCATCATTTCTTTCTTTATTTTTTTCCTCTAGTGGCTAGAACTCATTCTTGGGGATCTAGTGCAAACACTTGTAACACCTATGGAGGCAAGGAATTGAATTAAACTTATAGCTTTTCTTTGATACTTGTTTTATCCATTGGATGATTACCAAATATTTGGAATAGTTTGATTTATTTGTTATGAATTAAACTTCTATTTGCTTTCCTTTTGATTGGTGTCATACGAATGGGTTGTTTATGTGATTATGTATATGCATAATTTATGTGTTTCCAATTCATAGTGGTTGCCATGATCAAAAAGAGAGTTAAGAGATTTGAACAAAATGATGCACGCCAAGTGTTTGACAAAATGCTTGTGTGTGGATATTGTGTTCTTAGTTCTTTATCTATCTATGTTTTGTTTTAATTAATTGTTCGAATAAGATTATAGCGATATGAAGTCGGTATTGGGTAAATTTTATTAAATAATTCCTCGTGGGAACGATACTTTTCTTATCACTTTATTACTTGTTGACCGTGTATACTTGCACGTATTCATTGATTGCAAAATCGATCAACAAGTTTTTGGCACCGTTGCCGGGGAGTTATTATCTAATATTGTCCAATATTGATTTCAATCAATGTAGTCTTAATTTGAACGTTTATTTATCTTTGTTTTACTTGATCTTTATTTGCACGTGTTTGCCGATTGCGATAAATAGGCTGACAAGACTGTATGTAAATACTGAACTTGTGCAAGACTTGGCGTAAGCTGGGGCCTTACAGTTCTATTTATTGTTATCGTTTGTGAGATTGGATTGACAAGACTGTATGTAAATACTGATCTTGTGCAAGACTTGGCGTAAGCTGGGGCCTTACATTCTGATTTCGCATGACACATTTTTATTAAGCTTGTATTTCTATTTAAAATGAAGTCAGGCCGAAGACTATAAACCAAGCACTTGTTGGGAGGCAGCCCAAAGTGTAATGTTTTGTTTTAGTTACTTTCAGGTATCGAGTATCACGCAATAAGTTTGGCACTCTCGACTTGGAGGACTTGGAGGATGATGTCGATGATGATTAACATATTCTCAGGGAAGTCCTCTAGTTTTTATTTTATCTATCTTTACATTGAGGACAATGTTCTTCTTAAGTTTGGGGGTACTTGTGATATTCTTAGTACTTGAGTTGGTATTATATTATTATGTCAGTTATTTTGATGTCTTTATGTTTAGTAGTGCATATTAGTTAAAATTTTTAAAAAATTTCAATTTTATGTTATATCTTAGCAAATAGTAGACGTCAGTTGCGGAAGGCGACAACTGATAAATGCTCACGGAAGTCCTTTGCGTTGAATTCTTTTATTGCGTTTAGTAAGGACATTATCAGTTTCAAGTTTGGGGGTCTTCTACGTTTTGTTTTGATATGTTTTATTTTATTTTTATTTTTGGGGTTTAACTGCATTTGCATTTCTAGTATAGGCTGTGTCTCTTGAGCATTGATTTAATTTGAATTAAGCTATTATTTATTATCAGGCAAATGATTGTTAAGGTTACAACTCATGAAAAATGGATAAATGTTGCGCTTAGTTTGGGGTGATCGACTTGTTGTTGGTTATTGCTTTGCTTATGACTCCTACTTTTGAGCACTCATCCATTTGTAATGAACTAGTTGTATACTTAGAGAAGGCTTATATGACTGAATGCTTGTGGGAGATATCAAGAAGCTCTAGAACTCGTTTAAACATCACTCGAAGCAATATACTTAAGTTTGATTTATTGATCATGTGGTGGGTTGAGATGGAGCGTAAAACGCACTCACTCATAAACACATGCTGAGGGGAGATAGAGCGTAAAACGCACTCACCTATATAAAAAAAAGTATATATATCAAAAATCTTGCGGTGGGTTGAGATGGAGCGTAAAACGCACTCGCCCATAAAAACGGACTTAGGGTGAGATGGAGCATAAAATGCACTCACCTATGAGTCCTTTGATCTAAAATTTTTGGAATGTGTGATTTGTCTACAATTGCGATGAGTGATGTGTTAAGCATGTAGTTTTTGAAGTTTATTTCTTTCATAAGGTAATATGGTTGTATAAGCTAATCCGAGCAATAATTGGTTTAGTGCAAATGGATACACACACACACACATAGAGAAAGAATCTAAAGCAAGGTATGACTGACAAGCAAGTTGAAATCCTAGACGTTCTGACATTTTGAAAGTTTTCTAGAGTTATCATGTTTTGACATCTTTAAGGCCATTGTTCAAACTTATTGATTCATTGCTCAAGTGGTTGATTGTTAGCATTTATTTTTATAGTTTTTGTTCTTAGTGTTTTGCTTGAGGACAAGCAAAGATTCAAGTTTGGGTGCATTTGATGAGTGTGTTTTATATACACAAATTAGGTACTTTTGAGTTTGATAATGTGTTAATCCTAAGCTAGTTTGTTTGGTTTTTATGTGTTTTCATTGTATTATTGTGTAATATAGTTTTATATTGCTTTTATGTATTTTTGTATTAGTTTGATGTGTTTTTACTTTGTTTTGTAGGAATCGGATGGAACGTCATTTGGGTCGATGGTTGGAATAACCAAATTTGCATTTTCGGTTTCCCATTGACATAGCAGTCCCGTAAAGCCCAATTTGTGCCATGCTCCGGCCATTATCTGTCCAAACTCCAAGAATGAAAGTTGTAGATAAACGTCTCCTCTTTCTGGATCATCTTGAATCGCCTCAATCGGAGTTCGGATACGAGAGTTATGGCCATTTTCCCAACGGGTGTCAAATCTGGAAACTACCAACTGTTATTTGCATAGCAGTCACTTCAAAGACAATTTGAACATTGATCTAGCCATTATTTCGAAGAACTCCAAGAATGAAAGTTGTAGATCTGCTTCTCCTCTTTCCGGATCATCTTAAATCGCATCAATCGGAGTTCATATGAAGAAGTTATGGCCATTTTCCCAACAGATGTCCAAGCAGAAAATTAGCCGGCGCTGCAGCGCGACTTGCTAGTGTATTTTCGGCGCCGCAGCGCCACTTAGCAGTAGCCCAGCCCCCTTTCCGCGCTGCAGCGTCCCGTTCAAGTCAAATCATGGCGCTGCAGCGCCAGACACGAATTTTGGACAGTTTTCAATTATTAAATGCTCAACCTAATGACCCAAAAACATAATCCTTCATTTCTACTTGCAACCTAGAGGAGAAAAAGAGAGAGGTGGCGGCTTGTAGAAGAGGGAGGCCATAGCTCTTGGCCATGGTTCTTCAAGAGCTTTAAGGAGCATCAATGGTGGGAGCTTCAACAACATCAATGGAGGAGCTTCAACTAACAACTAAGGGAAGCCATCATTTCTTTCTTTATTTTTTTCCTCTAGTGGCTAGAACTCATTCTTGGGGATCTAGTGCAAACACTTGTAACACCTATGGAGGCAAGGAATTGAATTAAACTTATAGCTTTTCTTTGATACTTGTTTTATCCATTGGATGATTACCAAATATTTGGAATAGTTTGATTTATTTGTTATGAATTAAACTTCTATTTGCTTTCCTTTTGATTGGTGTCATACGAATGGGTTGTTTATGTGATTATGTATATGCATAATTTATGTGTTTCCAATTCATAGTGGTTGCCATGATCAAAAAGAGAGTTAAGAGATTTGAACAAAATGATGCACGCCAAGTGTTTGACAAAATGCTTGTGTGTGGATATTGTGTTCTTAGTTCTTTATCTATCTATGTTTTATTTTAATTAATTGTTCGAAAAAGATTATAGCGATATGAAGTCGGTATTGGGTAAATTTTATCAAATAATTCCCCGTGGGAACGATATTTTTCTTATCACTTTATTACTTGTTGACCGTGTATACTTGCACGTATTCATTGATTGCGAAATCGATCAACAAGTTTTTGGCGCCGTTGTCGGGGAGTTATTATCTAATATTGTCCAATATTGATTTCAATCAATGTAGTCTTAATTTGAACGTTTATTTATCTTTGTTTTACTTGATCTTTATTTGCACGTGTTTGCCGATTGCGATAAATAGGCTGACAAGACTGTATGTAAATACTGAACTTGTGCAAGACTTGGCGTAAGCTGGAGCCTTACAGTTCTATTTATTGTTATCGTTTGTGAGATTGGATTGACAAGACTGTATGTAAATACTGATCTTGTGCAAGACTTGGCGTAAGCTGGGGCCTTACATTCTGATTTCGCATGACACATTTTTATTAAGCTTGTATTTCTATTTTAAATGAAGTCAGGCCGAAGACTATAAACCAAGCACTTGTTGGGAGGCAGCCCAAAGTGTAATGTTTTGTTTTAGTTACTTTCAGGTATCGAGTATCACGCAATAAGTTTGGCACTCTCGACTTGGAGGACTTGGAGGATGATGTCGATGATGATTAACATATTCTCAGGGAAGTCCTCTAGTTTTTATTTTATCTATCTTTACATTGAGGACAATGTTCTTCTTAAGTTTGGGGGTACTTGTGATATTCTTAGTACTTGTGTTGGTATTATATTATTATGTCAGTTATTTTGATGTCTTTATGTTTAGTAGTGCATATTAGTTAAAATTTTTAAAAAATTTCAATTTTATGTTATATCTTAACAAATAGTAGACGTCAGTTGCGGAAGACGACAACTGATAAATGCTCACGGAAGTCCTTTGCGTTGAATTCTTTTATTGCGTTTAGTAAGGACATTATCAGTTTCAAGTTTGGGGGTCTTCTACGTTTTGTTTTGATATGTTTTATTTTATTTTTTTTTTGGGGTTTAACTGCATTTGCATTTCTAGTATAGGCTGTGTCTCTTGAGCATTGATTTAATTTGAATTAAGCTATTATTTATTATCAGGCAAATGATTGTTAAGGTTACAACTCATGAAAAATGGATAAATGTTGCGCTTAGTTTGGGGTGATCGACTTGTTGTTGGTTATTGCTTTGCTTATGACTCCTACTTTTGAGCACTCATCCATTTGTAATGAACTAGTTGTATACTTAGAGAAGGCTTATATGACTGAATGCTTGTGGGAGATATCAAGAAGCTCTAGAACTCGTTTAAACATCACTCGAAGCAATATACTTAAGTTTGATTTATTGATCATGTGGTGGGTTGAGATGGAGCGTAAAACGCACTCACTCATAAACACATGCTGAGGGGAGATAGAGCGTAAAACGCACTCACCTATATAAAAAAAAGTATATATATCAAAAATCTTGCGGTGGGTTGAGATGGAGCGTAAAACGCACTCACCCATAAAAACGGACTTAGGGTAAGATGGAGCATAAAATGCACTCACCTAAGAGTCCTTTGATCTAAAATTTTTGGAATGTGTGATTTGTCTACAATTGCGATGAGTGATGTGTTAAGCATGTAGTTTTTGAAGTTTATTTCTTTCATAAGGTAATATGGTTGTATAAGCTATTCCGAGCAATAATTGGTTTAGTGCAAATGGATACACACACACACACATAGAGAATGAATCTAAAGCAAGGTATGACTGACAAGCAAGTTGAAATCCTAGACGTTCTGACATTTTGAAAGTTTTCTAGAGTTATCATGTTTTGACATCTTTAAGGCCATTGTTCAAACTTATTGATTCATTGCTCAAGTGGTTGATTGTTAGAATTTATTTTTATAGTTTTTGTTCTTAGTGTTTTGCTTGAGGACAAGCAAAGATTCAAGTTTGGGGGCATTTGATGAGTGCGTTTTATATACACAAATTAGGTACTTTTGAGTTTGATAATGTGTTAATCCTAAGCTAGTTTGTTTGGTTTTTATGTGTTTTCATTGTATTATTGTGTAATATAGTTTTATATTGCTTTTATGTATTTTTGTATTAGTTTGATGTGTTTTTACTTTGTTTTGTAGGAATCGGATGGAACGTCATTTGGGTCGATGGTTGGAATCGCCAAATTTGCATTTTCGGTTTCCCATTGACATAGCAGTCCCGTAAAGCCCAATTTGTGCCATGCTCCGGCCATTATCTGTCCAAACTCCAAGAATGAAAGTTGTAGATAAACGTCTCCTCTTTCTGGATCATCTTGAATCGCCTCAATCGGAGTTCGGATACGAGAGTTATGGCCATTTTCCCAACGGGTGTCAAATCTGGAAACTACCAACTGCTATTTGCGTAGCAGTCACTTCAAGGACAATTTGAACATTGATCTAGCCATTATTTCGAAGAACTCCAAGAATGAAAGTTGTAGATCTGCTTCTCCTCTTTCCTTATCATCTTAAATCACATCAATCGGAGTTCATATGAAGAAGTTATGGCCATTTTCCCAACAGATGTCCAAGCAGAAAATTAGCCGGCGCTGCAGCGTGACTTGCTAGTGTATTTTCGGCGCCGCAGCGCCACTTAGCACTAGCCCAGCCCCCTTTCCGCGCTGCAGCACCCCGTTCAAGTCAAATCATGGCGCTGCAGCGCCAGACACGAATTTTGGACAGTTTTCAGCTATTAAATGCTCAACCTAATGACCCAAAAACATAATCCTTCATTTCTACTTGCAACCTAGAAGAGAAAAAGAGAGAGGTGGCGGCTTGTAGAAGAGGGAGGCCATGGCTCTTGGCCATGGTTCTTCAAGAGCTTCAAGGAGCATCAATGGTGGGAGCTTCAACAACATCAATGGAGGAGCTTCAACCAACAACTAAGGGAAGCCATCATTTCTTTCTTTATTTTTTTCCTCTAGTGGCTAGAACTCATTCTTGGGGATCTAATGCAAACACTTGTAGCACCTATGGAGGCAAGGAATTGAATTAAACTTATAGCTTTTCTTTGATACTTGTTTTATCCATTGGATGATTACCAAATATTTGGAATAGTTTGATTTATTTGTTATGAATTAAACTTCTATTTGCTTTCCTTTTGATTGGTGTCATACGAATGGGTTGTTTATGTGATTATGTATATGCATAATTTATGTGTTTCCAATTCATAGTGGTTGCCATGATCAAAAAGAGAGTTAAGAGATTTGAACAAAATGATGCACGCCAAGTGTTTGACAAAATGCTTGTGTGTGGATATTGTGTTCTTAGTTCTTTATCTATCTATGTTTTATTTTAATTAATTGTTCGAAAAAGATTATAGCGATATGAAGTCGGTATTGGGTAAATTTTATTAAATAATTCCCCGTGAGAACGATATTTTTCTTATCACTTTATTACTTGTTGACCGTGTATACTTGCACGTATTCATTGATTGCGAAATCGATCAACAAGTTTTTGGCGCCGTTGTCGGGGAGTTATTATCTAATATTGTCCAATATTGATTTCAATCAATGTAGTCTTAATTTGAACGTTTATTTATCTTTGTTTTACTTGATCTTTATTTGCACGTGTTTGCCGATTGCGATAAATAGGCTGACAAGACTGTATGTAAATACTGAACTTGTGCAAGACTTGGCGTAAGCTGGAGCCTTACAGTTCTATTTATTGTTATCGTTTGTGAGATTGGATTGACAAGACTGTATGTAAATACTGATCTTGTGCAAGACTTGGCGTAAGCTGGGGCCTTACATTCTGATTTCGCATGACACATTTTTATTAAGCTTGTATTTCTATTTTAAATGAAGTCAGGCCGAAGACTATAAACCAAGCACTTGTTGGGAGGCAGCCCAAAGTGTAATGTTTTGTTTTAGTTACTTTCAGGTATCGAGTATCACGCAATAAGTTTGGCACTCTCGACTTGGAGGACTTGGAGGATGATGTCGATGATGATTAACATATTCTCAGGGAAGTCCTCTAGTTTTTATTTTATCTATCTTTACATTGAGGACAATGTTCTTCTTAAGTTTGGGGGTACTTGTGATATTCTTAGTACTTGAGTTGGTATTATATTATTATGTCAGTTATTTTGATGTCTTTATGTTTAGTAGTGCATATTAGTTAAAATTTTTAAAAAATTTCAATTTTATGTTATATCTTAACAAATAGTAGACGTCAGTTGCGGAAGACGACAACTGATAAATGCTCACGGAAGTCCTTTGCGTTGAATTCTTTTATTGCGTTTAGTAAGGACATTATCAGTTTCAAGTTTGGGGGTCTTCTACGTTTTGTTTTGATATGTTTTATTTTATTTTTATTTTTGGGGTTTAACTGCATTTGCATTTCTAGTATAGGCTGTGTCTCTTGAGCATTGATTTAATTTGAATTAAGCTATTATTTATTATCAGGCAAATGATTGTTAAGGTTATAACTCATGAAAAATGGATAAATATTGCGCTTAGTTTGGGGTGATCGACTTGTTGTTGGTTATTGCTTTGCTTATGACTCCTACTTTTGAGCACTCATCCATTTGTAATGAACTAGTTGTATACTTAGAGAAGGCTTATATGACTGAATGCTTGTGGGAGATATCAAGAAGCTCTAGAACTCGTTTAAACATCACTCGAAGCAATATACTTAAGTTTGATTTATTGATCATGTGGTGGGTTGAGATGGAGCGTAAAACGCACTCACTCATAAACACATGCTGAGGGGAGATAGAGCGTAAAACGCACTCACCTATATAAAAAAAAGTATATATATCAAAAATCTTGCGGTGGGTTGAGATGGAGCGTAAAACGCACTCACCCATAAAAACGGACTTAGGGTAAGATGGAGCATAAAATGCACTCACCTAAGAGTCCTTTGATCTAAAATTTTTGGAATGTGTGATTTGTCTACAATTGCGATGAGTGATGTGTTAAGCATGTAGTTTTTGAAGTTTATTTCTTTCATAAGGTAATATGGTTGTATAAGCTATTCCGAGCAATAATTGGTTTAGTGCAAATGGATACACACACACACACATAGAGAATGAATCTAAAGCAAGGTATGACTGACAAGCAAGTTGAAATCCTAGACGTTCTGACATTTTGAAAGTTTTCTAGAGTTATCATGTTTTGACATCTTTAAGGCCATTGTTCAAACTTATTGATTCATTGCTCAAGTGGTTGATTGTTAGAATTTATTTTTATAGTTTTTGTTCTTAGTGTTTTGCTTGAGGACAAGCAAAGATTCAAGTTTGGGGGCATTTGATGAGTGCGTTTTATATACACAAATTAGGTGCTTTTGAGTTTGATAATGTGTTAATCCTAAGCTAGTTTGTTTGGTTTTTATGTGTTTTCATTGTATTATTGTGTAATATAGTTTTATATTGCTTTTATGTATTTTTGTATTAGTTTGATGTGTTTTTACTTTGTTTTGTAGGAATCGGATGGAACGTCATTTGGGTCGATGGTTGGAATCGCCAAATTTGCATTTTCGGTTTCCCATTGACATAGCAGTCCCGTAAAGCCCAATTTGTGCCATGCTCCGGCCATTATCTGTCCAAACTCCAAGAATGAAAGTTGTAGATAAACGTCTCCTCTTTCTGGATCATCTTGAATCGCCTCAATCGGAGTTCGGATACGAGAGTTATGGCCATTTTCCCAACGGGTGTCAAATCTGGAAACTACCAACTGCTATTTGCGTAGCAGTCACTTCAAGGACAATTTGAACATTGATCTAGCCATTATTTCGAAGAACTCCAAGAATGAAAGTTGTAGATCTGCTTCTCCTCTTTCCTTATCATCTTAAATCACATCAATCGGAGTTCATATGAAGAAGTTATGGCCATTTTCCCAACAGATGTCCAAGCAGAAAATTAGCCGGCGCTGCAGCGTGACTTGCTAGTGTATTTTCGGCGCCGCAGCGCCACTTAGCACTAGCCCAGCCCCCTTTCCGCGCTGCAGCACCCCGTTCAAGTCAAATCATGGCGCTGCAGCGCCAGACACGAATTTTGGACAGTTTTCAGCTATTAAATGCTCAACCTAATGACCCAAAAACATAATCCTTCATTTCTACTTGCAACCTAGAAGAGAAAAAGAGAGAGGTGGCGGCTTGTAGAAGAGGGAGGCCATGGCTCTTGGCCATGGTTCTTCAAGAGCTTCAAGGAGCATCAATGGTGGGAGCTTCAACAACATCAATGGAGGAGCTTCAACCAACAACTAAGGGAAGCCATCATTTCTTTCTTTATTTTTTTCCTCTAGTGGCTAGAACTCATTCTTGGGGATCTAATGCAAACACTTGTAGCACCTATGGAGGCAAGGAATTGAATTAAACTTATAGCCCCCTTTCCGCGCTGCAGCACCCCGTTCAAGTCAAATCATGGCGCTGCAGCGCCAGACACGAATTTTGGACAGTTTTCAGCTATTAAATGCTCAACCTAATGACCCAAAAACATAATCCTTCATTTCTACTTGCAACCTAGAAGAGAAAAAGAGAGAGGTGGCGGCTTGTAGAAGAGGGAGGCCATGGCTCTTGGCCATGGTTCTTCAAGAGCTTTAAGGAGCATCAATGGTGGGAGCTTCAACAACATCAATGGAGGAGCTTCAACCAACAACTAAGGGAAGCCATCATTTCTTTCTTTATTTTTTTCCTCTAGTGGCTAGAACTCATTCTTGGGGATCTAATGCAAACACTTGTAACACCTATGGAGGCAAGGAATTGAATTAAACTTATAGCTTTTCTTTGATACTTGTTTTATCCATTGGATGATTACTAAATATTTGGAATAGTTTGATTTATTTGTTATGAATTAAACTTCTATTTGCTTTCCTTTTGATTGGTGTCATACGAATGGGTTGTTTATGTGATTATGTATATGCATAATTTATGTGTTTCCAATTCATAGTGGTTGTCATGATCAAAAAGAGAGTTAAGAGATTTGAACAAAATGATGCACGCCAAGTGTTTGACAAAATGCTTGTGTGTGGATATTGTGTTCTTAGTTCTTTATCTATCTATGTTTTGTTTTAATTAATTGTTCGAATAAGGTTATAGCGATATGAAGTCGGTATTAGGTAAATTTTATTAAATAATTCCTCGTGGGAACGATATTTTTCTTATCACTTTATTACTTGTTGACCGTGTATACTTGCACGTAATCATTGATTGCGAAATCGATCAACAAGTTTTTGGCGCCGTTGCCGGGGAGTTATTATCTAATATTGTCCAATATTGATTTCAATCAATGTAGTCTTAATTTGAACGTTTATTTATCTTTGTTTTACTTGATCTTTATTTGCACGTGTTTGCCGATTGCGATAAATAGGCTGACAAGACTGTATGTAAATACTGAACTTGTGCAAGACTTGGCGTAAGCTGGGGCCTTACAGTTCTATTTATTGTTATCGTTTGTGAGATTGGATTGACAAGACTATGTAAATACTGATCTTGTGCAAGACTTGGCGTAAGCTGGGGCCTTACATTCTGATTTCGCATGACACATAAACAACCCATTCGTATGACACCAACCAAAAGGAAAGCAAATAGAAGTTTAATTCATAACAAATAAATCAAACTATTTCAAATATTTGGTAATCATCCAATGGATAAAACAAGTATCAAAGAAAAGCTATAAGTTTAATTCAATTCCTTGCCTCCATAGGTGTTACAAGGGTTTGCACTAGATCCCCAAGAATGAGTTCTAGCCACTAGAAGAAAAAGAAAGAAAGAAAGGATGGCTTCCCTTAGTTGTTGCTCTTAAAGAACCATGTCCCTTAGTTGTTGCTCTTAAAGAACCATGGCCAAGAGCCATGGTCTCCCTCTCCAAGCCGCCACTTCTCTCCTTTTCTCCTCTAGGTTGCAAGTAGAAATGAAGGATTATGTTTTTGGGTCATTAGGTTGAGCATTTAATAGCTGAAAACTGTCCAAAATTCGTGTCTGGCGCTGCAGCGCCATGATTTGACTTGAACGGGGCGCTGCAGCGCGGAAAGGGGGCTGGGCTACTGCTAAGTGGCGCTGCGGCGCCGAAAATACACTAGCAAGTCGCGCTGCAGCGCCGGCTAATTTTCTGCTTGGACATCTGTTGGGAAAATGGTCATAACTTCTTCATATGAACTACGATTGATGCGATTTAAGATGATACGGAAAGAGGAGAAGCAGATCTACAACTTTCATTCTTGGAGTTCTTCGAAATAATGGCTTGATCAATGTTAAAATTGTCCTTGAAGTGACTGCTATGCAAATAGCAGTTGGTAGTTTCCAGATTTGATACCCGTTGGGAAAATGGCCATAACTCTCGTATCCGAACTCCGATTGAGGCGATTCAAGATGATCCGGAAAGAGGAGACGTTTACCTACAACTTTCATTCTTGGAGTTTGGACAGATAATGGCCGGAGCATGGCACAAATTGGGCTTTACGGGACTGCTATGTCAATGGGAAACCGAAAATGCAAATTTGGCGATTCCAACCATCGACCCAAATGACGTTCCATCCGATTCCTACAAAACAAAGTAAAAACACATCAAACTAATACAAAAATACATAAAAGCAATATAAAACTATATTACACAATAATACAATGAAAACACATAAAAACCAAACAAACTAGCTTAGGATTAACACATTATCAAACTCAAAAGTACCTAATTTGTGTATATAAAACACACTCATCAATGACCTTCTCACCTCAATTGTGAGTGATAGGAATCCTATATTTTTGAGTGACTTCTAGCAGACACTATTTAAACTTGCAGGAATAAGGCTCCATGTCAGTACTTCCTGTCATCCTTAAAGTGATGGGAGCATTGAGAGGATAAATCAATGTTTGGAGCAACACCTAAAGAGCATGTGCAGTCATTCACCAAACAAAACAATGGAGCTCTTGACTACCTATGGCAGAATGGTGGTTTAATACTACTTTCTACGCTTCTCTACAAACAACCTCATACAAAATTCTCTATGATCATGACCCTATACACCTGAGCATTCCCTCAAAATGTAGTACCAATATTTAGGGCTGAAAACGAGTCGAATCTCAACGAACACTCTAATGCTCAGATTCGGCTCGACTCGAAAAAATCGAGCTAGGATTCGACTCAAATTCGTTAAGGAATTTCTAATTTTGCGCCAGATTCGACTCGGGTCATTACTCGGACCTACTCGGCTCGTAAGTACTCGACTCGTTTACAAAACGAGTTACTCATGAGCCTTCAATTCGAGTTTCGAATATGAACCATTTCACTTAATACTGAACCACTACATACTAAATTGATTATTGAACTAATGTTTATATATAAAAGTCTTTTATTTTTATTTATGTAAAGAAATTACAAAGAATGTAATACGAATTGACAATCAATTCACTGATTTATTCAAGTACAAGCTTACACAATTTAATACTACACTTTATAAATTATAAAGATTGATACAAATATCACATATTTAGCTTGTTAGTATGAATCAGACCAGTATTCGAATATGATCCATTGAGCATGTATCGAGTATGGTTCGAGAAAAAATAAAATACTCGAACCCTAATCTGAGCGAATACTGGTATACTCGAATTCGACTCGTGTATCATTAAATAGAAAACGAGTATGGATCATATTCGACTAGAATCAACTTCGAATTCGAGTTTTGGATCATATTTTCGAACCAATCTCGAGTCGAGTATCTAGTTACTCTGCTCGGCTAACACTCCTACCAACATTGCAGCTATAGAGGACATTCTTGCAAAGAAACAACAATAGTTGAAAATTCTCAAGGAGAACTTGGCCAAGGCACAACAAAGAATCTAGAGTCATGCTAATAAAGGTATGAGAGGAAATTTGAGGTTGAAGAGTGGGTGTACCTGAAGCTATAACTTTATCGGCAGAGTTCGGTTTCAATAAGAAAGAATATGAATCTAGCCCAAAAAATTTATGGGCCTTTTAAAATTCTAGAAAAATACGGGGCTATTGCATACAAACTAGAGCTAAGGATACATCCCAACTTTCATGTCTCACAATTAAAAAGACATTTGAGAGTAACTCTAATCAACACACAACTACTAGAGGTTAATCAAGAAGGGCTGTTTGATGTGGGGCCACTCAAAACCTTAAAATAGAGGAGAAATTATAAAGAAAACAAGGTCATTTATCAATATTTGGTGCAATAGAAATATTGCAGCTTGGAAGAAGCTACCTAAGAAGATGAAGACCTGCTCAAGCTCAATTATTCAGACTTATTACTTCAATCATGAGGACACTAATTCTCTTAAGGGGAAGGGAATGTCAGGATCACAAGAGCGAGGGTTGTGGAAATATAAGTTTCCATTTTGTATACACATGGAGGTTGTTATAATGTGGGTGATGGATAAGAAAGTGGAGTAGGTTAGGAGAATATACAATTTTTAATATTTTAGTAGTTATATATAGAATAAGTCTGGGCAGACCGGTGAGCTGGACAGGAAAATGGTACATTATCAATTTTTTATTTTTTATTTTTTTGATTGCGACTCCCAAAAAATGTATAGTATTTATTCCAACAAAATTTTTTACAAAATATAGTATTTTTGTATATGTATCCAAATTATACTTAAAACACTATATTTTGTAAAAATTAATGTTGGAATAAATACGATACATTTTTTTGGAGTCACAATCAAAAAAAAAAAAGAAAATGTCCCATTTTCCTGTCCAATAAAGTTGTCTGCGTAGAAGGACTCTTATATGTGTGTGTAATAGGAAGAGTAACATTCAAGTTTTATATTATGTACTCCCTCCGTCCCAGGATAAAAGTCCTGGTGGACTTTTCACACATATTGAGAAGATGAATGAAATGACAAAATTACCCATAATAATGTCATTAAATATTAAATATGGAGAGAGAATTAGAATAAAAAAAATATGAGATATTTAATGCTACGGGTATAATAGGAAAATATGTGTAAAAATTTGGTTATTAAAAGAAAATGAATATTTAACACGAGACTACCCAAAATAGTAATAAGGACTTTTATCATTAAAAAGGTGGAGTATTTTATAAATGAAATGAAGAAAGCTTTTAAGGTTTTTTCTCTGTGTGAACATAGTGAGTGTTCATTCTTCTCCTTCTTCCTCCCTTATTCTATCTATTTCTCTCTTATTTTCTGGTTAGTCTTCAAACAAGGGTCCAACACACCCGTAAAAGGCCGAAACTCTTGGCGCCAATCCCAGCATTCGATACACATTCAGCCAAGAACAAGAGCAACATAAAGGCTTGAACAAATAGTTGCAACACTCGTAATCAAGTATTTCGTCTCTTGATTTTTTCAACTTTGCTCCTTTTTTATACTCTATATTTATGCTTATTTTCAACAACACGATTAGGCTTATCAGAGGCTCTAATGCACAGAGAATGAGCAATTGGAAATTGAAAATTGAAAGAAGCTTACTACAAGCCTTGAGCTTGAAAGAAGATTCAGCAATTGCGGATTCCTAATCCTAAAGAAGAAAACAAATATACAAAGAACAAAGCAGAAACATAAAAGGAACCATTCAAGTAATGCTAACAGGTAAAAAAAAAAAAAAGCAAGATGCAAATTTTGCAAAAACATATCAATTTCCACTGTTCCCAAAATCAGGGGAAAAAAATCCTATCCATGTTTTTTCATGTCCAGAACAATGAAAATGATGGAGGAACTTCAAGAATCAAGAGATTTGAAGCACAACTGCCACCCCAAACATGCTATTTTCTTCTCCATGAAGATATATACTTAATTTTTCATGAGAATTATAAGTATTTTATGTAATATAAGAGATCTAACTATCTTCAGGTTCAACATCCCATCTTGTCTTTCGCTTTATGCTTCTTGATTTCCCTGGTGCAGGACTGAAACTTTCTGCTGGCGGGAGGTATATGAAATCATCATCATCATCACTATCATCACCAATCCACCCATAACAAGGCTTACGTCTTCGGATTGGAACACTGCCAACCGGTGGTGTAGAATGGAGAAACGCTGGGGGAGAGTTGACGTGGGAGTTTTGAAGATTAACAAGACCTCTGGGAGACTCTTCATTTTTCCCAGCAGCATCAAGATTCTGACTGCTCGATTGGTAGAGACCAATATCTTTCCATTCTTTTCCAGCTCCTTCAGGTGGCAGAGGGAAGTTTGTAAATTATGCAACAAAATAATTAGAGCCACAAGAGAAATAACATGGCTTTTAGCATCATAAATGTACTTCTAAATTCTAATATGATTTCTCTAAAAAATCATTCATGCTATTTACGCCCTCTCTCTTCTCTTGGGTTTTGTTGGGGGATAAGTACTATTCTAAATTCTGGTGCCCTAATCCTTACATTTATTGCTTGATCAATATAAGAATGAAAGTTTCATGGCATACCTGTGCTGTCAGTCTGTGATGCAGTAGTGATAATTTCATAACCAGGAGGTTCAACACCACAAGAGGGCCCAGAAATATCAAGTGATGCAGGATCTGCGGCTCCATTTTCTTGCACCGAGGCATCCTACGAAAAGCAATTATGTGCACAGTAAGGCAGCAGGTGCCATTAATAATTTATTACCAAAATATTTACCCCAGTCACAGCCCAAGTAAGTCATATAATGGATCACTATCTAACCAACAATTTTCTAGTGAATAAATAAGTTTATCAACATTCATGTTATGCTAAATCTAAGACCATCATGTATCAAAGGACAGATCTAGTAACTTGAAAAGGCATAATAAATGTATACACACACACACATATATGTGAGTAATGACAGCTATTTTTACATGCATGTATGCAAGTATATTTGCATGTACTGCAGAGAATAATCAGCTTCACAATTCAAAGATTACGACATAATTTGTTCAAGTCACCTCTGCTGAAACCGTTTGGGTATCATCCAAGGGCAATCTGTTAAAAATGTCCAAGTTTCCGACACCAAGTCAACATATCCCATAGATAATGGAAAGATGTGGGAATTCTGGTGATGCCTATTTAAATGCACAACTGTAGGAGAACTAGAGAGGCAAGATCTCGATAAGGAAAGCAAACTAGCAAGTAATGAAACACCTCTCCAGATTTCAGAAGTTGCAACAAATACAATAAACAAGGAGAGCAAACTAGCAAAGATAAATGAAAGACGCATTGGAAAACAAGTAATGAAACAGACACAATAACCACACAAAATTCTTGTGCTTCATCTGGTGGAGAAAATTTATTTAAATAGAGAGCTTATGGCCTTGCAAAAATGAATGTGCAACAACATTTTCTGCCATGCAGGTTTTAATTAAACTGCAGACATTATGCTTATTATGTGGACTTCTATTAATTGCCCGTTATGTTCAACGTTTCTTTCTTGATTTGTATTAGTCTTCTTCCTTGATTTCTCAATGAGATACAATCTTGTTGGTTTTGGGGGTTAGATCGGATCTGGGTTCGAGTCGACCCACAAGAGTTCACAAGCCTCCAAATTAATCGATTGGCAGGATCTGTTAAATTAACAGACATGCCTATTAATGATCATACTATAATCTAAAAGACACATCTATTTGTACAGAACAGACACAGCCTTCGGAGGCTTCTCTTCTCTAACAATATAAACTAACTCCGTTCTCTTCAAACAATTCTATCCAGAAGCATTTTCTTCCATTATGTAAATTGTGTGAGAGTCTGGGGACTGCTTATTGATCTGTGGATAGTTGATGATCTCAGGTAGTTTCTTCCACCGAAAAGAAAAGAGTGACACTGACAGGAACCAAGTAAATCAATGCCTATGAAGTAAATATTGTATCAAAGTAGGTTAAAAGTACGCTTTCACATTCTTATTAATATACAAAACTGTTATTTCTTTCTATTACTTTAATTCTTGAAAAACTCTACATTGCATTTGATTTTTGATACTAATGCTTAGATTTTAGAAATATTATTTCCATCCCTGCAGCCCTACCACCCAGCAAGGAAAAAAATATAACCCTCCTCTCACTAATTAAAACCGTATAGCTTTAGATTGTTTCAGAAAGCCAGGTGCAATATGTTTTAGATCCAACCATCAACTGTTTACCCTTCATTTTCAGGATTCTCGAATCTACCCCATAGTATCTTTACTGTCAGTGTTTTCAGGTGATCTATTTTTGGAGGGGCTTAGCTTTTGTTTCACTCTATACCTTGTGCATACAAGCATACAAGGATTGTGTTCCCTTTCTTACCATACATCTTATGAGTATAAAATATATAATTTGAGGTCTTGCTAAGGTACTTGTTAAACCTTTACTTCACAAAACTTTTGTCATGGAAACTGTCGCTAACACTATTAAAGGGACTGTTTCTAAAAATTGAATGAAAAGTTTTGAATATTTAAGGGTGTTTGAGTGAGGTGAATATAGAAGAGACTCCGTATGAAAGCTTAGTGAATAAAACAATGTGTTTGATAGTTAAAAACAAATGTGTATTACAAACAAATTATTTGAATTAAAAAAATTTATCAGAAAAATAAAAAATAAGTTGTGAAATAACAAACTGCATGTAGACCACATTTTTTATGCCACACATTTTGAGTAAATATTTAGGAGGTTCCCTAATCCCTAAATCAGATCCAATGTAAAAACTCTTCTACCTTTTCGATGAACACAAAATATCTAGCCTTTATCTCTTCTCTCTCTCTCTTCTTCAAAGTGGTGATTGTATGCAGGCCAAGAAAGGAAATCAATCATTTATTTCGCTCCCATGCAGTTCATTTATGTAACGTCTTTCGATTAATAAATGATGGCAATTGATAGGTTTGAGCCCAAAACCTCTCTCATTTACAAATTCAAAAGAGTAATTCTCATATGTCACGGAATTCTCTGCACATCAAACACCATGATGCTTGGTCTCAAATTCAAAGGCTATTGTCAGACTATCCAAGTCGCAGATGAGAAGAGAAAGCATAATAAGAGCAAGAGGAGGTTAAATGGCAAAAATTTATAAAAAAGTTAAGGACACTATTGTCCAAATGGAATAAGAAATGAGGCCTGAACGAATAAGTCAAGCCAATATGACTTATTCAGTCAGATGCATTAAGAGTAAATATTTGCCTCAAACAAACAGTTTTAATCACCCCATGTCATGCCAAATGTACTTTTAAGTTTTTAACAAAATTCCATAACAACACTTTCTAACTAAACAAAATTCATGCATTTAATAAGGTCACATAAAAACATTTTACAACATTTTCTAAACAAAGATTCTTAAGAACACAACAGATACGCTGTAACAACTGCCCTGGAATTATCCTTCTATGTAGGTTGAATGAAGTCAAAAACAATCGCCTAAAATTAGGGATTTTGAAGAGAGGGATAAATTTCTCTTTTTGTAGAGTTTACTATTGGTTGCTAACTAAGAGCTAATGATATTGATACATGCCATATCCATATCTCTATAGGATATCAATTGTATATTTTACTGGCTATTTTTGATTATCCATACACCTAATATCCCCATTATCCCCAAAGAATTACTCTTTAAAAGAACAAATGAAGCCCGACTCCCACATACTTAGCAATTAAAATACAGAAATTAAGCCCTAAAATCACATTTGACTAAATAAATACCAATCACATTCTGTTATCCACCATTAAGCATACGAACTGAGAGCAAAATCAGAAAATAATACAGCACAAATATAATGTTTTTAGTTATTACCTGCAATAATCCTCCTTGTGGACAAGTCTCCAGATCATTGCCTCCCTCTTCTCCTTTTTCCTCTGTCTTATTTCGTGCAGCTAGAAGGACATCAAGAAGGACAGAAGTATAACCACCCTCTTCGATAACAGGCCACGATTCTTCTCCACCATATAACTAAAATTAATTTTAGAATAATACCAAAAATTAATAAATAAATGCATAAACCAGACAAAAAGTCCCAAAATCAAAAAACCCTGATAAAATTTTCACCCCAAACAGAAAAGGGCGAGAGATTGAAAAGGGAAAAAAATAACAAGAACAGAGTTCAGTATAACACACGCGACTAATCAAACTCCACCAAGTACAAAACAAACCCACAAATAATTTACCATCTATAAACTAGATAGAACTTAAATAACTCACATTTCCTATCTGGGTTTTGCTAACTACCTATCGGATTTCTCCCAAAAAAAAACAAAAAAAAAAAATTATTTCACCTCTAAAAGTTCCTTGACTGTTTTCCGAACAAGCTTCTGTGAAAACCCATAAGGAGTCATGGCGTCAACGGCAGCGTCCATTCGCGAATTACGCGGCTTCAACGTTGTTCAAAAAGTTAAGAAAACAGCCGAAAATGTAAGGAATCTTTTGAAAAAATGAAAAACAAAAACATAAAAAAAAAACCCAACCTTTGGTCTTCTTCCTCTCGGCGCCATAGCTTGTCCAAGAAATCTCTGTATAGAAATCAAGAAAATCTGCACAATTTTTCTCTCTCTATATCTCCTAAAAGATAGAGAGAGACACGGAGAGAACGAAGAGGTACGAAAATGGAAAACTGTAAAACACACACACTTTGGCAGCAGAGCTCAAGAGAGTGCCATTTGTATGCATATTTATATACTAAATATATGGACTAATGACAAAATTTTACCATCAAGTTTGAACCAAAATCAATTTGATATTCAAAGTTTAAAAATTATTAATCGATACCTTTAAATATTTTAAAACAATAAATGTGTGCGCTCTTGGCCTGACCGACCAATTTTTTTCTTAGAATATGGTTTGATTACATTTTTTTGTACTTTGACGTTCTCAATACATTTTGCTTGTATTTAATAAATATTTTTTCAAATAATATTATTATTTACTTTGTTCATTTCTTCCAATATTTAAAATTAAAAATAAATAAAATCTTAACATTATTTACACAATCAATGTCAATAAATAATAAATTAATTATAAATATAATTTCTCTTTTGAGTGACAAATTACCTTCATCTACAAATAAAAAAAATTCATGAAATCTATAAATACAAAATAAATAAAAAAATTATAAAAAATCAATATTTAAATCATCAAGTCTCTTTAAAGAAGAAACTAAAATAAAAATAAATTAAATTAATAAAACATCAATGATAAGAAAATAAAATTAAAAATAAGATCATAATTTACTTATAAAAAAAAGCAATTACAAAATAATAACAAAATCAAAAAATTAAATAGATTCTCTCTCTTTTTTCTTATCTTTTTCTTCTTCTTCTCTATCAAACTTCTCTCTCTTCCTCTCTTTCTTCTCATTTTCTCTCCCCCTGTCCTTTCTCTCTCCTCTTCTTGGGCATTCTCTTTTCCTCCATTTGTTTAATTAATTGATATTTTAATATTTTATTTTAAATTGTAATAATTTTTTAGAGTGTATATACTTATATAAAATCATAATAAATATATGCTTACATCTAACACCAATAAAATTGACAAGTGACAATCACCGACGAAAAATTTCAAAAGGAAACACATTTGCTATTTTAAAATACTTAGAGATATTGATCGAAGATTTTTAAATTTTCAGTATTAAATTGATTTTCGTCTAAACTTAGGAGGATAATTTTGTCATTAGCCCATAAATAAATTATGGATAACTAAAATTGAAGAATCCTTCTACACCAACCGGGGTCTAGCAACCGTTATTGCGACCGGTCGATTTTTTTTTTGTTTTTTAAAAAATGTATAGTATTTATTTTAATTATAATTTTTATAAAATATAGTGATTTATGTGTAATTTGAATGCATATAAAAAATATACCGTAAAAAATTTTGTTGAAATAAATAAAAAAAAATTGCCGGTCGCAACTAGCCGATCCTCAGAATCCGACCACCCAAGACTTATTGTTGAAGAAAACTCACGTCATATCACACTCTCTTACACCAAAAACACTTGTATAAAATAGGAAACACATAAAATGACAAACCTTGAGAAGGTGATTAAGAGTTTTCCGAACCAAATCCTCAGAACACCCAAAAGCATGCACGCATAGCATCATATGCAGACTACCTTCGCCTGTTACCCACCAACAAAACTTCACCCTTAAGTTCATATTTCACAAAAATCAGAATTAATTTGATTGCAAGACAATTTTATTTTGCTGAAAAAATCTTTTAAAAGATTCATGAACTTAAAATTCTAATAAGTTGAGAAGTTATATTAATTTGAAAACTAAATCAATTGAGCATATATGTTGAGCCATGATTTTCATAAATCAAGATATTTCCTATAAAAAAAATTAGTTGTGCATTTTCACTAAATAAGATCTTCCCTATATTAAATCAAAATCAATTTTGATCTTATCCCTTATTTTAAAGGTGTTTATTTTCAAATTCAAAACCTCTCCTTATCGGTTTGAAATTATCTTCCATTGGAATGCCTGATTTTCAGCAAAATAAAATCAGTGATTTTACAAGTCTAGATTGATTTGTGATTGATCCAGTGGTGGATAAAGCTATACAAAAGAAACTCTAAAGTTGCAGTGATGCAAGAAGTTGTAGTTGTGCAAAAGGAACAGTGGTGTACAACATTGTTAACAGCTTAATTGTATAGAGAGTTTTGTAATTGATTGAATAATTTATTAATAAATGAATTTGTTTTCATATAAAAAGAAAACAAAATTCTCGTAAGGGAAGAAATAAACTCACTCCAAAACTAATCAAACCTTACTAAACGAAAAAAAAAAATAAACTCACTAATAAACTTCACATAAAGAGAACACAAACTTCTCATAATAAAAAAAAATAAACTCACATGAAGTGAGAATTCAACCTCAGACCTAAAGATCACAATACAGATTTTCACTTTATCAATAGAAGGGGTAACGGAATTTGGATGGTTGCAATTGAACTCACACCCCTATTTAGGAAACGAGTTTAAAAAATTTCACTAAAAGGAAAAAATGTTAAAATTTAGTGATTTTTAAGTCGATTAAAAGAGGTTAAAGCAATGAATTTTTTTAAAGACTTGGGTTTTCTTTTTATTACCAAAAAAACCTAGGTTCTCACCATAGCTTCATAAGATTCTAACTGTACAAACAATCGGTAAAAGACGAACCTAATTAAGTCAATACAGCGATCAACTACAGACTCGTTTCACAAATAATTGAGCATTTAGTATGAATTGAGCTCAAAATATTTATGAACACGTCCACCATTAAATTTTAGTCATGGTAAAAAATCGTCTCCGATCCGGCGATCCAATTATCATGAAGTTAACTTCATGGTAAGTTGATCAATTCACCAATACAACGCTGACACGCAAAAAGAGATTACCTTCCAACCTGCGTGTCAACACTATATTGATCAATTAACCAAAATTAACTTCTTGATAACCACTCTCACTCGTCTCATACCCCATGTAATATGCTATGAGACCCTATGTAGTCTGCTAATATTGACGCCAAGTTAAATGTTTAACAAATCAAATATAGATCATTGAACCTAAATTTCCGATATGAATTTGGTACCAAATCAAGATATCGTCGACAATTTACACTATAATATATATAGAGGGTGAACTAGAGGGAGGAAAACTGCATCATATCACATGGGGGAGAAAATCTAATAAAAACCTCCCTATCTATAGCACAAAAAGTAAAATTTCTGGATTTCTTCTTGAATATCTAAAATTAGTGATGCGTCGGCGAAGGCTTGCATTGGTAGCACTTAGCAAAGAGGCCAAATGTATCCACTTGCTTAATAAAGTTGGTCATGCTAGCCCACCCTCCAAATCCAAAGCCAACGACGAAAACCCAGACTACAATAAACATGTTCACCACGTACATCGCGGTCCAGCTTGGGAGAAAGAACGGAGGTTTCTCTGCTGCATTCTGCACGAAAAAAATAAAAATTAGAAGAGATGCATTACATTTACGATGTAGGAGAAAACATGATATAGAGCTGGTTGTGAGGTTATATTTAGCAAGTAATTTTGATTTGATAGTTGATATGAACTGTTTCATACTTTCATGTAATGAAGATTGAAGCATATCCAAAAGAAATCTAAATTAAGTATGTCCTATGTATAATTTAAGGTCCTAAATTAGAAGACGTCGTGCTTCCAATTTTAACAAATTTTCAAATGTACATCCTTATCAATTATGCGGCACTACTAGACAGTGCCAGAAATATTGTAGATACCAATTATGTGCAAGAAAAAAAATGAATTGATTGACTACCTCCCGAGCGGTAGCCTTCCTGTAAGTGAGCATATGAGCAAGAGCAGGGATGATATAGACAGTGAAGCTAACCAAAAGTGCCCCCACAGCTGAGTTGATAGGTCCAAAGAACGGAAATATAATGGCCAAGAACCATATTGGTATCACAACTGGCAGTCTCGCCAGTGCCCTTAAAAATATGCTCTTTGTTTCATGCATCCCCACTACTTTCTCCCACACAAAATACAAAGGTGTGCAAGCAAACCCAAAAGTTATGAACTGCAAAAAAAGAGAGGGTAATCATGTGAATTAGACAAGTGTCTATCATAATTGAGCTACTAGGCAATAGACCATTTTTGAAAACATTCTTATAAATGTCAACAAATGGAACTTTAAAGGCATCCAAATTTTGGATTAACTTAGTAGGTAAAGAATTTGCTTCATTCTGAGTAATGACCTGGTGGATGAGCATTAGAATAACTGCTGTATCACGGAAAGCAGTCCGTGGAAGGAGAGAGAAGGCATTTGAGTGGTTGAGAAGTTGGTCTCCAAAAGCCCAATATACCGCGGCAGCTGATGGAATTGTTAGCGTGAATACATACAAGGTGGCAAACAAATATATGTACTTAAATTTCTGAGGCTTCCACATGGCATGCATAATTTCCCTGAAAACAGTATGAACCTGTGTTATTTACCAACACTAGTCACCAAATTTACCTATTTGGAATCAATAGATTTGGAGTTTAACATAATAACTAAGCACATTAAATTACTATAACATGCTTCAAGAGTTTCAAGTATAAAAAAAATTCATTAGAACTTTGATAATTTACTTGTGCAGTTCTTAAGAATAATTTTCAAAGCTAGTCAATGCATGAGTTGAGCATTCTTTACCCCCTAAGCCAACAAATTATCCAAAAAGGTAAAATAAAAAAATGTTTTGCTCGTACTATACTTTATTAATTTTTATTGCACTAATTAGCCACTGGTTGAAGGACGGAAGTTTGATCGTAATTCCCAAATGTTACATCAAATCAATTACAAGCTTCTTTAGCCATTTTCTAAGAACAAACTGACACTTGGTCCATGCTGCAACAATAATTGTTGCCTAATTAACCTTGCTAGTTAATACGCATGTAACCTTAAATTATTTTGTGGATTTATTATACATTTGTACCATATACAATATGAAAATAAAAATGAAAACAAATTGTGAACAGAGTTTTTTTTTTGAATGCAGCCCCCAAGACTTAATATTTGACCGACAAAACTGAATAAATAACTCACACAGTGACTGCGTGGCCGCCAAAAGTATAGAGTATGTTGGTTGCCCCAGTAAAATAAAGCACCAGCTTCGTTGGACCCGAGTGAGTTACTCCTTCAACCTGCAAAACAGTTAAAACATTAAGGAAATTAAGTACAGATTAAGGTTAAAAAATTTGGAAAGATGAGGGAGTAACTATTAGTTGTAACTGAGATAACATTTTCCAGCCATCATCTGGTGTTGCTGTGATAACTAAAGATATTATCATTACCTAAATATTAACATGTTGGTGGTACAATTACCTGGCCATGAAGAAAGGCAGCAATAGTCAAGTACCAGGCAGTGTAGGTGGTCATCCCGAGCCCAAGAAAAGACCAAATTCTATAGTTGTGAAATGATGGTATGAACACTGTAGTAGCACAACAAGCCCCAAAAATATATGTCCATGTCCTCTTGTCCAAATGATCATTAATGTAGTATATATTACTGTAATCACCCAAAACAATAAAATAATAATAATTAATCAAACAAAAGCCATTTCTAGTTTGCCTTAAATTTCTAATATCTTAATGAGAATTAAAATTTTAAAAAAAAAGGAAAACAAAAAAACAAAGGACAAACCTTGCACAACCTATAAGCTGTATAACAGAACCAAATAGGAGGAAGGTACAATTGCAGGCCAACCCCACAGCTTTCCATTGTGGACCCAACAATCCATCAAGAACCTCAAACCACTGCATACATAAATAGATAAAATATAAAAATGTATGTGTGTATATATATATATATTTATCTAAATAATTGTGTAATAAATGATAATTTAAGCATATCAAGGTTTGTTAGGACCCATTTAATGAAATTCAATAATAATAAATTACAGTTTTAAATAAAAACTTGTGTTAATTGATATAATTAATAAATATGTAAAAAAAATTAAAAAAAAAAGTCAAATATATAGGTAAAGTCAAATATGTTTATTTATTTTTTTGCTAAAATGAGATGGTATTGTTTTGGAGAAAACTGGGTTTTTTTTTCAAGAATTCTTTTTTTTTCCCTTCTTTTCTTCTTTTTTTTCTTCTGAATGTATGAGGAACAATTCTTGGGAGACTACCAAACCAACCTGTATGACATGGTTCTTGAAGCTGACATTCAATTTCTCTTTCCTGGTTCTATACTCAACATACAGGACACTAATGAGATAAGCAGTCCAGCTCCCAAGTATACCATAAAACACCTGAAGAAACACTCCTGAAAGCATACCCAGTTGAGAGAAAGAGTATGGCAATGTTAACAGAACTTGAGCAACCTGAAATTTAAAAAAAAATTAAAACAATGATAAACAATCTTTGTAATAAAAAGAACAAAAAGATCAGATAAATAATTCATAATAAAATGAGGGGATTACTTGATTTGATGCACAGCTGAACCAAGCATCATACACAGACCCACCATGCCAAATAAAGCTTTTGAGGCCAGTATGTGGCTGATCAATTCCCTCTCCTTCTCTCTCATTTTGCTCTGTGTCATTGAAACCCCCACTGATTATGGCCTCTTCACCTTGTTTTTGGTGTGCCATTGAGCTTCTTCAATCAACTCCCTAGAGATCTGAGACTCCAAAAACAGGACAAACAAACAAGCAAACCCAAAAATGTGAAAATTTATCAAACACCCAGAGAAACCCAAAAACCCAATTTCATAATCTACTTGAATTCTCTATTTTCTTGGTGGGTATATATATATGGCAATAATACATTACATTTATTTGCTATGGATCAAAAATTGTCAAATACCATTTATACCTTCCATATATATATATATACCCACAAATAAGTGGATTTTGAATTACTTTTGGATATAGTTATGAAGCGAAAGAATTTACCCTTTTTTGAGATAGTGCCAGTGGTTAGTGGACACAGCTGTGGTCTCAGGTTTGTTACAGCAGCTTATGCAAACCAGGGTTGTTTTCGAAGATTGATAACAACATAAATGTCATTCTATATTTAAGGATTACAACCCATATCTATATTTATAAATGGAGTATAATCTCTATCTCTCACACACAAACACACGCAGTAACCAAAAGATCCCTTAATATATGCAGTTTTTAATAAATAAATAAAAACTAGACACCTAAGAATTTGTCGAAGAAAATAGAGAGAAACCCAGAGAGAAAGTTTGCTCCTTTTATAAATTAAAGAGAACTGATGAGGGAAAACATTTACTGTACGTTACCAGATAAAGAGAGAAATAGGAGCCGCTTTTGCAGGGAAAAGAGGTCACACTTTCTCTCCTCCATTTGTAAGTTGAGTTATTCCGGGCGGGCATACGAAAATTAAAAATGAAAATTAGACACAAATGTATTTAAATTTTATATATTTATATTTTTATTCACCATTGAAATTAAAATAAAAATAAGTAAAATTTAAATATATTTATGTCTAATTTTTATATTCATGTAGAGTTTTGAGCTCTTCTAGGTGGACATAAAATTTGAATATGAATGTATTTGAATTTTACTTATTTATATTTTTACCCACCATTGAGGTCAAAATATATATAAATAAAATTCAAATACATTCATATTTAATTTTTATATCCAGATAGAGTTTTTGCTGTAATTTTAGAAATTTTATTATACAATTCCTCCTTCCTTGTCCTATTTGTCCGCGTATTTTTTTCATTAGTGAAAACACAGCCTCACATATACATTTCTTTCTTACTAAAAAAAAAGTTCCATTTGAAAATTTTACAAATTTAATATATATTTTCATCACAAATTTATTTCTAAAATACTGAATATTTAGT
The DNA here is from genome assembly GCA_016801055.1 of Panax notoginseng. NCBI lineage: Eukaryota > Viridiplantae > Streptophyta > Magnoliopsida > Apiales > Araliaceae > Panax > Panax notoginseng. The sequence goes on from CM029014.1 coordinate 18,084,959, forward strand.
TTAGTAATAATATAATAAATAAAATTTTAATGATAAATTTAAAAATATTATATCATTTTATCTCATTATAAAAAAATAAGATTCTTTATTTGAAATATTATTTAATAAATTGGACTTTTTTTAAAACAAAGAGAATATTTGCTTATCTTTAATGAGTGGGCCCTTTTAATTGTAGTATTTCAATAGATTATTTGAGTATTATTTTTATCGTGAAACGGTAATTAATCTTCAAATAATTAATGGAATAACTAAGAACTATTACTATAAAATATCGGAAAATTATTTGAGTGGTAATTCTTTTAGAAAGATGTGTAATAAGTGAAGAAACCTTATTATAATTCTATTAAGTCTCATATTTTGATCAGTTTTGTAATTGTAATTCAGCATAAGCTTATGGCAATACATAACAGGACTTCATTTTTATCTTGAAGGTTTTGCTCGAAATCACTTTACAAAATAAAACCAAAGATAAAATTAAATTTTTCTAGTTGATTCAAGTTCAATTGCCCAAATAGAACATTCTTTTTTCTTTTATGATAACCCTGGACAAGAGTAAAGGGAGTTTTATTTATTAAAAATGTCCGAATTACATTACATATATGATAGAGTTGAGGAAGAAATGTCCAAATAGAACATTCTTTGCTCTAAATTGTCACTCAAAATTAAAATTGAGCCCCTAAATTACATTACAGTTTTTGGACTTGGCATAGTAATTTTAAAACAAATTTTAAATTATACAGCACAAACTTATAGTTAACCAATCAAATCCCCTACCTTATTTTATTTTATTTTTTTTAATAATTTGAACACACACAAATTACATAACTCGAACCTCCAGATTAACATGGGTTAAGTCATACGACTCTGGTCAATGTTGTTCGATAATCCCCTACCCTTTTTACCCCCACGGCCCCACAGCAGAAAGATGTATTCTTATCATTATCCAAATATTCTAGTTTATTGCTTAGGGGGTCCTCTTCTCACTCATTACCACCATTGTCCACGTCCTTTATGTTATGTCTGCCTTTTATTCCTTAAAACTCTTTTGACTGCTGCATTGTGCCATGTCCCATGTAAATTGCTTGATAGATTACTAGTTATATTGTAGGACCTATTAAATAATAATTATTATTATTATTACCTTTTGTTGGATCTCTTTATTTCTTTCTTTTTGGAAAAGTATAAGTATGGACATTAAACAAGTTTTCAAAATTGTGGTTTAGTGGGAGACCGCATGATTAATTTTAATTTTTAAGAGTTCTTCTATGCATTCTACAAGACTGGAAAAAGCTATAATTAATAAAGAGTAATGCAACATACATAAATTATTTTATAAATATTTTATAAACTGTTAATATCACATACTCTATTTCTGTATATTGAACAACAAATTATTTTAATGAAGTCTTCGACCCCACATAAAAAACTGAGATAGAGTATGTCACATCAGCGGTTTGTAAAATATTTGTAGAATAGTTTGTGTCTGTAACATTATTCATTAATAAATAAGTCTACTATCACATATAACCGCTCACATACACTCACATGCATATTTTGATAGTCCACGTGCAGAGCAAGTCACGTGGACCATCAAAATATATATTAATATATGTGAGCGGTTGTATGTGATAATAGACTTGCTGCTAACTAATGCTACAATTTTCTTACACCCTTTTACCATAAAGTTCCAATATATGTTGTAAAGTTCCATCTTATTCACTTCATGTTGTCCATATGTTTAATATTTACTCAAATCTGTCCATGTTTTTAGATCTTCAAACTTTTGTTCATTTTGCATTTCCCACATTACTATTCAAAACTTGTCATCTTGATATGTAGTTCACTCAAAAGATTATGATGTCGGTGGTATCCTTCATCAAGGTTTAATCAAATTACATTATGCAAAATTACAATCTATGAGATGTGTAGGCACCAAACCCACCATAAAGGGGCACTCCAGCGTCGTGATAGTTGTAATGATATGGCATGTATCGAACTAAAAACTTTACGTGGACAGAAAAATTGGACATGAATGTATTTAAATTTCACCTATTTGCGTTTTGACCCACAATGGAGGGTAAAAATACAAATGAGTGAAATTCAAATACACTCATGTCCACTTTTTCTGTTCATACACAAGAACTCAAACCCGAATCAAATTTCAAATTTATTATCTCAATAGTATCACCGAGTTATTTTGACCTAGCACAGAGCCACTCGAAAAATCATAACATTGTTTTATGACAAAATGGAGCTAAATCAGGATAAATATGTAAACTTCATTAGCATGACAATATTGATGGGAATTAGTTTTCAACTAATCATTCATGATTAGAAGGAATCTGTGATTGTGCCCACAAGAAAAGAACATGAAGAAGAAATTGTCTCACAAAAAAATACAAATGGGTTGATTTTCAATAGATTTTCCATATCTTGAAATCTTTTCTTGATTTATCAAAATATCCATTACAAGTGTAGAATAATAAAATTGTTAATCGTAAGCCTTCACCCTTTTAAATAGCTTATATCATCTGTTTTAAGAAAGTTACTTCTCTTCTCTAAATTAGAATATGTTTGGTTGACGTCTAAATAATTAAGACTCCTAGGACTAGGCCACACAACTTTCAACCATGTAACAGCTTAATAGTGGTATATCTGATGAGCATAGGTATTAAAGGTATAAATGAATCTAGTGGAGTCATCTGACTCCACTGAATTTTCAGTCGATCAGTTGGGTCAAATTAAAAGAAAAATTAAGTGTTAAATGAAATTATCTTATTTTAGACTAAAAAACTATTAAAATTCCTAAAGTCTGAAGTCAATCTCACTAGTAGTCTAGTATAATAGTACTTGAACAACAGAGCAATTCCAAGTCTCCAATTAGGCAATGTAAGCACATCAGGCTATACAACAATAATTTTTTTGACAAAATTAATGATTTGACAATCGAAGTTGGCACGTTTTATTGAATGTCTGATTGAATTTTTAATTTTTCAAATTAACTCACTGAACTAATTATTATTTTCAAATTGAGTCACTCCGTTAAAAAAAATAGACAGACGTTAAAATTGTATCTACGTGGCTCTGAAAAAAATATACAAAAAATAAAAAAATACACGTGGCAAAAAAATAAATAAGCCTTCTTTTTACATTTTAAAGTTTTAAAAAAATAAAAAAAAATAATATTTTAAAGTTTTAAAAATAACAAAAATATAATAAAATAAAACAAAAACAAAAAAATCAAAACATCTTTCTTCTTCGACTAAAACAGATTTAACCTTGATTATTTATTTTTACAGATCAAACATTATTTGTTGCCCCTAATCTTGAACCAAGTCTCAGCACAATGCTTATGTGCAGCAGCCAAATCATCTTTTACAAGAACAACCCAATTCAATGGGTACTCCAGATTCTTGGTTAGTGTATTTTCTCTCCAATGGCAACTTTAAACAACACCCATGTTGATCCAGAACAGGACAATAGTATTGGTCGTCGCCACTCCACCGACGGCGCCGTCGCAAGTGACGGCAGCTCACGCTCCTCTGATGCCAACGGACGATCATGGAACTCGTCCTTTGATTCCATAGCCGGAGGGTCAGACCTGCACAGGGCCTCGAGCCTATCTACTTCTGAGATTGTGGGGGGTTTCAGAGAAGAGGAAGGAATCCTTTGTTTCACAGTGTTCGGTAGAATTGATGGATCTGAAAGTTGGGATACTTGAAACCCAGCTAAATTTGTCCAAGTATAAAAGAGATTGTAGAATTTGTCATATGACTCTGGATTCATCTAACCAAGAATCTGGATTCATCTAAATTTGTTTTTGTTTTATTTTATTATGTTTTTGTCATTTTTAAAAATTTAAAATGTTAATTTTTTTATTTTTTTTAAAACTTTAAAATGTAAAAAGAAGGCTTATTTATTTTTTTTGTCACGTGTATTTTTTTTATTTTTTGTATATTTTTTTTAGAGTCACGTAGGTAAAATTTTAATGTCTGTCTACTTTTTTTAACGAAGTGATCCAATTTGAAAATAATAATTAGTTCAGTGAGTTAATTTAAAAAATTAAAAGTTCAATTAGGTATTCAATAAAACGTATCAACTTCGATAGTCAAATTATTAGTTTTGCCATAGTTTTTTTTTCTCTCTGTGACTTAGCTCGTTCGATTCTTCCAAAACTACTTTTCACGCAAGGCTCGACTTTTGATAAATTTCTTATTTAGGAATATTTTACTTTTAATTTTTTAATTTCACAAAATAATATAGTGGATATGACAAACAATCCCAATTTTTCGAGTATAAAAGGAATGGGTGAATTAGCTCAAATGTTGGTTAAGAAAAAAAAAGGATGATGTGTATGTCAAGTCTATTTGTTGTTAAAGTTGACTCTAAACAGGACATTTTCGCTCATGAATATCGTGAAGAATGAACTTCGTAATCAAATAGAAGATAAATGGATGAATGATTATTTAATAACTTTATATTGAGCGTTATATTTTTGTAACTATTAAAAATGAGGCTATCATGCAACAATTTCAAACAATAAAATCTCGAAAAATGTTATTGAAACAATATTTGAGGATTATTAAGTTTTGCGATTCATTTTATTAAACCTTTATTCTTAAGATTTTTTTTTAAATCTGACTCCATTGAACTAAGAGGTTGGATCCGCCCCTGACCGAGTCGAGTCCACTATTGAGTTGTTTAGATTTGGTTCATAAAATTTATCAAGTAGAAAATAAAATTTGATTGAAACTCATTTAGCTACCGAGTCGAGCCCAAGCAGTTTGAACTTTTCAAATAAATATGATCTGAGTATCAATAAAAAATTTTAATTTGAATAGGTTCGAATAAATTGTCTTTCTTTAAAATTTACTTATATTTGAATCATTTATATTTCGAGTCGAGCTCAAATCAAACTTTTAGTCGAATAAGTATGAATCGAGCCCGTATAAATCAAGTCCTAACTATTTGCTCATATCATTAAAGCAACAATATATACACTCATATATAGGAAATAATATTTTTCATATGTAAATATGCCTTTTTTCACATTAATAGTAAATAAGTCTTACATATCATTGTGAAAGTACTAAATTATTTTTTATTTTTTATTTTTTGTTGTGAAAATAACAAAAATAAATATAAGGCATCAAATATCTATTTTGAGAAGGAAAAAAAATATGAATACAACTTTTTCTATACGAGATTTATAAATAAATAAATAAATAAATAAATAAGATGGATCTAGAAGACAACAGTCATTTTCTATACAAAATATATATCCGCATACAAATATTTTTATATGCGATTTATATATATAAAAAAGTTGAATTAAAATTTTTATATGGAATAATCTTTCCATGCATGCATGTTATCCAAAAAAATAACAATTCACTTCAAATTTTGTTTATCAAATTATATGTTGTCTTTCTTCATAGGTCTGAATGATAGCCTAGAATAATTATATCAAATTATTTTTTTTGGCTTGTTTTGTTTTTCTTATAAAATTGAGATACATACATAATAGTCCTTTTAAACAAAATTCTTCACCCGCTCTAAGCTTTAATAATATGTATCATATGTTAGTGTGACATGAAATTAGGAGTGGTTAGTATAAAGGACAAACAAGCTATAGATTGGTTGGAAAAGACATGATATATTTGAGGGTGGCAAAGGTGAGGAATATAGAAGTGCAGTAGATGAAACAGTCACCAGTCATCCACCTCAGTCAGTCAAGCCAAAAAGAAGATGAATATAATCAGAAAAAATATTAAAATAGCAAATATCTTGATTAAAAGCCACCTGTTTGATGATATTTTGTTTAAATGCTTCAGTAGAGAACTGCGAGCACCTTCAACATTTGCCAATGACTCCTCCATATTATCATCAATCCTGATATAAAGAATAAAAATCACCCAGTTTAATTGCCAAAAGAAGAACAAAACAAAAATAAAATAAAATCTAAATGACTGAGTCGAAATGAAATGACATTGATAATATCCTTTCTCAGACCTCAAAAGATTTAGAACTAATACCCTCTAAATATATAGACATATATACTTTGCTTACTGCGTAAACAAGGTCTTAGTATGTGACAATGTTGCGTGTGTATACATATATATACACATACTCACAGGCACGCACAGACACATGTATACGGTGGTCTGTGTTAAAACCCTTCCAATCTAAATATTCCAATGTAAGAGATCATAAAATTATAGCAAACCTGATAGCCATTTCCCCTTGCTCCACAACCATAGTAGCTAAATTTGTAAAGATCCCACTGACTTCAGAAATTGTGGATTCCACATTCTGAAGTGCAACTGCACGACTTTGTGAATAATTTTCTTGCCGTGGAACAACTTGCTGCAACATGGACACTTCCATTTGATGGGATGGAGTATTATCCGTAGCTAACCTCCGTCTGAAATTAGGAAGTTTTATTCAAGCTGTTGAGAAGCACAAGAGAACTTCTACAAACGTACAACAGACAATGCATGGAATAAATAAATACAAAATTAGTGAACATGGGATGATTCATATGAGAGCACAATGACTAAAGGGTATCTATTAAATATATTTCAACCATTAAAATTCTTTATCAAAAAATTATAGGATATTTGGCAATATACTGCACAATCTGTGCTCAAATAATCGGCATGTGGACCTAGGTGGAGAAGGGGGATCGTAAGTCGTAACACCTAGATGGTTTAATACATAAATATATATTTTATTTGTATACAACCATGTAAAGAATTCAAAATGTAGAAACTCAAAATTGTACATCACCTCCCATTAAATTTTGGTTTATCAAACATTTCATTTAGAATAATGGACATTGCCTTGCGCAGTTGAATCTGATCGTCCAAATAACACCAAAGAATTGGGATTCACGGCACCCTGGATTACCTGAGGCTGGGACCCAAGTGGGTATTCCTATTGCTTTTAGAGATAAATTTCACTTCACATCTCAAATAAATCCTAATATTACTGCTTTGAATATTAGAGGTTTTTGGCAATAACTATTCTAATAAGTAACATTCTCCTATATATTAGTGCAAAAGTTATACTTGGTACTATTTGGTCTAGCGAGTAATGCTTGTAAGTTTGAACAGCTGCAGAAGAACTCCAAGTTATACTGATCAAACAGGTGGTTATATTTCTGTGTAGTGTGTTGTTTAAATTTTATATGATATGAATACCTCTATCTGATCATTGATGTTCCTATGGGCAAGTGTTTTGCAATCATAGTTGTTAGTCTTCTTTATACACTTGGCAGCATGCAATTCTTACATATTTGTCAATTATATATATATATATATATATATATATATATATACCTTCCAACATATTGTTAAATTTAAAAATCTGCCTAGATCTTAAAATTTCAATCCTTGAGAAAAAGAAAAAGAAATTGTTTTCAACAACCTGTCAAGAAAAAGAAAAAGAACAAAAAAAAAAAGCTCAAGTTTTTTCTGATTCTGTTAGTCTAATAGAACCTTTAAAAGATAGCAAAGTTAACTACATAGTAATGTCCAACCACACAACAAAAGTGACAAACGAAACCATAAAGAATGAACTTAAAATTAGCCTGGTAAAATGACATGAGAGCACACCTCAGTTGGTTGCCAACTTGAACTGCATTTGATGGTGGCGATCTGATAAGAAAAATGGATAGAGGAAAAGTAAAGCACAAGCATTAATATAGTATTAGACTAGAAAATAATCAATAAGTTAGAAAACACAAATACTTTCTTATAAGAAGCATTCAAAAACAAGTGAAACTAGGTACAGAGATAATCTCATGATAACATTAACTCAAAATCTTACTCCTTTATTTAAAGGATAAAATTAAAACACCAAAAGGCACACTATATTTGTGAGTTTTGGGTTTCTCTTTTAGCACTAGCACATAATCTTTTCGTTTTTATAGTTACAGCTCTAAAAGCTATATATATAATGAATCTGCATGTCTAATAAAAAAGTAAGAGGAAGTTATGAATCTAAACTAGTTTCCAGACTGATTACCGCACAATGACCAATAAAGTAGCACAATGCAACTAAGATTAGAGTTAAAAAAGTTTAAAAGAGGTGAGTCGCAATCAGCAAAAAAAAATTGGAATTTTATTTCTAGCTTATGTTATTGGATGTACATCATATTATATAAGCTGCCAGCTATCTAGAACTTGCATTCTGCTTCTGCCCCAGACTCTGACAATTTGAAAGGCACTGCTATGCATGACTCGTAGCAAGCATCCGGTCTATCAATCATGATTACTAGAAATACCCACGCAATCTGTGTCGACATCACAATATTCACAAAAATGATAATACTTCATGGCAGATTAGTATTTTATGTGAACCTACTTAAATCCTCTTATGACAAAGACAAGGAAACAAAAATATAACCAAGAAAAGCAAAACTAAAATGGGTGACGTCCAATTAGAGTGGTTTTTTTCTAATATATATTTACTGATTAAGAAGAAACACATACTGTGATAGCTGGGAGCTCCCTGATGAATTAGATGAACTTGCCCAAGGTGGTGGCTCTGTCACAGTATTTGGTTGTTGCCTTAATGGGTTTTCTCTTGACATATTTGTGGAAAAAATCTGTTTTCTGTTTTCATGAGCCTTGATATTCTGTGAAAATGTAATTAATGAAAGTGAGAAATGGTGATAACTATTATAAGGAGATGTCCAGGTAATGTATAGGCATAAATTTTTGTGTGTGTGTGTGAGTATGCATATATATATATATAGAGAGAGAGAGAGAGGGTTGGGGGAGACTGTTCGATTTAAAACTGACCTCTGTTCTAGTAGTTAATACATTCTGAAACTGTTTTGTCGCCCCCATAAGTTTGTTCTTCAAGTCATCAAAAACAGCAGTTGTATGAACAACTCTATCTTCAGAATAAATTCCATCAGCCATCTCCATGTTTTGAAGGGTTTGCAAATCAGAAACAGCTATGTTAAGCGCTGTAATGTCATCTTTTATTAAGGCAGTCAATTCTTGAATATCCTTCAATGGATCGTCAAAAATTGATGACCTTTTGGCCACTGCATTTCCAAGCAAACGTGAATAGCAAACCCGAGGTTAGCAAATCAATGGTCTGCTAAAAACTGCCTACAATATATAACCTTTAATAAAATACTCTATACTAAAATGGTTCATAACTTAAGATTTTCAATAGATGCTTAAAGATGTCCAACACAAAAAATAATTACTGAGGTCTACTGAATCCATCCAAATTACCTACTGCAGTAAAGCGAACAACCTTGCGCACTTGAATCATCATCAAACCTCATCACGCACCACATATTATGTATCAATCTAATAAACCGAGTATAACCCAAGAAATTCAACGTCGGCCGAAAGCTGCAAGCCATGGCGAAGGGAGGCATGGCATCACAATTCTCTCACTAAGCTATCACACACTCCTTTCAAACAATCTTTTTAATGTTCCGTCTTTTTTCCACTAATTTGGTGAAGGTAGACTTCTTATTCCTTATTTTATTGTATCCACGGTGATGGCATCACAACGACCCCATTTACATTCTTCAAGTTCCTAATCTACTTCCACCGACCACAACTAATTTACTAACTATCCATTCAACACATTCGGATTCTTTTTTCATCTTCATGAGTTTCAAGTTCAACCAACTAGTGTTACAATGCCTTAACATAGTAAAAACTAGTCAGAACACAAATTAAGCCCGCTCAAGAATAACTTGATGAAACTAACATAGAAGTTGATCCACCCACTTTTAGGATTTTTAAATGTCCATGTTCTAGGTTAAAGTCATTATTATAGGGCACTAGTTCTGTGGAGTAATTGGGGCAGCTGCAATATAAAGATGTGATTAAGTAAACAATCTTTTACCATATGGAATGAAAGACATAAGTTAGAGCATGACAGACTAGCTGACAGCCAATGGTGAGTACAACGTAGTTGCACTATGGTCAGATCCAGTTAAGTTGCATTTATTTCCAGACATTATGTATGGAAATAGCAGTTAAGGTTATGTCAAAGTAAGACAATAAAGCTATCACAATTAGGCCTGACAATTTCCCCCGAACTTGACGGGGACCACCCGATTCCGACCCTAATGGGACCCGGTTTTTAAAACCCTATAGGGTTAGGGTCGGGTATGGGATTTACCCTCTCACCCCGCCCTGACCCGATTATATGTATATATATAATTTTTTTAAAATTAGCATTTTGTATATATATAATTATGTACTTATTTAGATTATTTCATTATAAATTCATAACATTTGTAATATAATATGTTGTTGGTAAAATAAATGTTGCATGTTGTTTGATTTTGAATTAAAAATAGTTGTACAAAGAAATATTAAAAAAAATAGAGAAATTTAGGCTGCGTTTGATTACCACTTAATGCCTCTAAATAGGGGTGTAAGTCGAACCAAGTAGTTCGGTACTCGATTCGAGATCGGCTCGAAAATATGATCCAAAGCTCGAATTCGAAGTTGATCCGAGTCGAATCTGATCCATACTCGTTTTCTGTTTAATGATACACGAGTCGAATTCGAGCATACTAGTGTTCGCTCAGATTAGGGTTCGAGTATTTCATTTTTTCTCGAACCAGACTCGATACCTGCTCGATGGATCATATTCGAGTATTGGTTTGATCCATTCTATTAAGCTAAATATGTGATATTTGTATCAATCTTTATAATTTATAAAGTGTAGTATAAAATTGTGTAAACTTGTACTTGAATAAATCAATGAATTGAATGTCAATTTTTATTACTTTCTTTATAATTTCAATACATAAATAAAAGTGAAAATATTTTATATATAAATATTAGTTAAGTAACCAATTTAGTATGCAGTGGTTCAGTTTTAAGTGAAATGGTTCATATTCGAAATTCGATTTGAAGGCTCATGAGTAACTCGCTTTGTAAACGAGTCGAGTACTTACGAACCGAGTAGGTCCGAGTAATGATCCGAATCGAATCTGGCGCAAAAATATAAATCTCTTATCGAATCCGAGTCGAATTCGAGCTCAATTTTTTCGAGTCGAGCCGAATCTGAGCATGAAGGTGTTCGCTGAGATTCGACTCGTTTACACCCCTACCTCTAAATAGGCATGCCTCTGATTCGTTCAGAGACAAAACGTGTTTGGTATAAAAAAAATTACCTCTTAATACCTCTTAATCGGTTAGACACAAAATTAATTCTAAACCATCCAGAGGTATGTCTGAACGAAATTAACTAATTTTGGACAAAAATAACCTCTTTAATATTACAAAATTCCTTTTTGTATCCTCTCTCTCTCTCTCTCTTGGATTTTCATATGCCTGAACTTTTTCGTAACCCTTTTTCCTCCTCTTCTTCCTCTGTAAATTTATCTGTGCTTTAGAAACAGCCCTATGTTTTCTTTCTACAAAATAACCCTCTGTAGATGATAAACCCCAAGTCTCTGACAAACATACCGAAATCATCCATGGATGGCTTTTAATTGCGTAGATCTCGACAGAATTGCGCAGATCTATACATATATGAGTGTATGGATATGAATATAAGAGAGGAAAAAAGGGAGATTGGATTAAAGTCAGGTAGCAAACTTGTAGATTTGTAGATCTTGTTTTCAACTTTCTTGGACTGCAGATTTTCTTCTTTCCTTTTTCTTGTTCGTCTTCTTTTTCAGGTTTGTCCTCTCTGTCTTATCCATCCCTACGATAAAATGGATAAAATGGCTTTTATCTTATTTGTAGATTTGTAGTTTTTAACGTAGTGTTTGGTTTATAATTTTAATTTTAATTTTTGTTTGTAGTTTTTGTTTTTCTGTTTGCAGATTTGTTTTTGTTTCTACTTCTTCCTGTTTGTAGATTTGTTTGTTTTTCTTGTGTAGTTTTTGTCCTATTTGTATGACAAGTTTTGAGGGTTAAAATAGTAAAATAATAATATTCAGATATTTTGAAAAAGTTAATTATGAAACAATATTTTTTCATTCAGACACAATTCTGGACAGATGCTCTATATTATTTAGATATCTAAACTGTTCAGATCTTAACACTCAATTTTATCAAACACCACCTTAAGGACAAAGAAGCGTAATTGGGTAAATGGGGCGGAAAAGGGACAGGGGCGGGGTGGCATTTTCGGGGGCGGGTTGGGTTCGGGGGTTAACTCCATATTGGAGGGGCGGGTATGGGAGGGATCCTCAGACCATACACGCCCTGTTACCTGACCTAATCACAATAACCATGTCTAATTAGCACAATGTCTCATTTTATTTTTTATGTTTTATTTCCAACGAAGATTGTTTCATATAGTTTGTGATAAAGACCAAACCATGGACAAAACTAGAATTGTTTGCCGACAATTAACTTAAAGGTTGCTAAATTTTGAATAGTGTTGGGATTGATTCGTATTTCTGTTTGACTAATAGCCGCTACGATAGGGTAGTTGGGGGTTTCGCTCTTCGAAGAGCGAGCTATTGCCCAGCTCGCCAGTGAGCTAGCGAGGGTTGCAAGTGGGAAACCAAGCGCAAGGAGGATTTATTAGTAATCCGGGTCTTGGTTTTACTAATGTATTGGGCCTCATAAATTTGAGCCCATTTTATAGCAGCTAAGGTTTTCTAGTTGCTATAAAATATTGTTTAGTGTATGGATCATCACTTTAGAGCGGGTGAGACATCTAATTAATACATCAAACAAGTAAACTATCCAAATTGGTGAATGTGGGTGTATCTTGTGTTCTTATTTTTTTCGTTCTTGAGTTTGCTATTGTTCATTCTTAAATTCTAACAAATAGAAATTCCTAACTTCAAGTGATATCAACCGTCAAACAAATTTGACATAAAAGATAATACGAAATTGAATAGATTGAGGGGTAATATAAAGAAGAGAAATGAACTTATGAAGTGAAATGAGAAAGGCATACGATTGGCGAGTCTAGAGATCTTAAGAGAGGTTTCGTGGATGCCCAATCCAATTCGTGAAGCTCTTTTGTTGAATTCAGATCGATTTGAGGTTGCGGAAGGGGGAGAATTTGAGCTAAATGGATCGTTCTGTGATACATTCGGAGATGAGAATCCTCCGATCTTCTTTAATGTTTCTGATAGTGATCGGAATTCTAAGGTCCGGTCTCGGCAGCTGGAAGCTCCGGTGGACGCCATGGATGAAATGAAGGGGAGAAAAGAATGCACTGAGATGATGGTGGTCGGGTTAACTGAGAGATGACCTAGGTGATTAAAGAGTCATATCACGGTGCCATATTAATGAGATGGTATATGTTCATCCGCCGATTGAGATTATGATTCGACAGTATATCGAAGGTGTTGGGCCATAATACTTTTACCGGGCCTGATCGAATACAGTTCCCCTAGATCTTGTATCATGTTGGACCGGATTGATTTGACCTAGAATGATGAAAAAGTACGACACGACAGTTATTGTTAATTCTGCCATGTATCAATGTGGATGGAATTTTTAACCAGCCGAAAAAGGAAAAAAGTGACTGAAAGTAGTGGGTGTGTTGTCTACATTCAGTTGAGGTGACTAGGAGTGGAGAACTATGCTAGTGGAGAGTGGGTGGCATGAAAAACCGGACAGAGTTTATATGAGCAAAAATCACGCACGAAGAAAAAGGTAACTAATATTTTATCTCCCTCACTAGACACTAGATATTTTTATCCTCCATTGTTGACCTTGTGATCGCCTGTACTGACTCTCACGCCGGAGCTATCCCCCGACGGTCAAGCCGTCAAGCTTTTGGTGGTGATTGTGTTTATTGTAGAGGATCATAGCGTCTTACGTGATTGGGACGCAGAAGAAGATCTTGGCGTTAACATTGGCGCTAGAAGGAGGGCCGAGTTCTAGTGTCCGTGAAGTTTTCAATCACAAACTATACTTGTTCTACGTTGGAATCCATGGTGAAGAGTAGAACGCCTACACCGGAGGGGCAGCCGATGACTGTTAGTTCGTCTACACCGCGAAAATCAGTCAAAGATCGCTTGGGGCCTACAATCAGTGCTCATGCCAACACGGCTTCCAAACGTCCATCTGAAGGATCTCGCCTGAGGGCCGCTGATAATGTTAAGAGAAGGTTGGTCTTCACAGCTGATAAAGAACCTGATCATGGTTGGAAACGGGTAGAAGGCATGCCGCCTAGAACCCGACATCGAGGTGACCAGGACGATAAGGCCTCCAAGTTGGCCAAGATGGCAGACGAAGCAGACAGGGCTATGGAGGTACTTATAAAGCAGAGACAAGATATAGCCGAATAGATGCTTCGGATGGCGGAGTTAAGAGACGAAGCGTCTAGTTATGTTTAATTCGAAGAGCATGGGCACAGGAGAGGAAAGAAGCCTGCCCGTTCGAGTCGTGAATCTCGGGGCCAACCTCGTGAACGAAGAAGGTCAAGGAGCCTTACTCCCCAAAGATCGAAGAGGGCACACCGCCCTATCGGTTCTAAGGAGCAGGGTTGAAGCAAACAGAGGGGCAGGTCCAGAGAATATACTCCCGAGAATACAAAGAAAGCACTCTGCCTTACTCATTCTCGTCACAGCGACAGAACACCGCGTCGAAGCAGGTCCAGAAGTCGCACACCCGAGGGTCCCTTGAGGGCACACCGCTCTGGGGACGCTCATCGTCAAAAAAGTCCCTCGAAGATGGGGAGTTCTATTGAAAAAGGTCGGTCTACTCAAAAGAAGATGGAGTCGCCGGAGAAAGATGTTTTAACACAACTAGAAGGAGTAGAATTTCTGGTCAAGGAAGTAAAAGAGCTTCGGAAACAGCTTGCCGAAGTCCAACAGGTGAAAGATACTTCGGGAAAGAAGGTTTCTCCTTTTTTCGCGGAGATTCTTAAGGAGAAAGCTGACCCCACCAAAAAGTTACCCCACATGGAAAGCTATGACGGATCTGGAGACCCTTATGACCACAATCAGGCGTTCGACAGATTGATGGACTACTATGACTTTAGCGATGCAGCTAAGTGTCACACCTTTGTTACGACGCTTCGAAGAGACGCCAGACAGTGGATGGGGGCGTTGCCTTCAGACTCAGTATCATCGTGGACAGATTTATGCAGTAAATTCCATGCTCGTTTCGAGAGCAACAGAAGGAGGGGTAAACCAACCAGCTCATTGGCTCAGGTTCGACAATATTCGAATGAGTCTTTAAGTCAATACGTTAAAAGATTCCGAGAAGCAGTTGGCCAAGTGACCGACCTTAATGATCTTCAAGCAGTGGGTTTATTTCAGAACGGGTTGGATTTGGTGAAATCAGAGAAATTGGTGAAGAAGTTGATGTTTCACCATTTGAAGAGTCTTGCTGAAGCCTTCGATAAAGCAGAAGGCTATATCGTGGTAGAGGAGGCAATGAATAGTCTCAAGCGTCCTTCTTCGGATCGACTTATGGAGACAGATCGGGATAGAACAGACGGGGACCAGAAGAAAAGTGAGGGGAATAAAGACCGCTATGATGGTGGGTCAAAGAAATACAATAACAACGGGAGACAGGGGAGAGGTCGTTCATCTGCCCCGGCCCAAAGAGTTAATAGGACGTACACTGCACTCAATACTGATAGAGCTGCCATCTTGGACCAAATCAAAAATCAACCTATCTTCGAACCACCTCGAGATAACATTAAGCCTAGAAAAGGTAATGCTCGTAAATATTGTGACTATCACCAAGCTTCGGGTCATGATACAAATGACTGTGCTAGTCTGAAGAACTTCATCGAGAGAAAGGTTCAATGTGGGGCCTTAGTTCAGTATGTGGCTGAAAGAACGACTCAACAAGCCCAGCAGAGGGATAGAGAGCCTGTTCAGGCGGCTCAGCCAAGTCAGCAAGCATTGCCAGCACCTGGACCGCCTGCAAGGCATGTAGTAGATGTCATCACTGGGGGCACTTCTGGTAAATTTGTCAAAAAGAGGCGCCAAAGTTATCTGGATTCGGTCATGTTGGTGGCGGGTACCCTCCCGAAGACTGACAGACCCTTCCCAGGTACGGTAATTTCCTTTACAGATGAGGATTACCCTTCGGAGACCATCGAACCGCATGAGGGATCATTGGTGGTGACGACACAAGTGGGCTCGGTGGATATGAAGCGAATGATGATTGATAATGGGTCTTCTGTGGATATTCTGTATGCCCACGCTTATCAGAGGATGTATCTGAATGGGCAGAAGATGGAGATTGGGCAGGAGGCTCCTTTGTACGGCTTCAGCAACGATCCAGTCAAGGTGGCTGGAACTATTGAGCTGCCGGTTATCTTCGGAACGGCCCCCCAACATGTAAAAATAACTTGCAAATTTTATGTTGTGCATATAGATTCTGCTTACAATGCCATTCTGGGGAGGCCTACTTTAACTGCTTTGCAAGCTGTAACTGCTTTGCAAGCTGTAACCTCAATCCCGCATTTCAAAATTAAATTTCCTACGGCTCATGGGGTTGGAGAGGTGAAAGGGGATCTGGACTTGGCCAGAATATGCTACAGAAATGCAGTGATTACTTCGGGAGTGGGGGTGTCGAAGCAGAAACTGACAATGACGATAGAAATCGAACCCTTCACCGAAAGCAGTTCAGAACCATTGGTTATGCCAGCAGGGGAGACAGAGGAATTCGAACTTATCCCGGGCGAGATAGACAGGAATGTAAGGATAGGTTCGGGTCTGTCGGAACCTCTCCGGACGAACCTTATGGAGCTTCTACGCTGTTATGCAGACATCTTTGCATGGGAACCTCAGGATATGTCAGGGGTGAATAGAAAGATATCAGAGCATCGGCTGGATGTTGACCCGTCAAAAAAGCCAGTTCGACAGAAGAGAAGGATTTTTGCCCCGGAGAGCCAGCGAATCATCGATGAGGAGATTGCGAAGCAGCTGGCCGCAGACTTCATCTTTGAGATCGACTATCCGGAGTGGATGGCCAATGTGGTGCTGGTCCAGAAGCAGAATGAGAAATGGCGAGTCTGCATTGACTATACGGATTTGAACAAAGCTTGCCCGAAGGACTTCTATCCGCTACCCCACATCGACCAACTCATCGATGCGACTTCAGGGTATGCTTTATTGAGTTTTATGGATGCTTTCTCTGGTTACCATCAAATTTTAATGTGCAGAGAGGATATACCGAAGACGGCGTTCATTACACATCGTTCGGTATATGCCTACAAAAAGATGACGTTTGGCTTAATCAAAGCATGCTTGTGCAGAAACACTTGGATGATTTGGAAGAGTGCTTTCAGACAGTTCGTCATCACAACTTGAGGCTGAATCCTACCAAGTGCACCTTCGGATTGGGGGCTAGCAAATTCCTGGGTTATCTTGTCAGTCAGAGAGGTATTGAAGTCAATCCGGAGAAGATCCAGGCGATCTTGAGCATGAAGACTCTTCAGTCATTTAAAGATGTTCAACGTCTGACAGGGAGGATTGCAGCTTTGAGGAGGTTCATGTCCAAATCAGCAGAAAGGTGTTTGCCATTTTTTAATACGTTGAAAGGGCCGAAGAATGCGAAGACGTTCCAGTGGACTTCGGAATGTGAAGACGCTTTCCAAAGTATAAAGACCTATTTGTCTTCGGCGCCTTTGTTGGTGAAGCCCGCTCCGATTGAGCCCTTGTATTTATACTTAGCAGCAAGTTCGTTGGCAGTGGAAGCAGTTTTGGTGCGAGACGTTGGGGGTAAGCAACACCCGATTTACTATGTAAGCCATATCCTTCGGGATGCTGAGACAAGGTACCCAAATATTGAAAAGTTTGCTTTTGCTTTGATGATAGCAAGTAAAAAGCTTAGATAATATTTCCAGGGTAGGTTGTTAGTAGTATACACAGATCAGCCTTTGAAGAAAATTATGGGCAAACCCGAAGTTTCGGGGAGGTTAGCTGCATGGACGATGGAGTTGTCCCAATTTTTTATTGAATATCATCCCCAAACAGCTATTAAGGGGCATGCCTTGGCTGATTTTGTGGTCGAGTGTTCGTTTTCTGAAGCGGATGAAGCTGTGGAAGAAGCTGAAGGGTCTGACAGGACAGTTGCGGTTCTTCAGCAAAATCAGAGCTCGTGGACGCTGTATGCAGATGGGTCTTCTACTTCGGACGTCAGTGGAGCAGGGATTATCTTGACGAGTCCGGAGGGATTTAAGGTGCAGCAAGCCATCAGATTCGGGTTCAGGGCAACGAACAACAAGGCAGAATATGAGGCGGTGCTGGCAGGGTTACGACTGGCTAAGAGCCTCGAAGTGCAGAGAATAGTCATATTCAGTGATTCTCATTTAGTCGTCAAGCAAGTCTTAAGGGAATATGAAGCTCGAGGTCAAAGAATGGCCAAGTACTTGGCAGAACTAAAAGATCGGCTTCAGTATTTCCAATCGTACGAGTTTCAAGGAGTCAGGCGTGTGTTGGGGTTTCGATACAGAAACGCACAGCGGAAATTAAAATTTAAAGCAATTTCGAAACCCTAGAACAGGATCCATGCGAAAAACAATTAATTCAGTGGTAAGAAATTATACCGATTGTAAAAGCTAGAATCGATGCAGTCGAATCTCCAACGCAATTCAAGCGGACTGCGTCTCTACGGTATCCACACGAACGCTCCACACAAATCGTCCTACGATCTGCAGAAGAAGGAAACACGGTACTAGCCACCAAGGATGAGGATTTTTAAACTGTTTTTCTCTAGTCTCTCTCTAAGAGCGGCTAGGTTTTTCTTTGTTTTGACGTAAAACCTAAAGTGACTGATATACATCATATATATAGCAGTTATGAGGAATTAATCAAAACCTAATGTTATTAAAATCTGAATTTATATATATTTTAATTAAGTCTTACTTAATTAATATACCTATATATAAATTATCCTATTAATTTAAATTCGTAATTTAAAATTATATCAATCATATTGACATATTTAAATCTTTACAATTTAAATTAATTTCCTTTTAATTACGTTCTTTGTGTGTGACCCTATAGGTTATTATTACGTTGGCAATAACTTTAAAATCATATTATAAAGTTATAAACGGTGAGCGGCATCTAGTAATGCATCACTGCTACCCAAGTAATAATAAGATCGATGATTCGATGCAACCTTTTTGTGACCAATGTTTCAATGTAATTTAATCCTTTTAACCTTAATATCCTAGATTAAACTCGAGTCATGGAATGTGTCATACTCTTCATAATTTAATCTGAGTTTTCTTGATCAATGAGTAGACTATATGAAACAAATCACTATTTGAGCATGACCATGCATTTCATAGTCCTACTCAATCAAGAGGCCTATGGATATCACCTATAAATATATAGGATGGTTAAATTCCATCTAGATCACTCATATTTCTCACACGATTCACAATGAACCCAATAATCACCTTTATAGTCCACCCTATTAAAGGTGACATTTGATGATATCAAAGTACATAAATTCTCGTGTAGTAATATAGCGGTTTCAGGTCGGAGGACCATTACATCATTGTCACTATGAGAATTGCTAATGACACTTCGCATAATGCTCTATATAGAATTCTCATGGTGGGTCTGTCCAGTACATCGTTCTCTAACATGTACCTATGCATTGACTTAATATCTCATATATTTATGACCAATGAGATTTGGTCATAAGGCAATCCACATACTAGTCTCAATGCATCATTATTGTCCCATCAACAATGATACTCGACTAGGGACATTTAAGAACAATGATACTAATTGTAATTATATAATCTCATGTTCAAGTCACATACTTGAAACTATATAATTTGTATCACTAATCTAAGGAATTTTATTATGTTAACAATTATATTACGCAGTAAATAAAATCATAATAAAATCATTTATTTATTCAATCAACAATAATATCAAATGTTAAGCAATTATATCAAATAATTTACCTCTAGGGCATAAACTCTAACAGCGTGACGATAATTC
Source organism: Panax notoginseng (assembly GCA_016801055.1). Taxonomy (NCBI): domain Eukaryota; kingdom Viridiplantae; phylum Streptophyta; class Magnoliopsida; order Apiales; family Araliaceae; genus Panax; species Panax notoginseng. The sequence goes on from CM029014.1 coordinate 18,104,859, forward strand.
CATTTGCCGATGCACTCTCAAAGCTAGCCACTACGGATGTTAACATTTTTGATGGGTCCATTTACTTGTAAATTTTGCAGCATCCTAGTGTTCAACATGAATCGGTAATGTGCATTGATCGCTCCAACTGCTGGTTGACTCCATATTTAGAGTATCTGGCAGATGGCATCTTACCTTCGGATCAGATGCTGGCCAAGAAAATCAAATATAAGAGTGCTAACTTCGTTCTGATAGATGGAGATCTTTTTCGAAGGGTCTTTTCGTCTCTGTTGCTAAAATGTTTGACTCTGTCCGAAGCTGAATATGCTCTTCTAGAAGTTTACGAGGGCATCTGTGGCTACCATATGGCTGCTAAGTTATTAGCCTACAAAGTACTTCGTCAGGGGTACTACTGGCCTACAATCTTCACGGAAGCTACGGAGTACGTCAAGAAATGCGAGAAATGTCAACTTAACAGTCCAATCCCACATCAGCCACCAGAAGAGCTATACTCGATCTTATCTCCTATACCCTTTACTGTCTGGGGGGTTGATATATTGAGTCCATTACCGAAAGCTAAAGGTCAGGTCAGTTTTTTTATAGTTGTCATCGATTATATGACCAAATGGGTAAATGCGAAGCCACTTAGGTTGATAACGGAACAAGAATGCTTGAAGTTCATGAAGGAGTCAGTAGTGTTTCGATTCGGCATTCGATGGTGATATCGGACAACGGGCGTCAGTTTGTTGGATCGAAGTTTGAAGCATTTTTGAAGGAGCTAGGTGTTCAACACAGAAAGGCTTCAGTAGCTCATCCACAGTCGAACGGGCAGGTCGAAGTGACCAACAGAACGCTGCTGAATGGGATCAAGCGAAGACTGGATGAAGCTAAGGGAAGATGGCCAGAGGAGCTGCTCAGCGTATTATGGGCTTATCGGACTACACCGAGGACTACAACAGGGGATTCACCTTTTAGACTGGCCTATGGTACTGATGCCTTAGTTCCAGTTGAAATTGGTTCTCCAAGTCTTCGGGTCAGTCAATTCAAAGAGATTTACAATGAAGAATGACTGAAGGTTAATCTGGATTTGCTCGAAGAAGTCAGGGAAACATCTTTGATCAGATTGGCGGCCTATCAACGAAGAGTGGCTAAGCATTACAATAAGGGGGTAAAGCTTCGTAGATTCGAAGTGGGAGATTTTGTCCTTAGAGAAGTCGAAGCATCTACACCTCAGAACTTGGGAAAGCTGATGCCAAACTGGGAAGGACCGTATGAAGTCATCGAGGTACCGAAGCCAGGGACTTATCGATTAAGGGCACTAGACGGATCAGAGATCAAGAATACTTGGCATGCCGGTAGGCTTCGAAAGTATTTTCAGTAGATACAATGTCAGTATATCGGAAGTCTATAAATGTTCAACTCATCATCAATAAAAAGTTCCTTTTTTTTCTCAACAAGTCTTGTCTTCGTTGTTGCTCACTTCATTGGTGTGAGGAGGTTCGAGTGGACTCGCTAACCATTCGATGGTAGCCTTATCGGCAGGTGGTCCTTATGAGTTTGTCAGGCCCTTCGTGGTAGGCAAACGTCATTGGTGTAAGGAGGTTCGGGTGAACTCGCTGACCATTCGATGGTAGCCTTATCGGCAGGTGGTCTTTATGAGTTTGTCAGGCCCTTCGTGGTAGGCAAACGTCATTGGTGTAAAGAGGCTCGGGTGGACTCGCTGACCATTCGATGGTAGCCTTATTGGCAGGAGGTCCTTTAGACTTTGTCAGACCCTTCGTGGTAGGCAAATGTCATCATGTGGGTTTATTAGGCTCTTCGTGGTAAACAAATTCCCGATGAAGCAGATCTACCTCACACTTCGGTAACGAATAAGTATTCCTTTACTTTGTTACCAAATTTTATTTAAGTGTTGAGTTCAGATTGCTTTGGTACTTAACTTGATCTTTTCTGTTATATGACTCCCCTAATTGTTAATTAATAGTGTAAATTATAAAGAGCTTGTACATTTTTTAAGTTGATTGATGTTGGAGTATTGACAAAAAGTAATTGCACAGAAGTCATAAGGAATGAAGCCAATTTTTCATTAATATGGTGTTGGATTACAAAAAGACAGGAGTTTTTACAGAAATCCTATGGCTAAAGGAAAATCATCTTCAAGCGTCAGCTTCATCTTCGGAAGAGTCGAGAATGGCTGGATCAACCTTGGCAGTAACAAGTTTTGCCTTGTCTTTGCTTCGGCATTCATCATACCCATCGGAGAACATCTGAACGATCTTCTCATTCAACTCAGCCGATTTCTGATATTCTTCTTGAATTCCTTTGCGAAGATCTTCGGTCAGGGGAGGACGTAGATCTCTCATGGCATGAAGCTCCCGAAGCTCTTCTTCAAAAGCCGCTCGTTCCTTCGCTCGTTCCTTCATAATTCGCGACTCTTTAGCCTCGAGCTCATTTACTTGCAACGCCAAACTCTTCTGGGTTTTCACAAGTATCTCGTTCTTCTCAACGAGTATTTCGTTTCTACGGACCAGGTCTGTATTCATATCAGTGATGGTTCGATGATTGGCCTCAGCTATTCGGTGAGTGGCCTCCGCTGTCTCCATTTTCTCCTTTAGTTTATTCAGATCCTTTTGGTGGCATTCATTATTGAAGAGAGCGATACCATGGTCACTTCTCTCCTTGTTCAAAGCCGATTTTAAGATGGCATTTTCTCGTCGGGTCGCATCTTCTTCAGCTTCGACTTCCTTGTATCGAGGGAGAAGACGCCCGAATAGAGCATTTGCCTGTGGATATTCAGAAATAAACAGTTGATCTTCCAGAGATATATATGATTTCAAACGAACAAATAAACAACTAACTCACCTTAGCATGGTAGCTCATGTCTTCCTCGATTAAATCCCTAATCGAGCTATTTTCGAACCAATGCTCATCGGTATCTCTGACAAACGAGTCGAACAGTTGAAAAGGAAAGTTGCTATTGAATTCGGGCCATACTATAGGCGAGGACATTGCTTCACGCTGTAAGGCCGAGGGTGATTATCTTGTTGGGGGGGCACAGGAAGTTCATCGCAAAGAGGGGTTCGGTCGGGCGATTCAGAAGAAGGTGGAGGTTGACCAGGAGTAGGTCCTGCAGGTGGTGGCGATTGATCTTCCGAAGGCTGTTTCCTTTTGCGAGATAGGGTTGAAGCCTCGGTTTGTTCCTTACCTTCGTCCTCAGAAACAAAGATTTTTACAGGAGTAGGAACCCAGAGATCGTCAGCAGATAAGGGTGTTATCTTAGTTTTCCTCTTCTTCATTCGAAGAGCCTGCATCCGCTCATCCATAGGCATATCAATCAGACTTGTAGAAGAGGTTGGTTGAGATTCTTGAATGATCTGAGGGGGTTTTCGAACGGCCCTCTTCTTCCTACGAGGTCGGCTGGATTCTTCTGTAGTAAATGGTTCTACAGGGGGATTCTCAGCTTCTGGTGTGTCCGAAGTCGGAATTTCTTCAGGAGGAATTTCATCCAAAGGCGATGAAGCCTTGCCGGAAATCTGTCTAAATCCTTTCGGTCAATAGACGTTGGTTTGATCAGGGATACTGCAGAAGATGGGAAAACAATAAGTTAGAATCAATATTTCTTAAGGAGATTAAAATACATTATGCATCGGTATAAATTCAAAAACTTACATTTATGGTCGTATAGCCATGCTTGTTTGCCTAGGAGTCCGAAGTTCCATTCCTTGAGTGGTATCTTCTCTATAATGCGTGTCATTTCTCTTACACGTTCCTCGGATATGTCTCTGAAGTCCGCAGAGACGCAATCTGAAGTAGTCCAATCCGGAATGGAAGAGGTCTCGGGTCCGTTAACAAAAAACCATCTATTGTGCCATCCTCGATTGCTCGAAGGAGTGTCCATTAGAGGTCGTTTCTCGATTCTGGCATTGGGCTTGGAGGCTACTCTGCTCAGCACTTTGAAACCCCGTTCCCGAGACTTCCCGATTGAGAAAAGAGTGAAGAACGAATCGACTGTAGGTGGAACTCCTATTTCATAACAGAATGCGATGTAGGCAAGAATGTGGATGTATGAATTCGGCACCAATTGTGCGAACCCCACCCCAATAAACCCTAGAAGGGTAACAAAAAAGGCGTGAAGGGGAAATCTAACCCCCTTATCCAAGAACGTTACCGGGACAGCGATCCAACCATTGGGTCGGTCGTACATTCTCTCGTAAGTAGCTGCAATCCTCACTCTGTGAGTATCCGGAATATGGTAGCGGATTCGCATCTCACCAAGCTCGGTCTCAGTAACTGTGGAAGGGATGTTGGCATTGTTCTTCATCCTTAAAAAATTCGGAAGGGTTGGGTAGATGCTTAGGAGAAGTGGGGGATTGGGGGTTTGAGGTCGAAGCTGCCCTGGCGGTGTTCGTTGGAGGAGGAATGGTGGAGATAGGGATGGCAACGATGGGGACGGAGTCATTTGAACTCTGGGACGCCATTGTTGAGATTGTGCAAATAGAGGAGAAATCGAAAGGGAGAAAATAGAAAAAATACGACTGAGATTTGAAATGGTTGGTAAAATTGTCAAATTTGGGGGAAAAAGGTTTTTATACTAACTGTCTTTTTAAATTTTCCACGAAACTCGAGGCGGCGCATTGATGACATATAATGATGGTGAATTGGAAGAGGTAGCGTCCAGTTTTGGGTTTAGTGATTTAACCAGAGTGGGCTTAAATCCATTGGGCCTCTAACTTTTGTCCTTAATGCTGATGGGGGTGGACCCTTTAGGCCTCGGTAAGATCTTTCTCAGACCTTTTCAAGTTAATTCCAATTCCTTTCCTTATGGGCCTATGATATTTACAGTCTTTCATTAAACCTCCTGTTTAATAAAGGACTGGGGGGCAATGTTGGGCCATAATACTTTTACCATTGGGCCAGATCGAATGGAGTTCCCCCTTAGATCTTGATATCTTTTACGTTAGACCAGATTGATTGGGCCCATTCCTTAAGTTATATTTATTGTGTCTTAAATATATTGGGCATTTGATTTAGGGCTGATCCATTAGACAAATAATATCTAAATATCTATCTTTGACCGGTAATGATGAAAAAGTATGACAGTTGACTGTTATTTCTGTCATGCATTAATGTGGATGGGATTCTTAGCCGGCCGGAGAGGGAAAACAGTGACTGAAAGTAATGGGTGTGTTGCCTACATTTAGTTGAGGTGACTAGGAGTGGAGAACTGTGCTAGTGGAGAGTGGGTGGCACGAAAAATAGGACAGAGTGTACATGAGCAATGATCACACATGAAGAAAAAGGTAACTGATATTTTATCTCCCTCGCTAGACACTAGATATTTTTATCCTCCATTGTTGACCTTGTGATCGCCTGTACTGACTCTCACGCCGGAGCTATCCCCCGACGGTCAAGCCGTCAAGCTTTTGGTGGTGACTGTGTTTATTGTGCAGGATCATAGCGTCTTACGTGATTGGGACGCAGAAGAAGATCTTGACGTTAACAGAAGGAATTGACAAGGTAGAGCACCTGTATCGAGATGAGCTTTGGTGGTTAGCTGTTGAACGCAAGGGAGATGGTTATAGGTAGGGGACAATTATACATTGAAAAATTCTACGATGACCATGCCTTTTTTTTTACTTCCAAAAAATTTATAATATTTATTTTAATTAAACTTTTTACAGAATTCAATAATTTAGTTATAATTTGAATATATATAAGTTTAAGGTTTAGTGTTTACTCTTTAGGCCTTTAGGGTTTAGAGAGTAAAAAAAGGGTTCTTATACATTACAACAACCAACAAAAACAAAAAAACTTTGTTATTAATTCATACTCTCACTGTTTTTAGATATACATTTTAATTTTTCAAAATTAATTCATAAAATTCTAAAATTTTTGAACGAAAAAAAAATAGAAAACTTAAATTAAAACAGAAAATAATAGAAAACTTAAAATTTTTCTTTATGTTGTTTCTAAGTTTTTAATAGAAAATTTAAAAAAAATTTGCGTTTTTGAGTTTTAATGAAATGAAAAGAAAAATATCACTTTTACAAATTCACCCTTTTATTAATTATAACCATTGAACTGTGAATAAAAATATGTAAAATAAATTTAATCAAAGAAAAAATTTCATAATAAAATGCAAATATCCAAATCAATGTTAAGCAAAAACTACGTCTATAAAGTCATCGTCATACCATACCTAAAAGTCATCAAACATAATCTGTAATATTAATACTAACGGAGATTATTCATCAATTTTTTTAAGAAATTCAATCTCCTCTCTAATGGTAACCCAAACATGGTAACTCAAACACTGTTCTTAACTTGTCTTGATTTTCTAGTAGCCGTAAATAGGCCTCCTCAAATGCTCCATGAAATCTGACAATGAATGGTGAATCTAGGGATCCAAGTATTTCAATCTCTTGAAGGACATCTTGAATATTATTGAAAAAATACGCTGCGTAAACTACTTTTAATGCGTAGACGGCTGTGACAACCCCAAAATAGGTCCATTCCATCCAACCTATTCTGAGTCGCCAAATACATGGTACAGAAAATAACTACAACTTTATTACAACAATTGTCGTGCAAAATACAACAACACATATGTTGTGAGTTTGGATATAAATATATACCAAATGTGACTCATGTCCCAATCGTGGACAGCACCTCACAATGATACCTTACATAAAGGTATAGTCAAAAACTGTTTTAGAAATTAGAATCTTTGGGAAGTGCTTAAGGAAACCTTCGTACATGGGAGGCCACGCGTCTAGGTTATGATAGATATCATATGGCCACAGAATTATCCTTGGTTGACCCAATAGACCCCAAAGAAAAACGAGAAGATTACTATCATATTCTTCCCAATGGTGAGTCTTCTCTTGACTTATCATTATCTCCACTGTCTCTAATTGAGAATTATACTTCAAACAAACACCAAGATTATATAGGTAGTGCCCATAGATATACTCAGCAAGTGGATGTGCACAATCATGTCTTATGATGACACGAGGTTGTATGTCGTTAGACATCTTGTATGATAGTGGCAAACCACCCTTCCAACGTTGGGTACACCTTACCCTATTGGATTCACCAAATATAACTACTAAATGAACTTTTCTATACTGCTTCGGGAGAACATCCACAGCTAGAGACCACCGTTCTATTCCCTTGTTACCCCCGCTCGACCCAGCTACACTCTTATTACCTGAAAGGAATTGTGAAGCAAAAGGGTGAGCACAACTAGCTCAGTAAAGAATATCATGACTAAAGATAATTAAATTATCAATAGCCTTCATCAATAATAAATCAGAGATTTAGAACATATGGTAAATGATAAAAATTTCAACCATAGTTGCAGCGGAACGAGCAATCCATTAGAAGAGTCAAATAGACCATAAAGTCCATTATCTCTTCCATGTTAAAAATCCACCAACAATGTTTTATCCATGTAACATCACTCAATAGTTCATTTCCACAATCATATGAATAACTCATAATCATAATTGTGACTCTAAATTTTTCTTCGCACCCAGGACGAAGAATATTTTCATCACCTGTCTTTACCTGAAACATCAAAGATCATGGTTATACCAAATCACAGTTAATGTTCATAATCATGCTAATAAATCCATCTTCGCACTACGGCCAAAGATATTCATCAATAAACCATCTTTGCACTACGGCCAAAGATATTCAACAACAGTTCATCTTCGCACTACATGCCAAAGATATTCATCAATAATTCATCTTTGCACTACAGGCCAAAGATATTCTACAACATGTCATCTTTGCACTACAGGCCAAAGATATTCATCTACAATTCATCTTTGCACTACAGGCCAAAGATATTCATCAACAGTTCATATTTGCACTACAGGCCAAATATATTCATATCTCAAAGAAATATATAATCATTTCAGAATTTATATAAACAATAATTATAACCATGTTGATCAATTCACCTTTGCACTTAAGCTTAAGATATTCAATTATAAATTCAATGGTCATGATCATACCAGTCACAATTTAACTTTGCACTACAGGCCAAAGAGAACCCTAGTCATGATCATACCAATAATCTACCCATCTTTACACTCCAGTGAAAGAGAATTTCAACATCAGGGTTATAAAAATGTTATATATGATGATAAAAATAATATGATCAACATATAGTTTTAATCTCAAGAGTAATATTCGTAACTCATGAATAGTAAATCGTGAATAGTAACTCATGAATAGTAACCCCGACACAAAAGATAGAAATTCCACAATAAAATCCATACCAATATTTCGGTATAATGATATTGAAAGAATAACATTACTTAAATTTATAAACAATTTATTTTAATTGTTTACACTTTACTAATTAATGCATTTAATCATCATAAAATGCCAACTCTTACAATTTCATCATCAATAACCAAAACCCTCATCAAAAATCTGCATATACCTCATATAGGATTCTCAAGCCATAAAATCCTATTTTCCAATTTTCTTTCTTCACAAAACATATTTAATTCATTTACTCATAACTAGACCATTTTCATGAAAAATACCAAATCAGTTCCAAAAATATTTCTTTTCTGGGATTTAGCATAATATAGTCCCATAGTGAACATATATTTTTCTAAGAATTTTTAAAAGTCATTTACTATTTTTCATATGGCCAAAATAGCCGAATATTTAGACATTTATCAAAAATTGTACTTTTGTCTAAAAATTCTGAAATTTACAGAGTATACTTCTATCATATACATGTACTCCCAATAAAAATTTCATCAATTTTGGAGTTAACCACAAGGAATTATAAGCTGTTACTTTTAAAATAGTCTTTTCTCATAAAATTCATAACTCTCAATCTATACATCCAAAAATCACCATTTTTGGACACAATCAAGAAAACTCATCAAAATATCATTTCAAATTTTTCCAGAATTTTTGAAGATCAGAAAAATTACGAAACTGAAAATCATAACAACCCTTAAAATCCCTTAATATCCCTTACTATCCCTTACCTCAAAAGAGCAGTACTTCTGATCGGTATAAGGCTGAAAGAAACTTGCACTGATGAATAGCAACTCACCAAGTATCTAAATACTCACAAAATATACTTCATAATATAGAGAGAGAAAGAGAGAAAGCTTATGTTTCTGGTGTGATTTTCAATTCTAACTTAGCCCTCTATTTATAGGAAAATTTTGGTAGGTTTGACCTGCAACCTGATGGCTTTACCTGCTACTATTCCCACCCACCACATTTGAAATATAATTCAGCACATTTTTTCACCAACCACAAGTGGGGCCCACCAATTCTAGAATTTTCCACCAAAAATGATTTATAACCTGATTTCTGAATCAGTCACCTCTTAAAATTTATAACAAATCATACGTTCATTTTTAACGGTTCAAAATTTGTGGACATATACTCAACTTATATATGTATAACATATCCAAAAATTACCACGATCCAACGGTCGGATTAAAAATTATAACCCCCGCAAAATATCTCAAAAACCCTGATTTTTAATACCTCCATTCCGACAAAAATACGGATAAAAATCTCAACATTAACTCCTTCATTTTTTAACCACAAAAATATATCCCTCATTTATATCCACATAAAATAAATATTTCTTTATCATATGAATCAATAATTAATTATTCACAAATAATATTACAGAATCACATTTATGACAACCAGGCCGTTCCCAGGAAAGAGGGGCTTTCCAATAAGAATTTCTCCTTACTGGCGCGCAATTAGATGACCAAACCTCTCCTTAGACAGAACTTTCTAGACATTGCCAATAATGCTATCTAATAATATTATTCAAATAATATGAATTATTGATCTGATAATGGAAAATACTGTGCAGCAACAATTATTGAACAACAATAATATAAAATTTCAACGTAGCAATTATTGAATCAATAAAATAAAATATTGAACAGTAATTACTGTAACAATTATTGAGTAGTGCCTTCTTACGTAAGAATCAATAATTTCAAAAATACTATGCAATACCGTGTGCTACTGTGCAATAACGCGTATTACTGTATTTTAACCACCGGGTATTCCAACAGTGTTAACGGTAACAACTACGCCGTTATTTGTAAAAACTCAAATTTGTCATTTTCTTCACCCGACAGTTATTCGTTATGGGGCCCACAAATAGCTGCGCCGTCGTACGAATATTCCCCGACAGAAAGAATATTCCACGACCAAACGAATATTCCCCGACAACAATGATTATTTTATAACCACTTGTGTATTTTGAAAAATTTTCACATTTCACCCATAACTTTAACTTTTTATCAATTTAACCATTTACTGAATTGTAATTATAAGAAAAATTGAATACTTTTATTTCATAAAATTCGGGGTCTTACAATCTCCCCTCCTTATGAAATTTCGTCCCCGAAATTTACGTACCTGGTATTTCAAAGAGTTGAGAATACCTTCCTTTCATTTCAAATTCCATCTTCTCTGTCATCATAATTTCTCCATTGCTCATCTCCTGTATTTCAAATAACATTCTAGAATACAGCTTCAAAATAAGTGTTAATTTAACAAATTAACATATCTCATAATATCCCGATATTATGACTGACCAACAAATAAGCTTAGGTAGGACACACTAGCGAAGGATATACTCATCTCTCCCCTCCTAGTTATATTCCCCGATCTCCGCCAGAAATCATATCCCTAAGCTCTGATACCACCAGTGACAACCCCAAAATAGGTCCATTCCATCCAACCTATTCTGAGTCGCCAAATACATGGTACAGAAAATAACTACAACTTTATTACAACAATTGTCGTGCAAAATACAACAACACATATGTTGTGAGTTTGGATATAAATATATACCAAATGTGACTCATGTCCCAATCGTGGACAGCACCTCACAATGACACCTTACATAAAGGTATAGTCAAAAACTGTTTTAGAAATTAGAATCTTTGGGAAGTGCTCAAGGAAACCTTCGTACATGGGAGGCCACGCGTCTAGGTTATGATAGATATCATATGGCCACAGAATTATCCTTGGTTGACCCAATAGACCCCAAAGAAAAACGAGAAGATTACTATCATATTCTTCCCAATGGTGAGTCTTCTCTTGACTTATCATTATCTCCACTGTCTCTAATTGAGAATTATACTTCAAACAAACACCAAGATTATATAGGTAGTGCCCATAGATATACTCAGCAAGTGGATGTGCACAATCATGTCTTATGATGACACGAGGTTGTATGTCGTTAGACATCTTGTATGATAGTGGCAAACCACCCTTCCAACGTTGGGTACACCTTACCCTATTGGATTCACCAAATATAACTACTAAATGAACTTTTCTATACTGCTTCGGGAGAACATCCACAGCTAGAGACCACCGTTCTATTCCCTTGTTACCCCCGCTCGACCCAGCTACACTCTTATTACCTGAAAGGAATTGTGAAGCAAAAGGGTGAGCACAACTAGCTCAGTAAAGAATATCATGACTAAAGATAATTAAATTATCAATAGCCTTCATCAATAATAAATCAGAGATTTAGAACATATGGTAAATGATAAAAATTTCAACCATAGTTGCAGCGGAACGAGCAATCCATTAGAAGAGTCAAATAGACCATAAAGTCCATTATCTCTTCCATGTTAAAAATCCACCAACAATGTTTTATCCATGTAACATCACTCAATAGTTCATTTCCACAATCATATGAATAACTCATAATCATAATTGTGACTCTAAATTTTTCTTCGCACCCAGGACGAAGAATATTTTCATCACCTGTCTTTACCTGAAACATCAAAGATCATGGTTATACCAAATCACAGTTAATGTTCATAATCATGCTAATAAATCCATCTTCGCACTACGGCCAAAGATATTCATCAATAAACCATCTTTGCACTACGGCCAAAGATATTCAACAACAGTTCATCTTCGCACTACATGCCAAAGATATTCATCAATAATTCATCTTTGCACTACAGGCCAAAGATATTCTACAACATGTCATCTTTGCACTACAGGCCAAAGATATTCATCTACAATTCATCTTTGCACTACAGGCCAAAGATATTCATCAACAGTTCATATTTGCACTACAGGCCAAATATATTCATATCTCAAAGAAATATATAATCATTTCAGAATTTATATAAACAATAATTATAACCATGTTGATCAATTCACCTTTGCACTTAAGCTTAAGATATTCAATTATAAATTCAATGGTCATGATCATACCAGTCACAATTCAACTTTGCACTACAGGCCAAAGAGAACCCTAGTCATGATCATACCAATAATCTACCCATCTTTACACTCCAGTGAAAGAGAATTTCAACATCAGGGTTATAAAAATGTTATATATGATGATAAAAATAATATGATCAACATATAGTTTTAATCTCAAGAGTAATATTCGTAACTCATGAATAGTAAATCGTGAATAGTAACTCATGAATAGTAACCCCGACACAAAAGATAGAAATTCCACAATAAAATCCATACCAATATTTCGGTATAATGATATTGAAAGAATAACATTACTTAAATTTATAAACAATTTATTTTAATTGTTTACACTTTACTAATTAATGCATTTAATCATCATAAAATGCCAACTCTTACAATTTCATCATCAATAACCAAAACCCTCATCAAAAATCTGCATATACCTCATATAGGATTCTCAAGCCATAAAATCCTATTTTCCAATTTTCTTTCTTCACAAAACATATTTAATTCATTTACTCATAACTAGACCATTTTCATGAAAAATACCAAATCAGTTCCAAAAATATTTCTTTTCTGGGATTTAGCATAATATAGTCCCATAGTGAACATATATTTTTCTCAGAATTTTTAAAAGTCATTTACTATTTTTCATATGGCCAAAATAGCCAAATATTTAGACATTTATCAAAAATTGTACTTTTGTCTAAAAATTCTGAAATTTACAGAGTATACTTCTATCATATACATGTACTCCCAATAAAAATTTCATCAATTTTGGAGTTAACCACAAGGAATTATAAGCTGTTACTTTTAAAATAGTCATTTCTCATAAAATTCATAACTCTCAATCTATACATCCAAAAATCACCATTTTTGGACACAATCAAGAAAACTCATCAAAATATCATTTCAAATTTTTCCAGAATTTTTGAAGATCAGAAAAATTACGAAACTGAAAATCATAACAACCCTTAAAATCCCTTAATATCCCTTACTATCCCTTACCTCAAAAGAGCAGTACTTCTGATCGGTATAAGGCTGAAAGAAACTTGCACTGATGAATAGTAACTCACCAAGTATCTAAATACTCACAAAATATACTTCATAATATAGAGAGAGAAAGAGAGAAAGCTTATGTTTCTGGTGTGATTTTCAATTCTAACTTAGCCCTCTATTTATAGGAAAATTTTGGTAGGTTTGACCTGCAACCTGATGGCTTTACCTGCTACTATTCCCACCCACCACATTTGAAATATAATTCAGCACATTTTTTCACCAACCACAAGTGGGGCCTACCAATTCTAGAATTTTCCACCAAAAATGATTTATAACCTGATTTCTGAATCAGCCACCTCTTAAAATTTATAACAAATCATACGTTCATTTTTAACGGTTCAAAATTTGTGGACATATACTCAACTTATATATGTATAACATATCCAAAAATTACCACGATCCAACGGTCGGATTAAAAATTATAACCCCCGCAAAATATCTCAAAAACCCTGATTTTTAATACCTCCATTCCGACAAAAATACGGATAAAAATCTCAACATTAACTCCTTCATTTTTTAACCACAAAAATATATCCCTCATTTATATCCACATAAAATAAATATTTCTTTATCATATGAATCAATAATTAATTATTCACAAATAATATTACAGAATCACATTTATGACAACCAGGCCGTTCCCAGGAAAGAGGGGGCTTTCCAATAAGAATTTCTCCTTACTGGCGCGCAATTAGATGACCAAACCTCTCCTTAGACAGAACTTTCTAGGCATTGCCAATAATGCTATCTAATAATATTATTTAAATAATATGAATTATTGATCTGATAATGGAAAATACTGTGCAGCAACAATTATTGAACAACAATAATATAAAATTTCAACGTAGCAATTATTGAATCAATAAAATAAAATATTGAACAGTAATTACTGTAACAATTATTGAGTAGTGCCTTCTTACGTAAGAATCAATAATTTCAAAAATACTATGCAATACCGTGTGCTACTGTGCAATAACGCGTATTACTGTATTTTAACCACCGGGTATTCCAACAGTGTTAACGGTAATAACTACGCCGTTATTTGTAAAAACTCAAATTTGTCATTTTCTTCACCCGACAGTTATTCGTTATGGGGCCCACAAATAGCTGCGCCGTCGTACGAATATTCCCCGACAGAAAGAATATTCCACGACCAAACGAATATTCCCCGACAACAATGATTATTTTATAACCACTTGTGTATTTTGAAAAATTTTCACATTTCACCCATAACTTTAACTTTTTATCAATTTAACCATTTACTGAATTGTAATTATAAGAAAAATTGAATACTTTTATTTCATAAAATTCGGGGTCTTACAACGGCCCCACTATTGTTGTGATGTACTTATTTTGTAGACGGTGTCTTTCCTTTCTTTGCCAAGGGCTTGGACTTTCTCTTATTAAGATAGGTTGCTAACTTCTTGACAAGTATGAGTGATGGTGACATTTTTAACATTAGGAAGGTAGGATTGTGGGAATTGATCAAATACTACTTACTTGTTAAGTATTAATGGCATTAATGCCATGGAATGGGAGAGTTTTAGGTTTAGTTATAGAGAGTAGTACGTAAAACATAAAAAAGGTTTAGACATATGTGTTTGTATATAAATTGAAAAATGAGTTATAATTTAAAATTTATTATATTGAAAGTTAGTATAACGTGAGAATTATAAAATTATTACTTATTCTAATTTATTTTCCGTACAAATCGGGCCAATTTTGGACGAAAAAATGGTTAAGTTTTCTATCCGTTTATTAAAAAACTCAGAAACATAAAAATTAGAAAGAAAACTTAAATTTTTCATCTATTTTTTTTTTCTGTCAATTTTAAAACTCATAATCAGAGTAAGATTGAGCCCCCTTTGGTAAATTCTTACAATTAAAATTTATCTTAAAATAAAATTTTATTTATATAAATTCCAAATAAAAATAAAAATAAATAAACGTATGTGCCACACATGGCATGATCTAAATCCTCCAGGACTAGCCTGGCCATCAGATTCATCTTAGTAACAAGTGAAATGTAGAATCACAGCCGTCCGATTTAGGTCTTGCACTTGTCCCCTTATATAAGCCCAACACATCCCATTCCTCAGCTCCTTGCAGCAAATTAGGCTTTAGGGTTCATCTTCCTGCAAAAACCAAAAACCTGAAAACTGGATAGGAGAGGTTAAAGAGACGGCGCCGTCGCTGTCCGCCTTGGCAAAGTCCTAGCTTCGTCTTGGCCCTCATTTTTGTATCTCTTCCGTTCAATCTTAGGGTTTATTCTCCTTATACCTTTTTATATATACTTCAATGGCACCAAAAACATCAAAGGCTGACAAGAAGATCGCTTACGATGCTAAGCTTTGCCAGCTTCTAGATGAGTACACTCAGATCCTAGTCGCTGCGGCCGATAACGTTGGGTCGAATCAGCTTCAGAACATCCGAAAAGGTCTGCGTGGTGATTCGGTTGTTCTGATGGGAAAAAATACTATGATGAAAAGGTCTGTTAGGATTCATGCTGAGAAGACCGGAAACCAGGCCTTCCTCAATATCATTCCTCTGCTTGTTGTGAGTACCTGGTCATTTTGTTTGAAAATTGGGACTTTTTTATTGTTATTTTTTCTGAAGATTGAGACTTTGTTGTGACTAAAAATGTTTGGTTGATATGCTTGGATATTGTTATGGAATTTAGGGAAATGTTGGGCTGATCTTTACTAAGGGTGATTTGAAGGAAGTGAGTGAGGAGGTCGCCAAATACAAGGTAATGAAGCAAAGACGCCTTTTTCTTAATTTGTATGTTTTGGCATGTGTAAAAGTTACATTTTTGGTATGTGTAAGTATTATATTTGCTTTGTCATTTTTGATTAGTGGTTAATGGTGAAAATTTAGGTACTTAATGGTACTAGAAATTACATCAGGATGTGTAGGTCTGACTCAAAGTTGACTAGGAAACATATATGGAAGAACAAAGTGAGATGATGTTCATATAATTGACTATGCCCTTCCTTTGCATGTTTAATGAATTAAGACTGACAAGTGATATATGGATAACTTTCACCTCTTAGCTTTAGATATGCTTTGAACTGTTCATGAAGAATGGCACAAGTATTTTTATTTTGCTGTTGGTAAAAACAGTTAAGGTGCTTATGGTATAAAATGCCAGGAACCCAATTGTTATGGACTACATGTCTGAAGGTAGACCTACCCTATTGTCAAAAGTTAGTTTAATGTAAAGAGTTTTACCTAAGATTATAGGCTTTTTAGTTAGAAAGTTTTTGACAAGAGAGTTGCAAGGCTTCGACCCCTGTTTTTGACTGAGATCCCCTTTGTTTTTTTCAATGTGGTTCTACCTTCTACAATAATTTTGATGAATCTCAATGCCCTTTTACCGCAACATCAATTTTTTGTTTTTTGTACCGTTGATAATATTACCTTGTCGTGTTGTATGTTTTTGAATTTTCCAAAATTCTAAGACATTTGAATTAGGATGGAGGGGGTGTTGTATAATTCTCTTTATATTTGCACTTGAAACTTCTGTTTTTTAGTACTCTGCACAAAAGGTGTTCTGGCTAATTATTTTGCTGTGATCAGGTCGGAGCTCCTGCTCGTGTTGGTTTGGTCGCTCCAGTTGATGTGGTGGTGCCACCAGGAAACACTGGCCTTGACCCCTCGCAAACATCCTTCTTCCAGGTATTAAATTCATCCTATTGTATTGAGTAGATCCTTCTTCTACTTTCAAACCTTTTATTTCTTACTGTCATATTATCACCCTCCAGGTGCTGAACATTCCAACTAAGATTAACAAGGGTACTGTGGAAATTATCACCCCAGTCGAGCTTATCAAAAAGGGTGACAAAGTGGGTTCATCTGAGGCTGCTCTGCTTGCAAAACTTGGGATCAGGCCCTTTTCTTATGGTCTTGTTGTCCTATCTGTTTATGACAATGGATCAGTTTTCAGCCCAGAGGTGCTTGACCTGACCGATGAAGATCTCATTGCGAAGTTTGCTGTGGGAGTTTCCATGGTCACTTCCCTATCATTGGCCCTTTCATACCCAACCCTGGCAGCTGCACCCCACATGTTCATCAATGCCTACAAAAATGTTTTGGCAATTGCTCTTGAAACCAAGTACTCTTTCCCACAAGCTGATAAAGTTAAAGAGTACCTCGCGGTATGTACTGTTAATTAGGGGTTGCTATTTGTAGTTAAACCAATCCTTTTACTTCTTTTTTTATTTTAACCCGACTTGCATTCTTTTGCGCATTGTGTATACAGGATCCAAGCAAGTTTGCATCAGTCGTGGCGCCAGCCGCAGCTACTGATTCTGGTGCGGCTCCAGCTGCTGCTGCTGCTGTGGAAGAGAAAAAGGAAGAGCCTGCTGATGAATCTGATGACGACATGGGTTTCAGCCTTTTCGACTAGGTTTCTGTTTGTTATGAACTTCCAAGTTTCAGGTGGTGATTTTTGTGTTAAACTGAGATTTTAGACTGTTCTGGATTGTTGGGTTTGTATTTTTGGTGGTTGATGTTGTTAGTTACATATTCGGATCAAAATAAGTTGTTTCTTAATTCTCTTCAATTTAAGTTATTTACTTTTATCTATTTATTTTGTAGTTGCATAATCTAATATTTACCATCCCAAGTTATATATGGCCTTGGATTTTGGTTTTGCTAAAGAAAATTGATTCAATATAATTATAATCACCTCCCACATTTTTTCAAATCTGATTTGTTCTTAAATTTAGGTTATCCCTTTATTAATTGACAACTGAATTGACATCTATTTCCAAATTGTATGGTCTAGACTCTACACAGAAGTTGAGTGCTGCTGCTGGGTGTAAGTGGTGAGAGTCCCTTAACAGCAATCTCCATCTGATGGCAAAAACCCTAGCTAGACTATGTACGCTTTCATCTTAACTGCAGTAAAAAGAATTATTTATGGTGATTCTAAGTTATGGAGGCTGACAAGGGGGGTAAATAACTAAGAAAGTGAGCCATGAACGTGTAACCAACATGTAATGAACGTGAATCTGCAAGAATAATGTTACATGTATATAACCTAAATACTACTACTATTAGTATAAAGGGAACCCCTAGGGACTAAAAAGAATTGGAGTTCACTAACCCTACAAAAAAAGGTGGGAATTAAATTCAGTAACCAAAATGTTTGAGAAACTGCAGCATCACCAAAACCAGGTGGCGCGGCTATCAACAGCTTTCACGGATGTTGATACCAAAGGCATTCGACCATATTCAGCAACAAACCTATTAACGCACTGCGTCCTCTTTTCAGTATGACCGCCTAAGCTACTGATGCCAGTTGACCCGATTTCGTATATTTTACCTATAACAATCATGAAAATATAACTGATATAAATGTATGCATATAGACAATCAAATGCCGTCTTATTCTAAGATTGGGGTAAAATGAAATAACCCGACAGATCCATTTTCAATGGCATATCAACACAATAATAATAAATATAAAAGGGTAAAACGATAAATTTTATGCTACACAAGAAATTATAGGCAGGAGGAGCCAAGAAAAGAGAATTCTGAAAGGGTATAGCTTGAACTTTCATTTACCTTTCACCCATATGGGGGGAGCGCCAGTTACGTTTGCAACAAGGAAAGACATTGCGATATCTTCACAGTTCCTGGTGCAACCATCCACAAATGAAATAATTGTTAGAATTTGAGCATAAATTAATGTGGGTGTCATTAATTATTTTTAATGATTCCATATATTAATGTGTTCTACTCCATGAGTAGATTAAATTAAGTATTTGAAAGCTTAAATCCATGGAGTAATGAATGAGATATTAACTCCCAAAGATCACACTTGGAAATAGAAATGATAAATGATAATAAATACATGTGAGAAAAAGTCAAGTCCCACATAGGTTAAGAACTAAAATTTTAATATGTTTATATACAAGGAAATTGATCTTGGGTTTGGGCCCCAAGGGTCACTTCACTTTTGTGGAAGGGAGAGAACCTAGCTAAAACTGTGGTTCAAATCCACACGTGCGCGCTGCCGTAGACCGACCGACCGACTTGGCTCAGGGTCGTTGTATATAATTTTTTAGACAAAATTTATTTAAATTTTATTTATATAATTCTATTATCAAAACTGTGTAGTTTCTGCTAATGCTAAAACTACGTCGTTTTATGAGTCCAAATAAACGCGCCCATTCTGCAAATGAACAAACCTACGTCGTTTTGACCAAAGGATGACATGCCATGTCTTTTCAGAACCATCCCATGCTTTTTCAAGGGTTAAGTAAGGGTCCACTCACCAACCCCACCTATAACTTGATAGGAGGGAGCAACCTTTCAATTCACTCATTCACAAGCAATTAAGCATTATTAGTCATTCTAGTCTTCAATTTTTCCATCAGTTTCATAATTATTTTGAGAGAGAGTTAGAGCATTTATTTTTGGTTCGTAGAGTATACTTTTTGTTGTGATGCTAAAGTGTGTATCCTGAGAGACAAATGCTATCAACTTTGAGCACCATACCGAGGACATAATTGTCTTAAGGACATAGTACCAAGTATTAGCCTTGACTAATCTTTTTCTACAGTTTTGGTTTATTTGAGATAAGTTAATATATATATATATATATATATATATATATATATATTTACAATGTCACCGCGTCCCTCCAAAACGACGTAGTTTTAATAAAAGAATGCTATTTAAGGAGGAATGCTATTTAAGGAGAATGCTCTTGATCCTGACCGTATATATACATATATATATATATATATATATATATATATATATATAATTAAAGGCTTTGTTGAGGTTTAGTTCCAATTAAGGAGATGAAGATAAATAAACAAAACAGTGATAAATTATAGAACAAGATCAATCAAGCGGAAGAAAAAACCTGCTCTTAGTTGTGTATTCTCTTATTGATGCTGGCATCTCATTAGTATACAAACTCAGATACTTTTTGTGGAAAAAGGCTGCCTTGGAGAGTACCATACTGTATCTACCCATCCACCAGACAGACCACCAGCCTCCATAAGTGAAGTGATTCTTGTTGCCTTTCTGCACAAAATGGAGGTTAGACAAATCTTTCATACAGGTACATGGCTATTTGACACTTGCAAAATGCCAAGCAGGAAGGTTTATTGAAGAGCCAAAAGCTATCAGTGGCAAATCTAGACATGCCAAATAGAACAGAAAAGAGTATAAAAAACTGTTGTAGCATCTGAAATAATCTACATGTAGAAGTTAATCAGGAAAAGGGAGACAAAGAAAGAATGCAGAGAAACATAACAAAGAATACCGATTGATCAACCCAATGAATACGCGGAACAAATCCCACCATTGCATCTGGTGCACTTCGCCAAACACTGAAGGCAAGTTCTACTGAAGAGCATGGAAATATAATATCATCATCAATAGAGAATACGGCGTCCACCTTCATATCCTTAATTTCCTTAAATCTATTGTTCAAACTGTCTTCCTTGTTGATATCAAATTTCAATTCAATTTGTCGACCACTGTTAGTCTTTGACTGTACAACGTGGTTTAGAAACCTTACAAGTGAATCTGAAGGAGCATTAGGTTCACTCCACACAATATGTATTGAATCAAGTCCAGAGCATGATGAATAATGAGTAATGGACTGCTTCAAAAGATCATTTCTCTTCCACGTGTTGATCAATAGAGCGTATCCTTTTCTGTACAAAATGTAAAATTGCAAAGGGGACAATAAGAGGAGCTGGCATTTTCCTTGGGAGAAAAGGAAAAAGTGGTCAAAGTATCACTAAAAAAACTTTTGGATATTTAGTAAGCAAATCACTTCCTTGTTTAGAGGCTAATGGTTTCAATCTACTGTTTTTAAATTTGAAATTTCCACTAAAGAACTCTCTTATGCAGCATTAAGCTCAAATCTCCGAAGAGAAACATTTTTGGTAAAGCTTCTGCATCTCTATAGAGGTGGTCCTAGCTAGAAAGGTATCATGCATGAATAATCACACAGCAGATAGACAACAAAGATTTATCATTCACACATGAAAAGAATGCAAATTCAAAATTTGACATTTTTACATTGTAATAACTATTGTGAACATCAAGAACTACCCACAAAATTCTCTTCCTCATCCAAAATTATGAATAAAAGTAAGGAACTCAATACAAAAGCATATTTTCAGCAGTGATTTCAATCACTAAATATCCATCTTCCACTAGTATATTTCGATGGTTTGATTCCAATGAACGCGGGTTCTGTAATTTTACGATTTTTCTTTCTTTTGTAAGGTGCACTTTCAAAAAAAAAAGTATATCATGGTTATGCTATCAGCAGAGATTCTTCAGTAAGACATATTCTGAAGATGAGATTCCAGTTATTCTATAGTTCCAAGTCAATTGCCAATTCTAGGTTGTTATATTAGATTCATGGGTGATATTGGGAGCAGCAACGGAAAAGGAAGATATAACAATCTTATTCCATTTCTTTATCATTAAATAAAACCCTGTGCAGATTCCCTTAATGTGATGCAGAAAAACCCTTAACCCCAAATTAATGGAACATACCCCAAATTAATGGAACATAACTAAATTCTATTACTCCCTCAGAAAATATAGAATCAAGTTTGGTTTTTTGAGGTCAATTTGAGATATTTTCATATTCAAAACTGATATGAATTCATTTAGTTTTTAAGTAATATTATTATGAAAATCGCAAACTATACTGCTAATTACAATATTATTATTTTCAAAAGTTAAATGAATCTGATCAATTTTAAATTTGTCATGTTAACTTTAAAAAGTCAATATTGTTAGTATATTCTAGAGTGGCCAAAAAAGTATTATTCATGTATAGCATAAGTGCCAACAATCTTAAGTTACATCCTAACTTATAGCTCATGCCACACCAATTTTTTAATTTTTCTTCTTGGTTAATCATGCTATGTATTGCCATAAATTTTTCTTGAAATTATAATTGCGAAACTTATTAATACATAGAATTGGCAAAAATTATAGGAAGACCCCACTTATTACACCTCTCTTTATAAAAAAGTTATAACTAATACTTATCCGCGATAATTAAAAAGTTTACGTAAATATTTGCAATATATATTATTTTTCACTTAAATTATGACAACATTTATCAATATATACAGGGAGAGAATCAGAGATAAAATCTATATAATGACATTAAAACAAAAGTAATTAAGCAACAATAAAAAAGAGTGACAAATCCTACGGAAAATATAGTCATTAATACAAATAAAAGCAGAGCACTAATTAGTTAATTAACTAGCAGAGCTAATAACTACTATAAATAAGACTGAGATCTCACGTTCGATTGTGAGTTTATTTCTTCTATAATATTGTTTTTGAGTTTATTTTTTCCTCATTTTGATTGATTTTATGAAATTATATTATATTTTCCAAAAAAAAAATTGGGCTTCAAATTTATTTTTTACTATAAATCAGGCATTTATAAATTAATCAATTAATTACAAAACAGTAATTACCCTGGAACAGAGTATCGATCAGCGGATTCAGGAGGAAAATAATTCTCATGCTCCCATCCTAAATACGGCGTACGGCTGGCGAGCACGAAGAGGATGAAGAGCGTGCAGCAACAGAGCAGCATCCGGATCTGGACTGATCCGACGGCTGAGATTGCTACCTGTCGGAACCTCTGATCCGTCCGACGGTTAAGCATACTCGTCCTCGTGACCATTAATAATGGAATGGACTAGACCGCCAATTCAGTGACGAGTCGACTCAGTCACCATTGCTCTGCTGTCTCTGATTCTGTGCCACCCTCGGCGGTTGATTTGGGGAGTGTTATAGAACAGAGCAGGTCTGTGATAAACCCTGATGGATGGCTTAGATTTTATTGATGGGTCTCGATCGGATCGAACCGGAGTAGTTATCGATTCTGTCACGGTTCGAGCGGAGAGAGTGGATTAAGTATGAAACAGATGACCAATAAATTCGTTAACCGTGGGATGGTTTGGGTTTTGATTCTCTCCGTCGTCGTTTTTGGCATAATTGCATTCAACTATTTTTTTTTTTATTATTGTATGGGTTGATTAATGAAATTATACTTAAAAATAACTGATTGATATTTTTATTTTTATTATCTGATAAGATATATATGAGAATTAGTTGATTTTTATTTCTTATAGGCAATTCGTTCATAAGATATATAATAAAATTTGTAGGCATTTAATTCAATGTGTATATAAATGAGTAATTTCCTCTATTTGTAGGCATTTAATTAATTTCAATCCTCAATTCCTAGAAAATATAAAATGTATTATGTGACGCCCCCAAAATAGGTATACATCACCTATTCTGAGTCGTCAAATACATGGTACAGAATACAAATACAATCTTAAATATACAACATGAGCTGTGAGTTTTAATACAAATATTGTCTTCTAGACAGTATTCAAACTCAAAATAAGTCCTCAATACATTTATTATCACACTATTTCATAGAATAGTGAGGATTACTAATGCTATCATCTGGACCCTCCGTTCCCTGACTAGTCCCTGCTACGTTCTCATTTCCTGAAGAGCATAATGAAAGTAAAATGATGAGCTCAACTAGCCCAGTAAAAAATATTATGACTAAGATAATACAGAATAAATTATCGTTAACCTTCAACAGTGTTAAACTGATACAATATAACAAACATCAAGTTTAACTGCAGCGGAACAAGCAATCCATTAAAAGAGTCAAGTAGAGAATAAAATCTACTATCTTTTATGATTTAAAATGTTTTTCATCACTTTTATCGTTGGGACTCAGCTTAATAAATAATCCACATCATCCCTGCACTACGGCCAAGGATATTCATTAGTATCACAACCACAAATTATCCATGCACTACGGGTCAAGGATATTCGTGTATTCATCAATGGTCATAATCATGCCAACAACTGTCCATCAATGCACTACGGGCCAATGAGAACTTTTACCACATCATTTGTAACATTACGGTCATAATTATACCGATTAATCCCTAGTCATAATCATAACAAGTCTATCTATGCACTACAGGCCACAAATGACTTTCAACATAATATAAACATGAGAATGATGACAATGATATAAGAATTCAATAAAACAAGTTCAAGAATTAATTTATCCAGGAACCAATAACGTCCAAATTGTCAACATGATACTTCTTTGTGGAGTAAAATTCAAGAATGCTCAAAAGAATATTTTCATGAAAAGATACTAGATACAGCGCAAATATCAAGGATATTCCACTAATTTCATGGAGTATAGAAGTCAAAGCTTTAACCAACTGAGTATAAGAGAATATATGAACTGTAAATGGATTTTCGTCAGCCATGCGGTAATCCACTTAGACAGATTATTTTCACAATTTAATAAAGAATGAATACAAAGGATCATTCACCATGCATGTGATAATCTACATAGACATGTTATTCTAACAGAATAATAAAGAATGAAACCAGGTCATGCGTAATTCGCACAGACAGGATGTTCCAACAGAATAATAAAGAACGGAACCAAGTCATGCATAAACTGTAAGACCCCAAATTATTAATAAATGAAATTTAAATTCCTCTATTTATTATTTTGAAATAGTAAGGGTTGATTTGATTAATGTGGTTAGTTATGGGTAAAAGGCGCAAATATTTCAAATAAGCAAGTGGTCCTAAAATATTCATTGTTGTCGGGGAATATTTGTTTAGTCGTGGAATATTCTTGTTGTCGGGGAATATTCGTACGACGGCGCAGCCTTGTGTGGGCCCCATAACAGAAAGCGATTGGATGAAGAAAACGACAAAAACATGTTTATAAATAACGGCGTAGTTGTTACCGTTAATACTGTTGGAATACCCGGTGGTTAAAACACGGTAATACGCATTGTTGCATAGTAGCACACGGTATTGTACCAATTATTGATTCTTACGTAAGAAGGCACTACTCAATAATTGTTACAGTAATTACTGTTCAATATTGTATTTTATTGATTCAATAATTGTTGCGTTGAAATTTTATAATTGTCACTACACAGTATTTTCTATTATCGGAGCAATAATTCATATTATCTGAATAATATTATTAGATAACATTATTGATAATGTCTAGAAAGTTCTGTCTAAGGAGAGGTTTGGTCATCTAATTACGCGCCAGTAAGGAGATATCCTTATTGGAAAGCCCCCTCTTTTCTGGGAACGGTCTGGTTACCAGTACTGTGATTCTGTAATATTATTTGTGTATAATTAATTATTGATTTATATGATGAGGAAAATATTGATTTTATGTGGATATAGATGGAGAAAATTTTTAATGTGACAATTGTTGAAAATTAATATTTTATCTTTTTCTGATAAAATAATTCATTTAAATATATTATTTTAATAATATATTGATGGTGATATTTTTATAATGAATGTGGGATATATGAGTATATGAGGAGGAAGAGTATTTTTGTGGCATTAAATGATTAACACATATTTTGTGTGTTGGTGGACACAATTCTTGACCGAAAATTTATTGTTGACTTTAAAATTGTCCGTTTGTAGATTTCGGTCAATTTCTGTTTGGAATTTGGAAAAACTTTCTTCTGCAAAGTTGTAGAGAATTTAATTTCCTATAAAAACTCGCGAGATTCGAATTTTTTTGATCAAAGGGCTATTTATTATGAATTATTGAAGTTCTGAAGTTCCGAAGTTCCGAAATAATTGATTTTTAGAAGTTTTAATTATTATTTTAAAGAAAAACATTTTTTTTTCAATTGAGGGGCATGTGTTAAATGGTTGAAATCAGCTGGTGGTGTGCTTAGGAATTTTGTTTATAAATAATATTATTATATTCAATTTTCTACTTTGGTGTTCTAAGCATTTTCCTATAAATAGGGTGCTTAGGTTAGAATTGAAAATCACACCAGAAACACAAGTTTTTCTCTATTTCTCTCTCTATATTAGTGAGCGTATTCTTGTGAGTATTCTAATACTTTGAGTATTGCTATACGGTGCAAGTTCAAGTCATAGCCTATATCCGGTGTTTCAACTAGAAGTACTGTTTTTGCTGAGGTAAGGGATGTTATTTATTCTTAAATGATATTATTTTCTTCAATATCATTATGCCGAAGTATTGATCTGAACTTTTTATCAAATTTGGAACTTTTCATGTCGGGGTTACTATTCATGAGTTACTATTCACGAGTTACTATTTACCGAAAAATGAAATTTCCTTCTTTTCGTCCAAATATCTATTCTGGATACTAGCTTTGATTGTATCCATGTTTTGATCATTCTTGAATTTTACTCCACTATGATTATTTATGAGGTATTTTTGGACATGGAATAGCTGAAATACGAATCCTTAATATTTATTATTTTGTTTCACTGGATTCGTTTCCTTAAAAATATTTTTCATCATCCTCAGTCCTAAATGATGATATAAATGAATATCTTTGGCCTGTAGTGCAAAGATTAATGATTTTTGATGAATATCTTTGGCCCGTAGTGCAAAGATGAACAGGTGTTGAGGTGAACATGACCAACTGATGAATATCTTTGGCCTGTAGTGCAAAGATGACTATTTGATTCAAGATATTTATTGATTGATGTTACAGGGATAAAATGTTGATGATGTGCTTTTAAATTCATAGATAATCGTAAATTTCATTCTCTACGTAACTCTTCTATGAATTATTATTTTTCGCTGCGAATATTGATTTAAAACTTGTTGTCTATTGTATTCTATTAAATTTTTCCCTGTTGAAGACTAACGAGAATTTGTTGTATATTATCTTAGTCATAATATTCTTTACTGGGCTAGTTGAGCTCACCCTTTTCCTTGTTGTTCCATTTTTCTTCTTAGGAGGCGAGAATGTAGCGAGTACTAGTCGGGGTATGGAATGATGGTTCAAGACAGTTATTTTAGTAGTCCTCACTATTTTATAAAATAATGTATCAATAAGTATAATGAGGACTTAATTGAGTATGAATACTGTCTACATGACAATATTTGTATTTAAACTCACAGTATATGTGTTGTCGTATTTTGCACGACAATTGTAATAATAAAGTTGTAGTTATTTTCTGTACCATGTATTTGGCGACTCAGAATGGGTTGGATGGATTGGACCTATTTTGGGGGCGTCACATAAACCGCACAGACAGAATGTTTCAACAGAATAATAAAGAACAGAACCAGGTCATGCGTAAACGCACAGACAGGATGTTCCAACAGAATAATAACGAATGTAATAACAGAAGAATTTTACCATGTATGCAGTACTTCGCATAGACAGGTTATTCCAACATAATAATAAAGAATAGAACATCAGCTCTTACGAGTATTGGAAAGAAAATAATTCTCTTCATGAATATGAAAGAATAATACCCCTTACCGTAAAAGAAGAGTATTCCGACTGGTAGGGCGAGGATATTTTTGAAGAAAACTTATACTGTTTTTCTACGCTCAAAGCTTCTAAAAACTCTAAAGAAATACGCTTAAGATTATAGAAGAGAATTATTTGAATTTTTGGTGTGATTTCAATTCTAACTAAGCATCCTATTTATAGGAGAATTAAAGGGATACTATGCAATAAAATATAATATATTCTAAATATATATATATATATATATATATATATATATATATTTTATTTAAAATCTAATAAAACAAATAGCTTTATAAAAGTATTCTGTTTTATACAAAAAACTTTTCTGTTTTATTACATTAATAATACTAATAAAATAACATTTATAATATATATATATATATATATAAACTTTCGTGACTTCATAAAAAGACACCTCAATATAATTAACAACATTTATCATCATTATTATAATTCACAATATTTATCGATCAGGTCGTTCTCAGGAAAAAAGGAGTTTTTCAATAAGGATTTCTCCCTATTGGCGCGCAATTAGGTGACCAAACCTCTCATTGACAAAACTTCTAGACATCGTTAATATTACAAATAATAATATTAATAACTCTGTCATTTCAATTATTGATTTAATAATATATAAAATATCGACAATAATTGAATCAAATAACGTAAGATATTATGCAACAATTACTGTAGCAATAATTGAACAAAACTGAGTGACTTCTCACGTAAGCATCAATAATCAATATCGTGTGCTACTATGCAACCACGCGTATTCCTGTACTTTTAACACCGGGTGTTTCAACAGTTAACGGTAAAACTTCCGCCGTTATTTTCATAAAATATTTTTGTCGTTTTCTCAATCCGACAATAATTTCGTTGTGGGGGCCACCAATGATTGTTCCGTCGTACGAATATTTCCTGTTAAAACGAATATTTTCCGACTAATCGAATGTTATATAACAACTTGCGTACTTTGTAAAATTTATAAATATTACCTATAACTATAACATTATATCAAATTCATTCCATAATATTTAAAAATGATATTTATAGAAAAATCATCTTTATTAAAAAAAATTGGGGTCTTACAACCTCCCCTTCTTATAAAATTTCGCCCTCGAAATTAGGGTACATACCTGGTATGTCGAAGAGGTAAGGATACCTTGATTTTATTTAAGATTCTAACTCCCAGGTTATTTCCTCAACATCGTGGTTTCTCCACAAAATTTTGACTTGAGGTATAACCTTGGAGCATAGAATATGTTCCTTCTTATCCAAGATTTGAACAGGAACCTCTTCATACGTCAAACCTTCCCCTATTTCGTTCGGTTCTAACTCAATAACGTGGTTCGGGTCTTCCACATATTTACGTAATATGGATATATGAAAAATATTATGAACACGAGACATACTTGGCGGTAAAGCGGGTCTATAAGCCACAGTTCCTACTCAATCGAGGATTAAAAATGGGCCAATGAATCGAGGATTGAGCTTTTCTCTCTTTTCAAATCTCGTAACTCCTTTCTATGGAGCAACACATAACAACACATGATCTCCAATATCGAATTCTACGTCCTTTCGATGAAGATCAACATAACTCTTTTGTCGATCTTGTGAGGTTTTTATACGTTGTCGGATCGTTT
Source organism: Panax notoginseng (assembly GCA_016801055.1). NCBI lineage: Eukaryota > Viridiplantae > Streptophyta > Magnoliopsida > Apiales > Araliaceae > Panax > Panax notoginseng. Next base: position 18,134,149 of record CM029014.1, read on the forward strand.
GAATCTTTTCCGTAGTAATATGTACCAACTCCGATCCCAACAACGTTGCTTTACCCACCTCATCCCAGCATACTGGAGAACGACACTTTCTTCCATACAACGCTTCGAATGGAGCCATGCCAATACTTGCTTGATAACTGTTGTTGTAGGAAAACTCCACCAATGGTATGAACTTATCCCAACTTCCCTTGAAGTCAAGGACACAGAGTCTTAATAAATCTTCCAAAGTTTGAATAGTCCTCTCTAATTGTCCGTCCGTTTGAGGATGATATGCCGAAATAAATCGTAAATTCGTGCCCATAGCTTTTTACAAACTAACCCAAAATCGTGAAGTGAATCTTGGGTCTCGATCAGAAACTATGGATACTGGCATACCATACAGTCTTACAATCTCATTTATGTACGTACGAGCAAGACGTTCAAGTGTATAAGTTTCTCGTATTGGTAAGAAATGAGCAGACTTGGTCAATCTATCAATAATGACCCAAATTGCATCTATGCCTTGAAAAACCTTGGGAAGATCAGTAACAAAATCCATGGTAATATGCTCCCACTTCCATTCTGGAATTTCAAGTGGTTGCAATGGACCTTTTGGTACTTGATGCTCCGCATTGACTCGTTGACACGTTAGACACATTGAGATAAACATTACCATCTCTCTCTTCATATTGCCCCACCAAAATGTATGTCGAAGATCATGATACATTTTGGTACTCCCAGGATGGATTGCAAACGGTGTGTTGTGCGCCTCCATCATGATTTTATACTTTAAATCAGGGTCATTAGGAACACAAAGTCTGGAGTTGACTCGAAGTATTCCTTCTTCATCGATTCTTGCTTCCGGCATAGCACCTTCTTGCACTTTCTTCCTCATACGTATCAGCTCCAGGTCTGTAGGTTGAGCAGCTTTAACTTTATCGATTAAAGTCGATTCTACTCTTATATTCGCCATCATCACATGGGTCCCTGGTGTCTTTAACTCTATCTTCATCCTTTGCCAGTCACACAAAATGGGCCTTTGCGTTGACAATATCACACTCGTACCCGCATATGATCTTCTACACAATGCGTCAGCTATCACGTTCATATTTTCAGGATGGTATTGGGTGGTATGATCATAATTTTTCAACAGTTCAAGCCAACGTCGTTGTCGCATGTTGAGTTCCTTTTGAGTGAAGAAATATTTGAGGCTTTTATGATCCGTAAAGATCTCCACTTTCTCCCCATACAAGTAATGCATCTAAATCTTTAGTGCAAAAACGACAGCTGCCAACTCTAGATCATGAGTGAGATAATTTCTCTCATATTCTTCGAGTTGTCGTGAGGCATAGGCTATGACTTTCCCATGTTGCATGAGAACACATCCCAACCCTTTGTCCGAAGCATCATTGTAGATGACAAATCCCTCCGAGCCAGATAGTATTGTCAGAATAGGTGCTGAAATGAGTTTCCTCTTGAGTTCTTGAAAATTCTTCTCACATTTCTCGCTCAAACTGAATTTTGTATCTTTTCGAGTCAGCTGAGTTAATGGAGTAGCGATTCGAGAATATCCTTCCACGAATCTGCGATAATAACCAGCTAAACTAAGAAAGCTACGTACTTTGGTCACTAATTTGGGTTGCTCCCAGCTTTGAATAGCTTCAATCTTTGCTGGGTCAACTGATATTCCATGACTTGACACCACGTGCCCAAGGAATGCTACTTTTTCAAGTCAGAACTCGCATTTCTTTAACTTGTCATAAAGCTTGTTTTCACGAAGCTTTTGGAGTATCAGCCTCAAGCGTTGCTCATGATCTTCACGGCTTTTAGAATAAATAAGGATGTCATCATTAAAGACGACCACAAAGTGATCCAAATATTCCTTGAATACTCGGTTCATCATATCCATGAAGGAAGCAGGAGCATTAGTCAATCCAAAAGACATGACTAGGAATTCATAATGCCCGTACCGAGTTCTGAAAGTCGTCTTTGGAATGTCATCGGTTCTAATCTTCAATCGGTGATATCCGAAACGAAGATCAATCTTTGAAAAGAATTTGGCTCCTTGCAACTGGTCAAACAGGTCATCAATACGCGGCAATGGGTACCTATTTTTTATGGTGACATGATTCAACTCCCTCTAATCAATACAAAGTCGCATACTCCCATCTTTCTTCTTCATGAATAGAACAGGAGCACCCCAATAAGACGTACTAGGACGAATGAAACCGATGTCAAATAATTCCTGCAATTGGGTCTTTAACTCCTGAAGTTCAATAGGAGCCATTCGATATGGGGCTTTGAAAATGAGTTTTGTACCGGGTTCAAAGTTGATACAAAATTCAATTTCACGCTCTGGGGGTAGGCCAGGAAGTTCTTCAGGGAATACGTCAGAAAATTTATTAACAATAGAAATATTATTCAAAACTGACGTATTTTTGTTTAGATCCGTAACATGAGCTAAGAAAGCTTGACATCCGTTTTTCAATAAACGAATAGCTTTATGGCTTGAGATGATAGTGATTGATTTTAATGGTTTGGTTGCTTGAATTCGCATAATAGGTTGGTTAGGAATATGAAAGCTAATAACCTTACGAAAATAATCAATTTTTGCATGATGAGTAGTTAACCAATCAATCCCTAGAATTACGTCAAATGCAAGTATTTTCAATGAAATAAGATCGACAGGTAATGTGAGGGTACCGATTTGAACCAAACAAGACTTATAAATAGTGGATGTAATGAAGGTTTCTCCCAACGGAGTTTCAACAGATAAGTCAAAGTCTAATTTCTCCGGAGTCAAATTTAAACGTTGAGCGCAAGTAGGAGAAATAAAAGAATGGGTAGAACCGGTATCAAATAAGGTATATACTTCGCTAGATTTTATGATAAGCTTACCCGTGATGACCTCGTTCGGGTTCCTTGCTTTCTGGGAGGTCGCGACAAACGTTCTCCCTTGAACTACCAATTTTATCTTGTCTGGGATGGCCTTTGATGCCTCCATCCCAGCTGGACTTGACTTTGGTGCATGACAAAATCGGGCTAGGTGACCTTTTCTTTCATAATTGTAACATACTTTGTATGGCATCGCGCAGTTTGGAGTGATGTGTCCCTCCCCTCCACATTTGAAGCATATGATAGGTGGTCGTTCTCCTTTCTTAACGACGGGTGCTGATGCTGACGTCTTTCAATCATTGTTGAATCTCTTCTTCTTGAAATGTCCATTCTTATTATTTTGGCCATGATTACCACCGAAGTGGTTACCATTTCTAGCATGTTGATTCCTTCCACGCTTATTATCACCGCTTCGATGACTGTTATCACTGGTATTATCATTTTGTCGGCTTCTCTCTTTTGGTTGGGTTGACTCATTATCGTGTTCCAATAACTGAGCCCTATTAACAACATCTGAATACAAACACAGTTTATGAGAGATAAGATATTGACATATCTCGGGTTTCAAACCTCTTAGAAACATTCGCGTCATTCTCTCCTCATTATCAACCAAATGGGAAGCAAACCAGGACAACTCAGCAAACTTGGCTTCGTACCGCGACACGATCATTTTGTTTTGCTCCAGCTTGATGAACTCTACCTCTTTTATGTGACGAATATTTTCAGGAAAGTACTTGGCGTTGAACAGTTCTTGGAACTTCTCCCAAGACATCTTCAGTGCGGCAGATTGAGTACGCTTTACAGATTTTCACCAGTAATCTGCCTCTGCCCGCAACATGAAAGTGGCAAAGGGAACCTTTTTCTCCTCGGAGCATCCCAAGACATCAAATATCTTGTTGATCTGCTTTATCCATGTCTCCGCCTTAAGTGGTTTTGGCTCTCTAAAAAACTCCGGTGGTCCCAGCTCCTTGAACTGTTTGGCGGTGATCGTCCGAGAGTTGTCAGTGTTTTCACCTGTATTTTGGACAGGAGCCGCTCTCGCCTGATGTTGCATGAATTGTATAAAGCCTCTGAACATTTCATCGTTCATCATTTGGTCAGTGTTGTTGTTTGCATGAGGATTGTCGCCTTCCTGATGCACATTATCCTGATTATTGATCTGTGGAGACTCAACGGTCTCCTGTGCTCCATTGATATTCTCAACATTCTAGGATATCATTTTCAATTACTTCCACAAAATAAGGGTTAATTAACATAACACATATTATTCCCATACTTTGACCGACCAATTAAATATTAAATAAACTTAAGTAGGTCATACTAGCGAAAGAATTCCCCGTCTCTCCCCTCCTAGTTCTTATCTCACATCTCAGCCAGGGATCATATCCCTAAGCTTTGATACCAACTGTGACGCCCCCAAAATAGGTATACATAACCTATTCTGAGTTGCCAAATACATGGTACAGAATACAAATACAATCTTAAATATACAATATGAGCTGTGAGTTTTAATACAAATATTGTCTTCTAAACAGTATTCAAACTCAAAATAAGTCCTCAATACATTTATTATCACACTATTTCATAGAATAGTGAGGACTATTAATGCTATCATCTGGACCGTCACTCCGTTTCTTGACTAGTCCTTGCTACATTCTCATTTCCTGAAGAGAATAATGAAAGTAAAAAGGTGAGCTCAACTAGCCCAGTAAAAAATATTATGACTAAGATAATGCAGAATAAATTATCGTTAGCCTTCAATAGTGTTAAACTGATACAATATAACAAACATCAAGTTTAACTGCAGCGGAACAAGCAATCCATTAAAAGAGTCAAGTAGAGAATAAAATCTACTATCATTTATGATTTAAAAGATTTTTTTATCACTTTTATCGCCAGGACTCAGCTTAATAAATAATCCACATCATCCATGCACTACGGCCAAGGATATTCATTAGTATCACAACCACAAATTATCCATGCACTATGGGCCAAGGATATTCGTGTATTTATCAATGGTCATGATCATGCCAACAACTGTTCATCAATGCACTACGTGCCAATGAGGACTTTTACCATATCATTTGTAACATTACGGTCATGATTATACCGATTAATCCCTGGTCATAATCATACCAAGTCCATCTATGCACTACAGGCCACAGATGACTTTCAACATAATATAAACATGAGGATGATGACAATGATATAAGAATTCAATAAAACAAGTTCAAGAATTAATTTATCCAGGAACCAATAACGTCTAAATTGTCAACATAATACTTCTTTGTGGAGTAAAATTCAAGAATGCTCAGAAGAATATTTACATGAAAAGATACTGGATGAAGCACAAATATCAAGGATATTCCACTAATTTCATGGAGTATAGAGGTCAAAGCTTTAACCAACTGAGTATAAGAGAATATATGAATTACAAATGGATTTTCGTCCGCCATGCGGTAATCCACTTAGACAGATCATTTCCACAATTTAATAAGGAATGAATACAAAGGATCATTCACCATGCATGTGATAATCCACATAGACAGGTTATTCCAACAGAATAATAAAGAATGGAACCAGGTCATGCGTAATCCGCACAGACAGGATGTTCCAACAGAATAATAAAGAACGGAACCAAGTCATGCGTAAACCGCTCAGACAGGATGTTCTAACAGAATAATAAAGAACGGAACTAGGTCATGCGTAAATGCACAGACAGGATGTTCCAACAGAATAATAAAGAATGGAATAACAGAAGAATTTCACCATGTATGCGGTACTTCGCATAGACAGCTTATCCCAACATAATAATAAAGAATGGAACAACAGCTCTTACGAGTATTGGAAAGAAAATAATTCTCTTCATGAATATGAAAGAATAATACCCCTTACCGTAAAAGAAGAGTATTCCGACTGGTAGGGCGAGGATATTCTTGAAGAAAACTTATACTATTTTTCTACGCTCAAAGCTTCTGAAAACTCTAAAGAAATACGCTCAAGATTATAGAAGAGAATTCTCTGAATTTCTGATGTGATTTCAATTCTAACTAAGCATCCTATTTATAGGAGAATTAAAGGGATACTATGCAATAAAATATAATATATTCTAAATATATATATATATATATATATATATATATTTATATATTTTATTTAAAATCTAATAAAACAAATAGCTTTATAAAAGTATTCTGTTTTATATAAAAAACTTTTCTGTTTTATTACATTAATAATACTAATAAAATAATAATTATAATATATATATATATATATATATATATATATATATATATATATAAACTTCCGTGACTTCATAAAAAGACACCTCAATATAATTAACAACATTTATCATCATTATTATAATTCACAATTTTAATCGACCAGGTCGTTCCCAGGAAAGAGAGGGCTTTCCAATAAGGATTTCTCCCTACTGAAACGCAATTAGGTAACCAAAACTCTCATTGGCAAAACTTCTAGACATCGTTAATATTGCAAATAATAATATTAATAACTCTGTCATCTCAATTATTGATTTAATAATATATAAAATATCGATAATAATTGAATCAAATAACGTGAGATATTATGCATCAATTACTGTAGCAATAATTGAACAAAACTGAGTGACTTCTCACTTAAGCATCAATAATCAATACCGTATGCTACTATATAACCACGTGTATTCCTATACTTTTAACACCGGGTGTTTCAACAGTTAATGGTAAAACTTCTGTCGTTATTTTTATAAAATATTTTTATCGTTTTCTCAATCAGACAATAATTTCGTTGTGGAGGCCACCAATGATTATGCCGTCGTACGAATATTCCCCGACCAATCGAATATTATATAAAAACTTGCGTACTTTATAAAATTTATAAATATTACCCACAACTATAACATTATATCAAATTCATTCCATAATATTTAAAAATAATATTTATAGAAAAATTATCTTTATTAAAAAAAATTGGGGTCTTACATATTATACATCCATTTATAATTCTCTTTTAACTACACTTTTTCCTTTTTTCTATTTTTTTTTGATGAGCCAGGGTGTTTTATTAAACCCTTATGAATATTAATATCATTGTTGGGTAAGATTATATGTCCAACTATTTTAATAAATAATTATTGAAATAACATTTTAAAAAGTTACCTTATATAAGATTTTTAATTAATCTCTGTTTTAAAATTACAGATATATTTTTATTTTAGAGCAATAAAGTGATATGATAATCTTAATTTGTCATTATTTTTTTTATTATCATTTACAGCATCACATTACCATTGTTTAGGTAATATTAAGAGCATATTTAATGATATAAATTACAATTATAATTCTCATGGGACATTGTGCTAGTCGTAATTTAAAACAAGGGCAACTTAATTTTGGACCGTATTAGGGCATTTTAGAACAAATTAAGTGTCTTTTTGGCGGAGTTACAAAGCTGTGTAGTGTGGTACGGAGAGATATATATTTAAATTTAAACTTTTGACAAAAGTGGTTTTATAAATAAAATAAAATAATATTTGGTTATATAATTATAAAAGTACATATTAATGACAAATTTAAGTGTAGTATGAGACTTTTTATTTTTTAACATTGTAAGGATAAAAAGTGCTTCTACAAAAAGTGCGGGAGTCAAAAGTATAAATATCCCGCTTAAGCTAAAAGTGCATTTGAACTCAAATTTTTACTTTTTAAAAATGATTTTAGAGAGTCGCCAAATAAAAGAGAGTAAAGAAATGACTCATCTATTATATATACTAAATTACAATACATAGCACAATAAGTTAATATATGTCCATCTACAAATCTATTATATATACTAAATCACAGTACATGACACTATATATTGACATATGACCTTCTATAAATTCAACACATATCCATCTTAAATAATTTTAATTATGTCCCAATTATCTTAATTATATTCTATCCTTTTTAAAATTGTGAAAAAATAATAACAAACGAATTATCTTAATTATATCCTATCCTTTTTTTAAATTATGGATAAATAATAACAAACCAAGTAGAATTTAATCTCTTCAACAACCAATGAACAAAATTTTATATGGATAAAACTTCCTAACTGAATTAGAGTTTGAAATAATGTTAATGATCACCTGACCTAATCCTCCATGCATATACATACATACATATATATATATATATATATATATATATATATATATATATATATATATAAGGCTAATTATTTATTCTCATAAGTGAATAGCAACCATGACTTCTTCTTCTTTACGGTCAATTTTCCTCTTCTTTTTCGTTTTGTCTCTCTGTCTTTCTTCTATTATATACACACATTATTACTTACAGGTTACAGCTATATGCAGGAGTGTGAAACATAACCCAGAAGCAGGTGAAATTGTTTCATTGGTTTGCCTATTTACTAAATTTTTAGATATTATGTGCTAAAATTTGAGATTATTGCATTTGCATTTAGTTGCTGATATGCAGAATAATGTTGGCAATTGATTTGATTGATCTGATATTTGTGTTGTCAATCGTGTTTAATTGAAAATTTTGGTGGGTTTTCGATTGAAAAGTTTGTGTTTAGATTAGAGCTATTCACGTTTCTTGTATCAACAGTAAGGAACTGAGTTTATTTCTTAATTTGATTATTTAGTATCTTCATTTAGTATCTTCATTTTAAGTCACATAAACAAATGTGTTTGATCAGATTTAAAGGTTTGATAAGATTAAGGATATTAAGGCTTTGGAAGTGTGAATTTTTTTACAGAATTTTTAGGATCAATGTCCTACTTCACACTTGTTGCGGGACAGAGCAATATGATTTTGTCAATGTTTATTTAGCTTGATTCAAGCTTCCTTCACACATTTTGCAGTAAAACTTTTGTAGTAAGCATGATTGTTTATTTCACAGATCAAAAATATATACTTTCCCTTTTATTAATTGATTAAAGAATGTTGCTACCTACTTGTAAGACCCCAACTTTTATGAATAAAGATGAATTTTTTATAAATATCATTTTTGAATATTATAGAGTGAATTTGATATAATGTTATAGTTGTGGGTATATTTATAAATTTTACAAAGTACACAAGTTGTTATATAATATTCGATTCGTCGAGGAATATTCGTTTTAACAGGGAATATTCGTACGACGTCACAATCATTGGTGGACCCCACAACAGAATTATTGTCGGATTGAGAAAACGACAAAAATATCTTTTTATAAAATAACGGCGAAAGTTTTACCGTTAACTATTGGAATACCTGGTGATTAAAATACAGTAATACGCGTTGTTACACAGTAGCACACGGTATTGCACAGTATTTTTGAATTATTGATTGTTACGTAAGAATGCACTACTCAATAATTATTACAGTAATTACTGTTTAATATTTTATTTTATTGGTTCAATAATTGCTACATTGATATTTTATATTATTGTAATTTCAATAATTGTCACTGCACAGTATTTTTCATTATCAGATCAATAATTCATATTATTTGAATAATATTATTAGATAGCATTATTGGTAATATATAGAAAGTTTTGTCAAGGAAAGGTTTGGTCACCTAATTGCGGGCTAGTAAGGAGAAATCCTTATCGAAAAGCCCCCTCTTTCCTAGGAACGGCCTGGTTGTCATTATTGTGATTCTGTAATATTATATGTGAATAATTAATTATTGATTTATATGATAAAAAAATATTTATTTTACGTGGTTATAAATGAATGAATTAATGTTGAGGTGTTTTATCAGTATTTTGCCGGATTGGAAGTATTAAAAAAATTAAATCGGTGTTCTTAAAGCTCTATTGCGTGAGTTATAATTTTAATCCGACCTTTGAATCGTTTTGATTTTTAGATATGTTATGTATATATAAGTTGTGTATATGTCCACAAATTGTGAACGGTTAAAAATTAACGTATGATTTGTTATGAATTTTAAGATGTGTTAAAAATTATCCGTTTGTGAAATTCGGATATTTTCTATTTAGAATTTGAAAAAACTTTCTTCTGCAAAGTTTTAGAGAATTCGATTTCGTGTGGAATGGAGATAAAATTCGTATTTTTCTGATAAAAATGCTATTTATTATGAATTACTGAAGTTTCGAAAAATAAAATGATTTTTATTAAAATGGGTGGGACCCACTTTTATTTTTTGTGGAAAGCATGTGCTGAATTTTGGTTCAAGAATGGAGTGCTTGAATTGGTCTAATACATGTGCGTAGGAAAAGAAAAATAATAATATTATTTTATTATTTTATTCTCCGATGGCGATTTAGCATTTTTCTATAAATAGGCGCTTAGGTTAGAATTGAAAATCACACCAGAATCAGAGAATTATTCTTCTATAATCTTAAGCATATTTTTTTAGAGTTTTAGAAAGTTTTGAGCGTAGAAAATTGTGAAAATTTTCTTCAAGAATATCCCCGCCATACCAGTTGGAATACTCTTCTTTTCAAGGTAAGGGATGTTATTTTTGTTCAATATTTGCTTGAAATAATATTTTCTTCCATACTCTGTAATATGTAACTAATATTATTTCGTTTCAGATTTCGAATTCTATACTCGTTTTGTTAAAATTTTGGTTTCTATACTCCATGAAATTAGTTGAATATCCTTGATATTTGCGCTTCATCCAGTATCTTTTCATGGAAATATTATTCTGAGAATTCTTGATAAGTTTTAACTTTTTCATGCCAGAGTACTATTCACGGTGTTACTATTCCCGAAGTACTTTTCACGGGATACTATTCACTCGAGTACTATTCACCCGGGGTACTATTCATGATAAAAATTGATTCGTTTTCGGTCTAAATTATTTTTGGTACAATATTATTCTTGAATTTTACTCCACAAAACAGTATCATGTTGACAATTTGAACGTTATTGATTTCTGGATAAAATAAATTATAAATCCTTAAAAATTTATCCTTTAACTTGTTTTATTGAATTCTTATATCATTGTCATAATCCTCATGTTTATATTATGTTGAAAGTCATCTGTGGCCTGTAGTGCATAGATGGACTTGGTATGATTATGACCAGGAATTATTCGGTATAATCATGACCGTAATGTTACAAATGATGTGGTAAAAGTCCTCATTGGCCTGTAGTGCATTGATGGACAGTTGTTGGCATGATCATGACCATTGATGAATACACAAATATCCTTGGCCCGTAGTGTATGGATAATTTGTGGTCGTGATACTAATGAATATCCTTGGCCGTAGTGCAGGGATGATGTGGATTATTTATAAGCTGAGTCTCAGCGATAAAAGTGATGAAAAATCTTTTAAATCATAGAAGATAGTAGATTTTATTCTCTACTTGATTCTTCAAATGGATTGCTTGTTCCGCTGCAGTTAAACTTGATGTTTGTTATATTTTACCAGTTTAACACTGTTGAAGGCTAACGATAAATTATTCTGCATTATCTTAGTCATAATATTTCTTACTGGGCTAGTTGAGTCCCTTTTCTTTTATTGTTCATTTCAAGAGATGAGAATATAGCTGGGACTAGTTGGGGAACGGAGTGACGGTCCAGATATTTACATTAGTAGTCCTCAATATTCTGTGAAATAGTGTGATAATAAATGTATTGAGGACTTATTTTGAGTTTTAATACTGTATAGAAGACAATATTTGTATTAAAACTCACAGCTCATGTTGTATATTTAAGTTTGTATTTGTATTCTGTACCATGTATTTGGTGTCTCAGAATGAGTGATGTATACCTATTTTGGGGGCGTCACACTACTAGCACCAGGATTTGAAATATGTATATTCATTTATTTTTCTGTGTAAAATTTGATCATCGCACAATAATATACTATTTTCTTATTATATTTTAATTTATTAATTGTACGCACACATTTATTTTTAAAAATTTGAATAATCCCTCCGCAACGCGGGGGTTTGTATCTAGTTATATATACTAAATCACAGTAAATGACACAATAAATTGACATATGTCATTTTACAAATTCAACACATGTCCATCCTATTTAATGCTCCTAATTGCCCTCGACAAAAATACCCTTAACAAACCAATGCTTCTAAAATAACAACTAAGCTTGTAAAAACCCTAAATACAATCCCCTAATTCCCCTAAATCTGTAATCATACATTCAAATGTAGAAAACAAATTCATTCCGTGTTGGTTCAAATTCGTCAGTCCCAAATACAATCCCCTAATTACAAGTGTTGAGGCTGCAGTTGAGGAAGTTATACGTTGTAAGACCCCAACTTTTTATAAATAAAATTAAATTTCCTCTATTTATTATTTTGAAATAGTAAGAGTTGATTTGATTAATGTGATTAGTTATGGGTATAATACGTAAATATTTTAATTAAGCAAGTGGTTATAAAATATACATTGTTGTCAGGGAATATTCGTTTGGTCGTAAAATATTCTTACTGTCGGAGAATATTCGTACGACGGCGCAGCCATGTGTGGGCTCCATAACGGAAAGCGTTTGGATGAAGAAAACGACAAGTATAAGTTGTTTATAAATAACGGCGTAGCTGTTACCGTTAATACTGTTGGAATACCCGGTGGTTAAAACACAGTAGCACACGGTATTGCACCAATTATTGATTCTTACGTAAGAAGGCACTGCTTAATAATTGTAAAAGTAATTATTGTTCAATATTTTATTTTATTGATTTAATAATTGCTACGTTGATATTTTATATTATTGTTGTTTCATTAATTATCACTACACAGTATTTTCTATTATAAGATCAATAATTCATATTATTTGAACAATATTATTAGATAGCATTATTGGCAATGTCTAGAAAGTTCTGTCTAAAGAGAGGTTTGGTCACCTAATTGCGCGCCAGTAAGGAGAAATCCTTATTGAAAAACCCCCTCTTTCCTGTGAATGACTTGGTTGTCAGTATTGTGATTCTGCAATATTATTTGTGAATAATTAATTATTGATTTATATGATAAGAAAAATATTCATTTTATGTAGATATAGATAGAGAAAATTTTTAATGTGACAATTGTTGAAAATTGATATTTTATCTTTTATGATAAAATAATTTATTTAAATATATTATTATATTATAATAATATAATAATGGTGATATTTTTATAATAAATGTGTGGTATATGAATAAATGAGAAGGAAGAGTATTTCTATCACAAAAATTATTTGACACATGTTTTGTGTGTTGGTGGGCCCTATTTTTTGACTGAAATTTGATTATAGTCTGTAAAATCGTCCGTATGTGAATTTCGGTCGATTTTTACTTGGAATTTGGAAAAAATTAAACTTACAAAGTTGTAGAGAATTGAATTTCCTATTAAATGGACATAAGATTTGAATTTTTCTGATAAAAGGGCTATTCATTATGAATTATTGAAGTTCCAGAATAATTAATTTTTAAAGTTTTAAAATTTGTTTAAAAGAAAAACATTTTTAATAAGTTGGTGGGCCCCACTAATATGTAAAATGAACTGAATTCAAATTTCTTGGTGTGCGTAGGAAATTTATATAAATATATTAATATTTTATTAAATTTTCTGCTTTGGTGTTCTAAGCATTTTCCTATAAATATGGTGCTTATGTTAGAATTAAAAATCACACTAGAAACTAAAGTTTTTTCTCTCTATATTATCGAGCGTATTCTTATGAGTATTTTGATATTTTGAGCGTTACTATACGGTGTAAGTTTCTTTCAGCGTTATATCTGATATTCCAGCCAGAATTACTATTCTTTCGAGGTAAGGGATGTTATTTTTTTTATAAATGATATTATTTCTTTCAATATCATTATACCGAAATATTGATAAGATTTTTCTTATAAAAGTCTTATCTTTTCATGTCGGGGTTACTATTCATGAATTACTATTCACGAGTTACTATTCACGAGTACTATTCACGAAACATGATGATTTTTTTTCTTGTGAAATTTTTACCTTTTAGTGTCGGAGTTACTATTCACGTATACGATACTATTCACGAATACGACACTATTCCCAGAAAAATTAAATTTTCTTTTCTGTGTTCAAGATTGTCTGTTATGGTTCCTATCTTTGATTGGATCTATGTTTTGATCTTTTTTTTTTGAATTCTGCTCCATAATAGTTTATTATGGAGTATTTTTTAACATGGATAAACCGAAGTACAAATTTTTACTATTTGTTCTTTTGTCTCACTGTATTCGTTTTCTTTAAAATATATTTTTCATCATCCTCAGTCCTAACAGATGATATTACTGCATATCTTTGGCATGTAGTGTGAAGATGAATGATTTCTTGATGAATATCTTTGGCCCATAGTGTAAAGATGAACAAGTGTTGAGATGAACATGACCAACTGATTAATATCTTTGGCCTGTAGTGCAAAGATGACTATTTGATTCAAGATGTATATTGATTGATGTTACTGGGATACAATATCGATGATGGACTTTTAAATTCATAGATGATAGTAGATTTCATTCTTTACTCAACTCTTCTAATGAATTGTTATTTCCGCTGCAGTTGTTGATCTAAAACTTGTTGTCTATTGTATTCTATCAGATTTTTCCCTGTTGAAGACTAAGAATAATTTGTTGTACATTATCTTAGTCATAATATTCTTTACCGGGCTAGTTGAGCTCACCCTTTTTCTTTTTGTTCTATTTTTCTTCTCAAGAGGCGAGAATATAGCGGGAACAAGTCGGGGTGTGGAATGATGGTTCAAGATAATTATTTTAGTAGTCCTCACTATTTTATAAAATAGTGTATCAATAATTGTAATGAGGACTTATTTGAGTGTGAATATTGTCTAGAAGATAATATTTGTATTTTAAACCTATAGTATATGTGTTGTCGTATTTTGCACGAAAATTTTAATAATGAAGTTGTAATTATTTTTTGTACCATATATTTGGCGACTCAGAATGGATTGGGTGGAATGGACCTATTTTGGGGGCATCACAGTTGGTATCAGAGCTTAGGGATATGATCTCTGGCGGAGATCGGAGAATAGAACTACGAGGGGAGAGACGAGTAAATCCTTCGTTGCATGTCAATTTCTTTAATTAACCCTTGTTTTATGGCAGTATTTGAGAATGACAACTGAGAATGTTTGCAGTGGAGTAAATGAGACCGTGGAGACACCTTTACTCAACAATCAGGAGAACGTGCAACACGACGACAATGTTCCTCCTGTAAACAACACCACTGATCAGACGATGAACGATGGGATGTTTAGAAGCTTTTTGTAGTTCATGCAAAATCAGACGAGGGAGACTCGTGTACAAAATACAGGTGGAAATGATAACAACGCGCGGTTTGTCACGGCCAAGCAGTTCAAAGAGTTGGGACCACCAGAATTCTGGGAAAAGCCGGACCCGATTAAGGCAGAAACGTGGGTCAAGCAAATTACCAAGATATTCGATGTCTTGAGATGCACGAAGGAACAGAAGGTTCCATTCGCCACCTTTATGTTCCGTAATGAAGCAGATTACTAGTGAAAATCTGTGAAGCTTACCCAGCCAGCCGCACTCAACATGTCTTGGGAAACATTTCAGAAACTATTCAATGACAAGTACTTTCCTGAAAGTATTCGTCATATGAAGGAGGTAGAGTTTATTAGACTTGAGCAGAACAACATGACTGTGTCCCAGTATGAGGCTAAGTTCGCGGAGTTATCCAGGTTTGCACTTCATTTGATGGAAAATGAGGAACGTATGACGTGGATGTTTCTGAGAGGTTTGAAACCTGACATACGACAATATCTCATTTCTTATAAATTTTCTCTATATTCAGATGTTGTCAACAGGGCTCAATTATTAGAACGAGATAACGAGTACGTTCAACCTAGGGATCACAACCAGGGTCATACCGGTGACAGCAGTCATCGGAGCAACGATAACCAGCGGGAAAAGAAAAATACGGATAAAAGCGGTAACCACTCTGGTGGTAATCGTGGCCATGAAAATAGAAGAAGCGAGTCGGGGGGAGATTTTAAAAAGAGAAGGTTCAACAATGATAATGTGAAGACGTCAGTACCAGCAGCAACTGGTTCTAAGGGAGGAAAGGGATGTTATAATTGTGGAAAGGAAGGACATATCGCTCAAGATTGTACTGTAGCGAAACCAAGTCCAGCGGGGATGGTGACTCAAAAGGCTGTCCCAGAAAAGTTAAAGTCAACGATTCCTGGAAGAGCGTTTGTCGTGACTGATCAAAATGCAAGGAATCCAAACGAGGTGATCACGGGTAAGCTAATCATAAACTCTTGCGAAGTTTATACCTTACTAGATACCGGTTCTACCCATTCTTTTATCTCTCCTGCTTGTGCTCAACGTTTAAATTTGACTCCGGAGAAATTAGACTTTGACTTTTCTTTGGAGACTCTGTTAGGAGAAACTTTCATTACATCCACTGTTTATAAATCTTGTTTGATCCAAGTTGGCACCATCACATAAACTGTTGATCTTATCTCTTTAAAGATACTTACTTTTGATGTGATTTTAGGGATTGATTGGTTAACTACTCATCATGCCAAAATTTATTGCTTTCGTAAGGTTTTTAGTTTTCATATTCCTAAGCAACCTGTTATTCGAATTCAAACAACCAAACCATTGAAGTCAAACACTTTCATATCAAGCCATAAAGTTATTTGTTTATTGAAAAACGGATGTCAAGTTTTCTTAGCCCATGGCATGGACTTGAACAAAAATACGTCAGATTTGAATGATATTTCTGTTGTTAGTAAATTTCCTGACGTATTTCCTGAAGAATTTCCTGGCCTACCCCCAGAGCGTGATATTAAATTTTGTATCGTCTTTGTAATCGTTACAAAATCCATTTCTAAAATCTCATATCGAATGGCTCCTATTGAACTTCATGAGTTAAAAACCCAACTATAGAAGTTGATAACCAAACCTCTAACTGGTGACTTCCTTTGTGGAATGCACCGAAGCCAGACTCTCTGTAGGGGACGTCATATTTGTGCGGTAGTAAACTGATAGGTTCCATTGTGACGTGCTATCCAAGGTTGGGATATGAGTAATAGTTAAGAGCAGCCTAAGTCAGTAATCGAAATACGTAGCTTTCTAGGCTTAGCTGGTTATTATCAGAGATTCGTGTAAGAATTTTCTCGAATCGCTACTCCATTAACTCAGCTGACTCATAAGGATACAAAATTTGAATGGAGCGAGGAATATGAGAAGAGCTTCCAAGAACTCAAGAGGAGACTCATTTCGACATCTGTTCTGACCATACCATTCTGGAAAAGCGAACGTGGTAGCTGACGCGTTGAGTAGAAGATCGTATGCGAGTAAGAGTGCGATATTGTCAAGCACAAAGACCCATTTTGTATGACTTACAAATGATAGAGATAGAGTTAAAGACTCTAGGGACTCACGTGATGATATATGAGTAGAACCGTCTTTAATCGATAAAGTTAAAACCGTTCAAGCTACACACCGGAGCTGATGCGTATGAAGAAGAGAGTACAAGAAGGATTTATCACAGAAGTAAGAATCGATGAAGAAGGAATACTTCGAGTCAACTCCAGACTTTGTGTTCCTAACGACTCTGATTTGAAATACAGGATCACGATGGAGGCACACAATACACCGTTTGCAATCCATCTTGGAAGTACCAAAATGTATTATGATCTTCGACATACATTTTGATGGAACAATATAAAGAGAGGGATCGCGAAGTTTATCTCGAGGTGTTTAACTTGTCAACGTGTAAAGGCGGAGCATCAAGTGCCAAAGGGCCCATTGCATCCACTTGAGATTCTGAAATGAAAGTGGGAACACGTTATCATGGATTTCGTTGCGGGTCTTTCCATGGTTTCTCAAGGCATAGATGCGATTTGGGTTATTGTTGATAGATTAACTAAGTTTGCTCATTTCTTACTGATACGGGAGACTTATTCCCCTGAACGTCTTGCTCGTATGTACGTAAATTTGCATGGCATGCCAGTATCCATAGTTTCGGATCGTGACCCAAGATTCACTTCACGATTTTGGGTTAGCTTGCAAAAAGCTATGGGCACAGATTTACGATTCAATTTGGCATACCATCCTCAAACGGACGGACAACCAGAGAGGACTATTCAAACTCTTGAAGATCTATTAAGACTCTGTGTCCTAGATTTCAAAGGGAGTTGGGATAAGTATTTACCATTGGTGGAATTCTATTACAACAACAGTTATCAAGGAAGTATAGGTGTGGCTCCATTCGAAGCATTGTATGGACGAAAGTGTCGCTCTCCAGTATGTTGGGATGAGGTGGGTGAAGCAACATTGTTGGGACCAGAGTTGGTACGTATTACTACAGAAAAGATCCAAATTATTTGACAACATATACAAACGGCACAAGATCGACAAAAGAGTTATGCGGATCTTCATCGAAAGGACGTCGAATTTAGTATTGCGGATCATGTATTGTTGCGTGTGGCTCCATGGAAGGGAGTTACAAGATTGGGAAGAGAGGAAAGCTCAATCCACGATTTATTGGTCCATTTCAGATTCTTGACCGAGTAGGAACTATGGCCTATAGACTCGCATTACCACCACGTATGTCGCGTGTTCATAACATTTTTCACGTATCGATGTTACGAATATATGTGGATGACCCAAACCACATTATTGAGTTAGAACCAGCCAAGATAACCAAAGATTTAACGTACGAGAAGGTACCTGCCAAGATCTTAGATAGGAAGGAGCATTGTGACGCCCCCAAAATTAGGTATACATCACCCATCTTGGGTCGTCAGATACATAGTACAGAATACAAATACAACTTACTAATACAACTGTCGTGTACAATACAACAAAACATAAACTGTAAGTTTGAATACAAATATTATCTTCTAGAGAGTATTCATACTCAAAAGGAGTCCACATTACATTTATTAACACACTATTACATAGAATAGTGAGGACTACTAACTAATACTATCATTCGGACCATCACTCCGTTTCCCGACTTGCCCCAGCTACGTTCTCATTTCCTGAAGAGAATAGTGAAAGAAAGGGTGAGCTCAACTAGCCCAGAAAGAAATATTATGATTAAGATAATGCAGAATAAATTATCATTAGCCTTCAACAATGTTAAACTGATAAAATATAATAGACATCAAGTTTAACTGCAGCGGAACAAGAAATCCATTAAAAGAGTCAAGTAGAAAATAAACTCTACTATCTTTTATGATTTAAAAGGTTTTTCAACACCATGATCGCTGGGACTCAGATTAATAAAATAATCCACATCATCGAATCACCCCTGCACTACGGCCAAGGATATTCGTATATTCATTAATGGTCATGATCATGCCAACAACTGTCCATCAACGCACTACGGGCCAATGAGGACTTTTACCACATCATTTGTAACATTACGGTCATGATTATACCGAATAGTCCCTGGTCATAATCATACCAAGTCCATCTATGCACTACAGGGCACAGATGACTTTTAACATTTTATAAACATGAGGATGATGACAATGATATAAGAATTCAATAAAACAAGTTCAAGAATTAATTTATCCAAGAATTAACAACGTCCAAATTGTCAACATGATACTGCTTTGTGGAGTAAAATTCAAGAATACTTAGAAGAATATTTTCATGAAAAGATACTGGATGAAACGTAATTATCAAGGATATTCCACAAATTTCATGGAGTATAGAAGTCAAAACTTAACCAACTGAGTATAATAAAGAATGGAATAACAAAAGAAATCACCATGCATGCGATAGACCGCACAGACAGGTTATTCCCACAGAATAATAAATAATGGAACCAGGTCCGGCGTAAAACGCACAGACAGGATATTCCAACAGGATAATAATAAAGACGGAACCAGGTCCGGTGTAAAACACACAGACAGGATGTTCCAACAGAATAATAATAAAGACGGAACCAGGTCCGGTGTAAAACACACAGACATGATGTTCCAACAGAATAATAATAAAGATGGAACCAAGTCCGGTGTAAAACACACAGACAGGATGTTTCAACAGAATAATAATAAAAACGGAACCAAGTCCGGTGTAAAACACACAGACAGGATGTTCCAACAGAATAATAGAAGAATGTCACCAAGTATAGGGTAGATCGCGTATACAGGTTATTCTAACAGAATAATAAGAAATGGAATAACAACAATTCTCTTCATGAATAAGAAAGAATAACACCCCTTACCGTTTTAAAGAAGAGTTGAAATAAGGAAGTAGTTAAGTAGCAGAATACTCTTCTTCTCCCTCTCTATAGTTTCTCTCTATAGTTTCTCTCTCTAGAGTTCAGTGAATTCGTAAGAAATAATGAAGGAATGAGCTGCTATTTATAGAAAAATAGAATGCATAGTAACTAATCCATGAACGGTCCAGATTGATTACTTTAATCTGACGGTCCATATTTAAAGAAAAATCTTTTAAATAAAATATAATATATTCTATTTATAGAATAACTTTAATAAAGTATTCTGTTTTATATAAAAAGATGTTTCTGTTTTATTACGTTAATAATACGAATAAAACAAAACGTCACTATCGCTAAATAATTCATATTATTAACTGACTATAATTGAATCAAACTGAGTGACTTCTCACATAAGCATTAATAATCAATATCGTGTGCTACTATGCAACCACATGTATTACTGTACTTTTACTACCGAGTAGTTCAACAGTATCAATAGTAAAACTTTCGCCGTTATTTTTTTTAATAAAATATTTTTGTCGTTTTCTCAATCCGACAATAATTTCGTTGTGGGGTCCACCAATGATTGTGCCGTTGTACGAATATTCTCTGTTAAAACGAATATTCCCCGACCAATCGAATACTATATAACAACTTGCGTACTTTATAAATATTACCCAAAACTATAACATTATATCAAATTAACTCCATAATATTCAAAAATGATATTTATAGAAAATTCATCTTTATTTATAAAAGTTGGGGTCTTACAAGCATGTCCTACGCACAAAGGTCATACCACAAGTCAAAGTTTTGTGGAGAAATCATGCTATTGAGGAAATGACCCGGGAGTTGAAAACAGAAATGAAAGCGAGGTACCATCACCTTTTCGAAACACCAAGTACGTACGTCAATTTCGAGGACGAAATTTCATAAGGAGGGGAGGTTGTAGGGTAAAATGCAAAGTAGACCACTGAACTTTAGAGGTTTTTGGGTATTGAGCTCTTTTCTTTTGGTCAACGCAAATTGAGCACCTTTTTATTAAAAAATTTGGACTTCAAGCCCCAGGCGCCACATGTGCGTTGACCTGCCTACGTGGCGCCTATGTGGCAGATCTGACGTGGATATTTTTTATTTTATTTTATAAGTGGACCTGCCTACGTGGCATCTTTTTGAAATTTTTTTCCAAAATTATGTAGATGGACAATTTCGAACACGAAACCTCTAATTTGGAACATTGGTCCAATAACCAACTAAGCAACAT
Organism: Panax notoginseng; assembly: GCA_016801055.1. Taxonomy (NCBI): domain Eukaryota; kingdom Viridiplantae; phylum Streptophyta; class Magnoliopsida; order Apiales; family Araliaceae; genus Panax; species Panax notoginseng. The sequence continues at coordinate 18,155,457 of CM029014.1, forward strand.
GGGTCTTATTGTTATTATTTTACAAAGATTAATATTTATAACTAAACAATTAAATCCCAAAATTAAAAGGCAACATATCCCAAGCAGTTCCCATAGCAAACCTTAAGGATATATTTACCGAAAAAAAATATATTTTAATTAAATATATTACCTAAAATATTACATAATTTTCGTTAAATATTTTTTTAATAATAACAATAATAATAATAATAATAATAATAATAATAATAATAATAATAATAATAATAATAATTATTATTATTATTATTATTATTATTATTATTATTATTATTATTATTAGTACTATTATTATTATTACTATTATTCTGTTAGAATAACCTGTCTGTGCGGTCTATCGCATGCTCGATGAATTCTTCTGTTATTCTATTTTTTATTATTCTGTTGGAATAACCTATCTATGCGGACTACCGCATGCATGGTGAATTCTTCTGTTATTCCATTCTTTATTATTCTGTTGGAATAACCTCTCTATGTGGATTACTGCATGCATGGTGAATGATCCTTCGTATTCATTCCTTATTAAATTGTGAAAATGATTTGTCTACGTGGATTACTGCATGGCGGGCGAAAATCCATTTGTAGTTTCATAATTTTTCTGACTCTAAAAAATTCTGGAAAAATTTGAAATGATAATTTGATGAGTTTTCTTGATTGTGTCCAAAAATGACGATTTTTGAATGTATAGATTAGGAGTTATGAATTTTATAGGAAAAGACTATTTTAAAAGTAAATCCTTATGCTACGTTTGGATCGATGGAATAGGAGGGTGAATGGAATGAATCATTCCATTGGAATGATAAAAATGTTATTTTGTTTGTTTATTCCAACGGAATAATGTATTCCTAGTGGAATAGGTGTTAACTTAAAATTATAATTTTTATTCCTGGAAGGGAGGTCAGGAATAACTTATTCCGTCTACTATTTTTAAGTAATTGACAAATATGCCCCTTAAAAGAAATGCTTATCTTTATTAAAAAAGAAATACTTATCGTTATTAAAAGAAATACTCCCTTTCCCTTACTCACCTACCCCCTACCAACCTACCCCCACCTAGCCACCCCAACCCACCCCACCCCACCCCACCTTACCTTCACCCCACCTTAACCCACCCAACCCTAGCCCCTACCAATCTACCCCACCCCACCCCACCTACCCACCCCACCCTACCCTATGATACCCTCACCCCGTACCCCTACCCATCCACCCCATCCTACCCCTACCCCACCCCACCCCCACCCACCCCCACCCACCGTACGCACCCTACCCACCCACCCCACCTTACTCCCACCCACCCCACCCACCCACCCTCACCCACCCTACCTATTATTATTATTATTATTATTATTATTATTATTATTATTATTATTATTATTACTATTATTATTATTATTATTATTATTATTATTATTATTATTATTACTACTACTACTATTATTGTTATTATTATTATTAGTATTGTTATTAATATTATTAGTATTGTTGTTGTTATTATTATTATTACTATTAAAAAAATATTTACCGGAAATTATGTAATATTTTAGGTAATATATTTAATTAAAATATATTTTTTTCGGTAAATATATCCTTAAGGTTTGCTATGGGAACTGCTTGGGATATGTTGTCTTTTAATTTAGGGATTTAATTGTTTAGTTATAAATATTAATCTTTGTAAAATAATAACAATAAGACCCATGCTGCTCAGTTGGTCATTGGACCAATGTTCTGAATTAGATGTTTCGTGTTCGAATCTGTGCATCTACATAATTATGGAAAAATTTTCAAAAAGGCGCCATGTAGGCAGGTCCACTTGTAAAATAAAATAAAAAATATCCACGTCAGATCTGCCACGTAGGCAGGTCAACGCACATGTGGCGCCTGGGGCTCAAAGTCTAAATTTTTTAATAAAAAGGGGCTCAATACCCAAAAATTCCTAAAGTTCAGTGGTCTGCTTTGCATTTTACCCGAAGGTTGTAAGACCCCAACTTTTTATAAATGAAATTGAATTTACTCTATTTATTATTTTGAAATAGTAAGGGTTGATTTGATTAATATGATTAGTTATGGGTAAAATGCGTAAATATTTTAATTAAGCAAGTGGTTATAAAATATACATTGTTGTCGGGGAATATTCGTTTGGTCGTGAAATATTCTTACCGTAGGAGATTATTCGTACGACGGCGCAGCCTTGTGTGGGCCCCATAACGGAAAGCGATTTGATAAAGAAAATGACAAGTATAAGTTGTTTATAAATAACGGTGTAGTTGTTACCATTAATACTGTTGGAATACCCGGTGGTTAAAACACAGTAGCACACGGTATTACACTAATTATTGATTCTTACGTAAGAAGGCACTACTCAATAATTGTTAAAGTTATTATTGTTCAATATTTTATTTTATTGATTCAATAATTGCTATGTTGATATTTTATATTATTGTTGTTTCAATAATTATTACTACACAGTATTTTCCATTATCAAATCAATAATTCATATTATTTGAATAATATTATTAGATAGCATTACTGGCAATGTCTAGAAAGTTCTGTTTAAGGAGAGGTTTGGTGTAAGACCCCAGCTTATTAATGAATAAAATCAAATTTTCTCTAAATATTATTGTGAATAATAAGGGGTTAATTTGATATAATACTTTGGTTATGGGTGAAATGTGCAAATTTTACAAAATAAGTAAGTGGTTATAAAATATTCATTTTGTCGGGGAATATTCGCTTGGTCGTGAAATATTCTTGCTGTCGGGGAATATTCGTACGACGGCGCAACCTTGTGTGGGCCCCATAATAGAAAGCGATTGGCAGAAGAAAACGACAAGTATAAGTTATTTATAAACAACGACATAGTTGTTACCGTTAATACTGTTGGAATACCCGGTGGTTAAAAAATAGTAGCACACGGTATTACACCAATTATTGATTCTTACGTAAGAAGGTACTACTCAATAATTGTTACAATAGTTATTGTTCAATATTTTATTAATTCAATAATTGCTGCGTTGATATTTTATATTATTGTTGTTTCAATAATTATTGCTGCACAGTATTTTCTATTATCAGATCAATAATTCATATTATTTGAATAATATTATTATATAACATTATTGATAATGTCTAGAAAGTTCTGTCTAAGGAGAGGTTTGGTCATCTAATTGTGCGCTAGTAAGGAGAAATTCTTATTGGAAAGCCCCCTCTTTCTTGGGAACGGCCTGGTTGTCATAAATATGATTCTGTAATATTATTTATGAATAATTAATTATTGATTCATATGATAAGGAAATATTTATTTTATGTGGATATAAATAAGGGATATATTTTTGTGGTTAAAAATGAAGGAGTTAATGTTGAGGTTTTTATCAGAATTTTTATCGGAATGGAGGTATTAAAAATCAGGGGTTTTGAGATATTTTGCGGGGGTTATAATTTTTAATCCGACCGTTGGATCGTGATAATTTTTGGATATGTTATACATATATAAGTTGAGTATATGTCCACAAATTTTGAACCGTTAAAAATGAACGTATAATTTATTATGAATTTTACGAGATGACTGGTTCAGAAATTATTGAATTTTCGGAGTTAATCATTTTGGTAAAAAATTCTAGAATTGGTGGGCCCCACTCTTGGTTGGTGAAAAAATGTGCTAAGATTTTTATTCAAATATGGTGGGTGGGAATAGTAGCAGGTAAAGCCATCAGGTTGCAGATTAAGTCTGCTTCGGCGTGCTAACATTTTCCTATAAATAGAGGGCTAAGTTAGAATTGAAAATCACACCAGAAACAAGTTTTCTCTCTTTCTCTCTCTAGATTATTGAGTGTATTTTATGAGTATTTAGATACTTTGAGAGTTTCTATTCATCAGAGCAAGTTTCTTTCAGCCTTATACCGGTATTCCGACCAGAAGTACTGATATTTTGAGGTAAGGGATATTATTTTCTTCTTAATGATATTATTTTCTTCAATATCATTATGCTGAAATATTGATATGAACTTTTTATCAAATTTGGAACTTTTTGTGTCGGGGTTACTATTCACGTATACGACACTATTCACGAATACGGCACTATTCACCGAAAAATAAAATTTTTCCTTTTTGTCCAAGATGTCTATTATGGTTACTATCTTTGATTGTATCCATGTTTTGATCTTTATTTTTGAATTCTGTTTCACAATTGATTATTATGAAGTATTATTGATATTGGATAAACTGTTATACGAATCCCTAATATTTGTCCTTCTGTCTCACTGGATTCGTTTCCTTTAAAATATTTTTCATCATCCTTAGTCCTAAATGATGATACTACTGAATATCTTTGGCCTGTAGTGCAAAGATGAATGATTAACTGATGAATATCTTTGGCCCGTAGTGCAAAGATGAACAGGTGTTGAGATGAACATGACCGACTGGTGATACAAATGAATATCTTTGGCCTGTAGTGCAAAGATGAATATTTGGTTAAAGATGATTATTAATCGATGTTACAGGGATAAAATATTGATGATGGACTTTTAAATCCTAGAAGATAGTAGAATTCTTTCTCTACTTGACTCTTCTAATGGTTTGCTGTTTTCATTGCAGTTGTTGATCTAAAACTTGTTGTCGATTATTTTTTATCAAATTTTTCTCTGTTGAAGACTAATGATAATTTGTTGTATATTATCTTAGTCATAATATTCTTTACTGGGTTAGTTGAGCTCACCTTTTTCATTTTTATTCTATTTTGCTTCTCAGGAGGTGAGAGCATAGCATGATCTAGTCGGGGTATGGAGTGATGGTTCTAGAAAGATATTTTAGCAGTCCTCACTATTTCTGTAAAATAGTATTTGAATAATTATAATGAGAATTTATTTGAGTGTGGATATTGTCCAAAAGACAATATTTATATTTAAACTCACAGTATGTGTTGTCGTATTTTGTACGACAATTGTATTATTGAAGTTGTAGTTTGCTTTCTGTACTATGTATTTGGCGACTCAGAATGGGTGTTGTATACCTTTTTTGGGGGCGTCACATTTGGTCACCTAATTGCGCGCCAGTAAGGAGAAATCCTTATTGAAAAGCCCCCTCTTTCCTAGGAACGGCCTGGTTGTCAGTATTGTGATTCTGTAATATTATTTGTGAATAATTAATTATTGATTTATATGATAAGGAAAATACTCATTTTATGTGGATATAGATGGAGAAAAATTTTAATGTGACAATTGTTGAAAATTGATATTTTATCTTTTATGATAAAATAATTCATTTAAATATATTATTATATTATAATAATATAATAATGGTAATATTTTTATAATGAATGTGTGGTATATGAATAAATGAGGAGGAAGAATATTTTTGATACAAAAATTGTTTAACACATGTTTTGTGTGTTGGTGGGCCCCATTTTTTGACTGAAATTTGATTATAGCCTGTAAAATCGTCCGTATGTGAATTTCGGTCGACTTTTGCTTGGAATTTGGAAAAAATTAAACTTATAAAGTTGCATAGAATTGAATTTCCTATGAAATAGACATAAGATTTGAATTTTTCTGATAAAAGGGCTATTTATTATAAATTATTGAAGTTCAGGAATAATTGAGTTTTAAAGTTTTAAATTTTTTTTAAAAGAAAAACATTTTTAATAAGTTGGTGGGCCCCACTAATATGTAAAATGAACTGAATTCATATTTCTTGGTGTGCGTAGGAAATTTATATAAATATAATAATATTTTATTAAATTTTTTGCTTTGGTGTTCTAAATATTTTCCTATAAATAGGGTGCTTAGGTTAGAATTAAAAATCACAGTAGAAACTAAAGTTTTCTCTCTCTATATTATCGAGCGTATTTTGATACTTTGAGCGTTACTATACGGTGTAAGTTCCTTTCAGCGTTATATCTGATATTTCAGCCAGAAGTACTATTCTTTCAAGGTAAGGGATGTTATTTTTTTTATAAATGATATTATTTCTTTCAATATCATTATACTGAAATATTGGTAAGATTTTTCTTGTGAAATTTTTATCTTTTCTTGTCGGGATTACTATTCACGAGTTACTATTCATGAGTTATTATTTACTATTCACGAGTACTATTCACGAACCATGATGATTTTTTTTTCTTGTGGAATTTCTACCTTTTAGTGTCGGAGTTATTATTCATGTATACTGTAAGACCCCAACTTATTATAAACAAAATTGAATTTCCCTATTTATTATCTTGGAATAGTAAGGTGATAATTTGATATAATACTTTGGTTATGGGTGAAATGTGCAAATTTTACAAAATAAGCAAGTGGTTATAAAATAATCATTGTTGTCGGGGAATATTCGTTTGGTCGTGGAATATTCTTCTTGTCGGGAATATCCGTACGACGGAGCAGTCAATTGTGGGGCCCATAACAGAATAACTGTCGGATGAAAAAAACGACAAGTTTGACTTTTTATAAATAACGGCGTAGTTGTTACCATTAACACTGTTGGAATACCCGGTGGTTAAAATACAGTAATACGCGTTGTTGCACAGTAGCACACGATATTACACAGTATTGTTGAATTATTGATTCGTACGTAAGAATGCACTACTCAATAATTGTTACAGTAGTTACTGTTCAATATTTTATTTTATTGATTCAATAATTGCTGCGTTGATATTTTATATTATTGTTGTTTCAATAATTGTCACTGCACAGTATTTCCCATTATCAGATCAATAATTCATATTATTTGAATAATATTATTAGATAGCATTATTGGCAATGTCTAGAAAGTTCTGTCTAAGGAGAGGTTTGGTCATCTAATTGCGCGCCAGTAAGGAAAAATCCTTATTGGAAAGCCCCCTCTTTCCTGAGAATGGCCTGGTTGTCATAATTGTGATTCTGTAATATTATTTATGAGTAATTAATTATTGATTTATATGATAAGGAAATATTTATTTTATGTGGATATAAATGATGGATATATTTATTTTTATGTGGATAAAAATGAAGGAATTAATGCTGAGGTATTTTATCAGTATTTTGTCGGTGTGGAGATATTAAAAATCATCCGTTTGTGAATTTCAGATATTTTATGTTTGGAATTTAGAAAAACTTAAACTTTCAAAGTTGTAGAGAATTAAATTTTCTATAAAAACACGCGAGTTTCAAATTTTTCTGATAAGCGGGCTATTTTCTATGAATTACTGAAGTTTCGGAAAATAAAATAATTTTTATTAAATTATGGGTGGGACCCACTTTTGTTTTGTTGAAAACATGTGCTGGAAAAATGGGTTTTCAAAAGTGGAGGGCTGCTGAATTAGTCAGTGGCGTGCTTGATTTTTTTAAAATAATAATATTTTATTATTTTAGTCTCCTATGGCGTTCTAGCATTTTCCTATAAATAGACGCTTAAGTTAAAATTTAAAATCACACCAGAAACAAGTTTTCTCTCTTTCTCTCTCTATATTATCGAGCGTATTCTTGTGAGTATACTTTGAGTGTTGTTATACGGTGTAAGTTTTTGTCAGCACTATACCTGAAATTCAGTCAGAAGTACGGTTATTTTGAGGTAAGGGATATTATTTTCTTCTTAAATGATATTATTTTCTTCAATATCATTATGCTGAAATATTGATATGAATTTTTTTATCAAATTTGGAACTTTTTGTGTCGGGATTACTATTCACGTATACGACACTATTCACGAATACGACACTATTCACTGAAAAATAAAATTTTTCCTTTTTGTCCAAAATGTCTATTATGGTTACTATCTTTGATTGTATCCATGTTTTGATCTTTATTTTTGAATTCTGCTTCACAATTGATTATTATGAAGTATTATTGATCTTGGATAAACTGTTATACGAATTCCTACTATTTGTCCTTCTGTCTCACTGGATTCGTTTTCTTTAATCTATTTTTCATCATCCTCAGTCCTAAATGATGATATTACAGAATATCTTTGGCCTGTAGTGCAAAGATGAATGATTAACTGATGAATATCCTTGGCCCGTAGTGCAAGGATGAATAGGTGTTGAGATGAACATGACCGACTGGTGATACAAATGAATATCTTTGGCCTGTAGTGCAAAGATGAATATTTGATTAAAGATGGTTATTGATTGTTGTTACAGGGATAAAATATTGATGATGGACTTTTAAATCTTAGAAGATAGTAGAACTCATTCTCTACTTGACTCTTCTAATGGTTTGTTGTTTCTGCTGCAGTTGTTGATCTAAAATTTATTGTCTATTATATTTTATCAGACTTTTTCCTATTGAAGACTAATGATAATTTGTTGTATATTATCTTAGTCATAATATTCTTTACTGGGCTAGTTGAGCTCACCCTTTTCCTTTTTGTTCTATTTTTCTTCTCAGGAGGTGAGAACATAGCAGGATCGAGTCGGGGTATGGAGTAATGGTTCTAGAAAGATATTTTAGCAGTCCTCACTATTTCTGTAAAATAGTGTTTGAATAATTGTTATGAGGACTTATTTGAGTGTGGATATTGTCTAGAAGACAATATTTGTATTTAAACTCACAGTATATATTGTCGTGTTTCACACGACATTTGTATTATTGAAGTTGTAGTTTGCTTTATGTACCATGTATTTGGCGACTCAGAATGGGTGTTGTATACCTATTTTGGGGGCATCACACTCTCCTCCACATTTGTAACATACCACTGACGGTCGTTCTCCTTCCTTAACAACAGGTGCTGGTGCTGACGTCTTTCCATCATTGTTGAATCTTCTCTTCTTGAAATGTCCACTCTTATTGTCATAGCCATGATTACCACCGAAGTGATTACCATTTATGGCATGTTGATTCCCTCCACGCTTGTTGTCACCGCTTCGATGACTGCTACCATTGGTATTATCATTTTGCCGGCTGCTTTCTCTTGATTGGGTCGACTCGTTATCGCGTTCCAATAACTGAACCCTATTTACAAAATCTGAATACAAACACAGTTTATGAGAAATCAGATATTGACGTATCTCGGGTTTCAAACCTCTTAGAAACATCCGCATCATTCTCTTCTTGTTATCAAATAAGTGGGACGCAAACCGGGACAACTAGGCAAACTTGGTTTCGTATTGCGACACGGTCATGTTGTTTTGCTCCAGTTTAATGAACTCTACCTTTTTCATGTGACGAATACTTTCGAGAAAGTACTTGTCGTTGAACAGTTCTTGGAACTTCTCCCAAGTCATCTTCAGTGCGGCAGGTTGAGTACACTTTACAGATTCCCACCAGTAATCTGCCTCTACCCGCAACATAAAGGTGGCGAAGGGAACCTTTTACTCCTCGGAGCATCCCAAGACATCAAATATCTTGGTGATCTGCTTTATCCACGTCTCTGCATTAAGTGGGTTTGGCTCTCCAAAAAACTCCGATGGTCCCAGCTCCTTGAACTGCTTAGCGGTGACCATCCGAGAGTTGTCAGTATTTTCACCTGCATTGTAAGACCCCAAAATTTTATGAAATAAAAGTATTCAATTTTTCTTATAATTACTATTCAGTAAATGGTTAAATTGATAAAAGTTTAAAGTTATGGGTGAAATATGAATTTTTTCAAAATAAGCAAGTGGTTATAAAATAATCATTGTTGTCGGGGAATATTCGTTTGGTCGTGGAATATTCTTTCTGTCGGAGAATATTCGTACGACGGCGCAACTATTTGTGGGCCCCATAACGAATAACTGTCGGGTGAAGAAAAACGACAAATTTGAGTTTTTACAAATAACGGCGTAGTTGTTATCGTTAATACTGTTGAAATACCCGATGGTTAAAATACAGTAATACGCGTTATTGCACAGTAGCACACGGTATTGCACAGTATTTTTGAAATTATTGATTCTTACGTAAGAAGGCACTACTCAATAATTGTTACAGTAATTACTGTTCAATATTTTATTTTATTGATTCAATAATTGCTACGTTGAAATTTTATATTATTGTTGTTCAATAATTGCTGCTGCACAGTATTTTTCATTATCAGATCAATAATTCATATTATTTGAATAGTATTATTAGATAGCATTATTGGCAATGTCTAGAAAGTTCTGTCTAAGGAGAGGTTTGGTCATCTAATTGCGCGCTAGTAAGGAGAAATCCTTATTGGAAAGCCCCCTCTTTCCTGGGAACGGCCTGGTTGTCATAAATGTGATTCTGTAATATTATTTGTGAATAATTAATTATTGATTTATATTATAAGAAAATATTTATTTTATGTGGATATAAATGAGGGATATATTTTTGTGGTTAAAATGAAGGAGTTAATGTTGAGGTTTTTATCAGTATTTTTTTCGGAATGAAGGTATTAAAAATCAGGGTTTTTGAGATATTTTGCGGGGTTATAATTTTTAATCCGACCGTTGGATCGTAGTAATATTTGGATATGTTATACATATATAAGTTGAGTATATGTCCACAAATTTTGAACCGTTAAAAATGAATGTATGATTTGTTATGAATTTTACGAGATGACTGGTTCAGAAATTGTTAAATTTTCGGAGTTTATCATTTTGGTAGAAAATTCTAGAATTGGTGGGCCCTACTTGTGGTTGGTGAAGAAATGTGCTGAATTATATTTCAAATGTGGTGGGTGGGAATAGTAGCAGGTAAAGCCATCAGGTTGCAGGTCAAACCTACCAAAATTTTCCTATAAATAGAGGGCTAAGTTAGAATTGAAAATCACACCAAAAACATAAGCTTTCTCTCTTTCTCTCTCTATATTATGAAGTATATTTTGTGAGTTTTTAGATACTTGGTGAGTTTCTATTCATCAGTGCAAGTTTCCTTCAGCATCATATCCGATAACCAGTCAGAAGTACTGCTCTTTTGAGGTAAGGGATTGTAAGGGATAGTAAGGGATATTAAGTGATTTTAAGGGTTGTTATGATTTTCAGTTTCGTAATTTTTCTGAACTTCAAAAATTCTGGAAAAATTTGAAATGATATTTTGATGAGTTTTATTGATTGTGTCCAAAAATGGTGATTTTTGGATGTATAGATTGAGAGTTATGAATTTTATGAGAAAAGACTATTTTAAAAGTAACTGCTTATAATTTCTTGTGGTTAACTCCAAAATTGATGAAATTTTTATTGGGAGTACATGTATATGATGGAAGTATACTCTGTTAATTTCAGAATTTTTGGACAAAAGTACAATTTTTGATAAATGTCTAAATATTCGGCTATTTTGGCCATATGAAAAATAGTAAATGACTTTTAAAAATTCTGAGAAAAATATATGTTCACTATGGGACTATATTATGCTAAATCCCAGAAAAGAAATATTTTTGGAACTGATTTGGTATTTTTCATGAAAATGGTCTAGTTATGAGTAAATGAATTAAATATGTTTTGTGAAGAAAGAAAATTGGAAAATAGGATTTTATGGCTTGAGAATCCTATATGAGGTATATGCAGATTTTTGATGAGGGTTTTGGTTATTGATGATGAAATTGTAAGAGTTGGCATTTTATGATGATTAAATGCATTAATTAGTAAAGTGTAAACAATTAAAATAAATTGTTTATAAATTTAAGTAATGTTATTCTTTCAATATCATTATACCGAAATATTGGTATGGATTTTATTGTGGAATTTCTATCTTTTGTGTCGGGGTTACTATTCATGAGTTACTATTTACGATTTACTATTCATGAGTTACGAATATTACTCTTGAGATTAAAACTATATGTTGATCATATTATTTTCATATATAACATTTTTATAACCCTGATGTTGAAATTCTCTTTCACTGGAGTGTAAAGATGGGTAGATTATTGGTATGATCATGACTAGGGTTCTCTTTGGCCTGTAGTGCAAAGTTGAATTGTGACTGGTATGATCATGACCATTGAATTTATAATTGAATATCTTAAGCTTAAGTGCAAAGGTGAATTGATTAACATGGTTATAATTATTGTTTATATAAATTTTGAAATGATTATATATTTCTTTGAGATATTAATATATTTGGCCTTTAGTGCAAATATGAACTGTTGATGAATATATTTGGCCGTAGTGCAAATATGAACTGTTGAGGAATATCTTTGGCCTGTAGTGCAAAGATGAATTGTTGATGAATATCTTTGGCCCGTAGTGCAAAGATGACATGTTGTGGAATATCTTTGGCCAGTAGTGCAAAGATGAACAGATGTTGAGATAAACATGACCAACTGGTGATACAAATGAATATCTTTGGCCGTAGTGCAAAGATGGATTTATTAGTATGATTATGAACAGGAAATGTGATTTGGTATAACCATGATCTTTGATGTTTCAGGTAAAGATAGGTGATGAAAATTATCTTCGTCCTGGATGAGAAGAAAAATTTAGAATCACAATTATGATTATGAGTTATTCATATGATTGTGGAAAGGAACTGTTGATTGATGTTACAGGGGAAAAAACATTGTTGATAAATTTTTAACATGGAGAAGATAATAGACTTTATAGTCTATTTGACTCTTCTAATGGATTGCTCGTTCCGCTGCAACTATGGTTGAAATTTTTATCATTTACCATATGTTCTAAATCTCTGATTTATTATTGATGAAGGCTACTGATAATTTAATTATCTTTAGTCATGATATTCTTTACTGGGCTAGTTGTGCTCACCCTTTTGCTTCACAACTCCTTTCAGGTAATAAGAGTGTAGCTGGGTCGAGCGAGGGTAACGGGGAAATAGAACAGTGGTCTCTAGCTGTGGATGTTCTCCCGAAGCAGAATAGAAAAGTTCATTTAGTAGTTATATTTGGTGAATCCAATAGGGTAAGGTGTACCCAACGTTGGAAGGGTGGTTTGCCACTATCATACAAGATGTCTAACGACATACAACCTCGTGTCATCATAAGACAGGGATGTGCTCATCCACTTGCTGAGTATATATACGAGCACTACCTATATAATCTTGGTGTTTGTTTAAAGTATAATTCTCAATTAGAGACAGTAGAGATAATGATATGTCAAGAGAAGACTCACCATTGGGAAGAATATGATAGTAATCTTCTCGTTTTTCTTTGGGGTCTATTGGGTCAACCAAGGATAATTCTGTGGCCATATGATATCTATCATAACCTAGACGCGTGGCCTCCCATGTACGAAGGTTTCCTTGAGCACTTCCCAAAGATTCTAATTTCTAAAACAGTTTTTGACTATACCTTTATGTAAGGTGTTATTGTGAGGTGATGTCCACGGTTGGAATATGAGTCACATTTGGTATATATTTGTATCCAAACTCACAGCATATGTGTTGTTGTATTTTGCACGACAATTGTTGTAATAAAGTTGTAGTTGTTTTCTGTACCATGTATTTGACGACTCGGAATGGGTTGGGTGGAATGAACCTATTTTGGGGTCGTTACATGCATTTTGTACAGGAGCCGCCCTCGCCTGATGTTGCATGAATTGCATAAAATCTTTGAACGTCCCATCATTCATCATTTGATCGTTGTTGTTTACCTGAGAATTATTGTCTTCCTATTGCACATTATCCTGGGCATTAATCTGTGGTGACTCAACGGTCTCATGTGCTTCATTGCTTATCTCAACATTTTCGGATGCCATTTTTAAATACTGCCACAAAACAAGGGTTAATTAACATATCACATATTATCCCTATACTCCAACCGTCCAATTAAATACCAAATAAACTTAGGTAGGTCATACTAGCGAAGGAATTCCCCGTCTCTCCCCTCCTAGTTCTTGTCTCACATTTCAGCCAGGGATCATATCCCTAAGCTTTGATACCAACTGTGACAAAATTCAAATACAACTTAATTCAAATAGGTATACATCACCCATCTTGAGTCGCCAAATACATGGTATAAAATTCAAATACAACTTAATTATACAACAGTCGTGTAAAATACGACAAAACATAATTTAAGAGTTTTAATAAGAATATTGTCATCTAGACAATATTCACACTCAATGGAGTCCTCATTACATTTATTGTCACACTATTTAATAGAATAGTGAGGACTACTAATGCTATCATCTAGACCGTCACTCTGTTCCCCGACTAGTCCCGGCTACGTTCTCATTTCCTGAAGAGAACAGTGAAAGAAATGGTGTACTCAACTAGCCCAGTAAGAAATATTATTGTGACTCCCCCAAAACAGATATACATCACCCATTTTGAGTTGCCAAAACATGGCACAGAAACAACTACAACTTTATTAATGCCATTGTCGTGCAAAATACGACAACACACAAACTGTGAGTTAAAATATAAATATTGAGATCTAGATAATATCCACACTCAAATAAGTCCTTATTACAATTATTGATACACTATTTTACAAAATAGTGAGGACTGCTAAAATAACTTCTAGAACTATCATTTCACACCCCGACTAGTACTCGCTACATTCTCGCCTCTTGAGAAGAAAAATAGAACAAAAAAGAAAAAGGTGAACTCAACTAGCCCAGTAAAGAATATTATGACTAAGGTAATATAGAACAAATTATCGTTAGTCCTCAACTGAGAAAAATATAATAGAATACAATAGACAACAAATTTTAAATTAATATTCGCAGCGTAAATAATAATTCATTAGAAGAGTTAAGTAGAGAATGAAATCTACTATCTTCTATATATGAATTTAAAAGTTCATCGTCCCTATTTTATCCCTGTAACATCAATCAATATATATATCTGGAATCAAATATCCATCTTTGCATTATAGGCCAAAGATATTCATCAGTTGGTCATGTTCATCTCAACACCTGTTCATCTTTGCACTACGGACCAATGATATTCATCAAAAAATTATTTATCTTTGCACTACAGACCAAAGATATTCAGTAATATCATCATTTAAGACTGAGGATGATGAAAAATAATTTTAAGAAAACGAATCCAGTGAGATAAAAGGACAAGGATTAAGGATTCGTATTTTAGTTCATCCATGTTCAAAAATACTCCATAACAAACTATTGTGAACCAAAATTCAAGAATGAAGATTAAAACATGGATACAATCAAAGCTAGTAATCATAATAACAACTTGGACAAAGAACGAAAATTTAATTTTTCTGTGAATAATGCCGTATACGTGAATAAGGTCGTATATGTGAATAGTAACCTCAACACAAAAAGACAAAAATTTCACAAGAAAAAGCTTACCAATATTCCAGCATAATGATATTGAAAAAATAAAATCATTTATAAAAAAATAACATCCCTTACCTCGAAAAGACAGTACTTCTGACTGGAATACTTGGTATAGTGCTGAAGGAATTTGCATCGTATAGCAACACTCAAAGTATCAAAATACTCACAAAAATACGCTCGATATTATAGAGAGAGAAAATGTAAGACCACAACTTTTATAAATAAAAATGAATTTTCTATAAATATCATTTTTGAATATTATGGAGTTAATTTGATATAATGTTATAGTTGTGGGTAATATTTATACATTTTTCAAAGTACGCAAGTTGTTATATAATATTCAATTGGTCGGAGAATATTCGTTTTAACAGGAAATATTCGTACAACGGCACAATTATTGGTGGACCCCACAACAAAATTATTGTCGGATTGAGAAAACGACAAAAATATTTTATTAAAAATAACGGCGGAAGTTTTACCAATGATACTGTTGAACTACTCGGTAGTAAAAGTACAGTAATACGTGTGGTTGCATAGTAGTATTGATGCTTATGTGAGAAGTCACTCAGTTTGATTCAATTATTGTCAGTTAATAATATGAATTATTTAGCGATAATGAAGTTTTGTTTTATTCGTATTATTAACGTAATAAAACAGAAACATCTTTTTATATAAAACTGAATACTTTATTAAAGTTATTCTATAAATAGAATATATTATATTTTATTTAAAAGATTTTTCTTTAAATATGGACCGTCAGATTAAAGTAATCAATCTGGACCGTTCATGGATTAGTTACTATGCATTCTATTTTTCTATAAATAGCAGCTCATTCCTTCATTATTTCTTACGAATTCACTGAACTCTAGAGAGAGAAACTATAGAGAGAGAGAAGAAAAGTATTCTGCTACTTAACTACTTCCTTATTTTAGTTCTTCTTTAAAACGGTAAGGGGTGTTATTCTTTCTTATTCATGAAGAGAACTGTTGTTATTCCATTTCTTATTATTCTGTTGGAATAACCTGTATACGCGGTCTACCCTATACTTGGTGACATTCTTCTATTATTCTGCTGGAACATCCTGTCTGTGTGTTTTACACCGGACCTGGTTCCGTTTTTATTATTATTCTGTTGGAACATCCTGTCTGTGTGTTTTACACCGGACCTGGTTCCGTCTTGTTATTATTCTGTCGGAAAATCCTGTTTGTGCGTTTACGCCGGACCTGGTTCTATTATTTATTATTCTGTTGAAATAACCTGTCTGTACGGTCTATCGCATGCATGGTGATTTCTTTTGTTATTCCATTCTTTATTATACTCAGTTGGTTAAGTTTTGACTTCTATACTCTATGAAATTTGTGGAATATCCTTAATAATTGCGTTTCATCCAGTATCTTTTCATAAAAATATTCTTCTAAGCATTCTTGAATTTTACTCCACAAAGCAGTATCATGTTGACAATTTGGACGTTGTTAATTCTTGGATAAATTAATTCTTGAACTTGTTTTATTGAATTCTTATATCATTGTCATCATCCTCATGTTTATAAAATGTTGAAAGTCATCTGTGGCCTGTAGTGCATAGATGGACTTGGTATGATTATGACCAGGAATTATTCGGTATAATCATGACCGTAATGTTACAAATGATGTGGTAAAAGTCCTCATTGGCCCGTAGTGCATTGATGGACAGTTGTTGGCATGATTATGATCATTAATGAATACACGAATATCCTTGGCCGTAGTGAAGGGGTGATTCGATGATGTGGATTATTTTATTAAGATGAGTTCCAGCGATAACAGTGTTGAAAAACCTTTTAAATCATAAAAGATAGTATATTTTATTTTTTACTTGACTCTTTTAATGGATTGTTTGTTCCGCTGCAGTTAAACTTGATGTTCATTATATTTTATCAGTTTAACACTGTTGAAGGCTAATGATAATTTATTCTGCATTATCTTAGTCATAATATTTCTTACTGGGCTAGTTGAGCTCACCCTTTATTTCACTGTTCTCTTCAGGAAATGAGAATATAGCTGAGACGAGTCGGGGAACGGAGTGATGGACCAGATGATAGTATTAGTAGTCCTCACTATTCTATTAAATAATATGACAATAATTATAATGAGGACTCATTTTGAGTTTGTATAGTCTCTAGTAGACAATAATTGTATTCAAACTCACAGTTATGTTTTATCGTATTGTACACGACAGTTGTATTAGTAAGTTGTATTTGTACTCTGTACCATGTATCTGACGACCCAAGATGGGTGATGTATACCTAATTTTGGGGGCGTCACAGTTGGTATCAAAGCTTAGGGATATGATCCCTGGCTAAGATATGAGAATAGAACTAGGAGGGGAGAGACGGAGAATTCCTTCGCTAGTATGACCTACCTAAGTTTATTTGCATGGTATTTAATTGGTCGGTCATAATATAAGAATAATATATGACATATCAATTAGCTTTTATTTTGTGGCAGTATCTGAAAATGGCATCTGAGAATGTTGAGAATAGCAATGGAGCACAGGCGACTGTTGATTCACCACATATCAATAATCAAGATAATGTGCATCAGGAATGTGACAATCCTCATGCAAACAACAACACTGACCAGATGATGAATGATGGAATGTTCAGAAGCTTTATGCAGTTCATGCAACAGCAGGCGAGAGCGGCTCCTGTCCAAAATGTTGGTAAAAACACTGAAAACTCTCGGACGGTCACCGCTAAACAGTTCAAGGAGCTGGGACCACCGGAGTTTAAGGGAGAGCCAAAACCACTTATAGCGGAAACATGGATAAAGTAGATCACCAAGATATTTGATGTCTTGGGATGCTCCGAGGATCAAAAGGTTCCCTTTGCCGCCTTTATGTTGCGAGGAGAGGCAGATTACTGGTGGGAATCGATTAAGCGTACTCAACCTGCCGCACTGAAGATGTCTTGGGAGAAGTTCCAAGAGCTGGTCAATGACAAATACTTTTCCGAAAGTGTTCGTCACATGAAGGAGGTGGAGTTCATCAAATTGGAGCAGAATAATATGACCGTGTCGCAGTATGAGGTTAAATTTGCTGAGTTGTCCCGGTTTGTGTCCCACTTAGTGGATAATGAAGAGTGAATGACGTGAATGTTTTTGCGAGGTTTGAAACCTGAGATATGTCAATATCTTATTTCTCATAAACTGTGTTTGTATTCAGATGCTGTGAATAGGGCTCAGTTAGTGGAGCGCAATAACGAGTCAACGCAACCAAAAGAGAGCAGTCGGCAAAATGATAATACCAGTGAGAGCAGTCATTGAAGCGGTGACAACAAGCGTGGAGGGAATCAACAGGCCAGAAATGGTAACCACTTCGGTGGTAATCAGAGCCAAAACAATAAGAATGGTCATTTCAAGAAGAGGAGATTCAACAATGATGGAAAGACGTCAGCATCAGCACCCGTTGTTAAGGAAGGAGAACGACCACCTATCATATGTTTCAAATGCGGAGGGGAGGGGCACATCAGTCCAAACTGCGCGATGCCGTCTAAAGCATATTATAATTGTGGAAGAGAAGGTCATTTAGCTCGATTTTATCGTTTACCAAAAACAAGTTCAGCCAAGATGGAGACACCAAAGGCCGTCCCAGAAAAGTTAAAACCGGTAGTGCAAGGGAGAGCGTTTGTTTTGACCTCCCAGAAAGTAAGGAACCCGAATGAGGTCATCACGGGTAAGCTTATGATAAACTCTAACGAAGTCTATACTTTATTTGATACCGGTTCTACCCATTCTTTTATTTCTCCTACTTGCGCTCATCGATTAAATTTGACTCCGGAGAAATTAGACTTTGACTTATCTGTTGAAACTCCATTGGGAGAAACCTTCATTACATCCACGGTTTATAAGTCTTGTTTGGTTCAAGTTGGTACCCACACATTACCTGTCGATCTGATTTTATTAAAAATACTTGCATTTGACGTGATTCTAGGGATTGATTGGTTAACTACTCATCATGTAAAAATTGATTATTTTCGTAAGGTTGTTAGCTTTCATATTCCTAATCGACCTATTATGCGAATTAAAGCAACCAAACCATTAAAATCAATCGCTGTCATCTCAAGCCATAAAGTTATTCGTTTATTGAAAAACTGATGTCAAGCTTTCTTAGCTCATGTCACGGATCTAAACAAATATACGTCAGTTTTGAATGATATTTCTATTGTTAATAAATTTCCTGACGTATTCCCTGACGAACTTCCTGGCCTACCCCCAGAGCGTGAAATTAAATTTTGTATCGACCTTGAACCCGGTACAAAACCCATTTCCAAAGCCCCATATCAAATGGCTCCTATTGAACTTCAGGAGTTAAAGATCCAACTGCAGGAATTGTTAGACATTGGCTTTATTCGTCCTAGTACTTCTCCTTGGGGTGCTCCTGTGCTATTCGTGAAGAAGAAAGATGGAAGTATGCGACTTTGTATTGATTATCGGGAGTTGAATCATGTCACCATCAAAAATAGGTACCCATTGCCACGTATTGATGACCTGTTTGACCAGTTGCAAGGAGCACAATTCTTTTCAAAGATCGATCTTCGTTCTGGATATCATCAGCTAAAGGTTAGAACTGAGGATATTCTAAAGACGGCTTTCAGAACTCGGTACGGGCATTATGAATTCCTAGTCATGTCCTTTGGATTGACTAATGCTCCTGCTGCCTTCATGGATATGATGAACCGGGTATTCAAGGAATATTTGGATCACTTTGTGGTCGTCTTTATTGATGACATCCTTATTTATTCCAAAAGCCGTGAAGATCATGAGCAACACTTGAGGCTGGTACTCTAAAAGCTTCGTGAATACAAGCTTTATGCCAAGTTGAAGAAATGCGAGTTTTGGCTGGAGGAGGTAGCATTCCTTGGGCACGTAGTATCAAGTCGTGGAATATCTGTTGACCCGGCAAAGATTGAAGCTATTCAAAGCTGGGAGCAACCTAAATCAGTGACCGAAGTACGTAGCTTTCTTGGTTTAGCTGGTTATTATCGGAGATTCGTGGAAGAATTTTCTCGAATCGCTACTCCATTAACTCAGCTGACTCGGAAAGATACAAAGTTCGGTTGGAGGGAAAAATGTGAGAAGAGTTTTCAAGAACTCAAGAGGAGACTCATTTCAGCACCTGTTCTAACAATACCATCTGGCTCGGAGGGATTTGTCATCTACAGTGATGCTTCGAGCAAAGGGTTGGGATGCGTTCTCATGCAACATGGAAAAGTCATAGCCTATGCATCAAGACAACTCAAGGAATATGAGAGGAATTATCCTACTCATGATCTAGAGTTGGCAGCTGTTGTCTTTGCACTTAAAATTTGGAGGCATTACTTGTATGGGGAGAAGGTGGAGATCTTTACGGATCATAAAAGCCTCAAATATTTCTTCACTCAAAAGGAACTCAACATGCGACAACGACGTTGACTTGAACTGTTGAAAGATTATGATTATACCATTCAATACCATCATGAAAAAGTGAACGTGGTAGCTGATGTGACAACCCCAAAATAGGTCCATTCCATCCAACCCATTCTGAGTCGTCAAATACATGGTACAGAAAACAACTACAACTTTATTACAACAATTGTCGTGCAAAATACAACAACACATATGCTGTGAGTTTGGATACAAATATATACCAACTGTGACGTTGGACACCATCATGTATCAGCACTTCACAAAGGTACCTTACATAAAGGTATAGTCAAAAACTGTTCTAGAAATTAGAATCTTTGAGAAGTGCTCAAGGAAATCTTCGTACATGGGAGGCCACGCGTCTAGGTTATGATAGATATCATATGGCCACAGAATTATCCTTGGTTGACCCAATAGACCCCAAAGAAAAACGAGAAGATTACTATCATATTCTTCCCAATGGTGAGTCTTCTCTTGACTTATCATTATCTCCACTGTCTCTAATTGAGAATTATACTTCAAACAAACACCAAGATTATATAGGTAGTGCTTGTAGATATACTCGGCAAGTGGATGAGAACAAACCTGTCCTATGATGACACGAGGTTGTATGTCATTAGACATCTTGTATGATAGTGACAAAACACCCTTCCAACGTTGGGTTCGCCTCACCCTATTTTCTTCACCAAATATAACTACTAAATGATGACCACCGTTCTATTCCCTTATTACCCCCGCTCGACCCAGCTACACTATTATTACCTGAAAGGAATTGTGAAGCAAAAGGGTGAGCACAACTAGCTCAGTAAAGAATATCATGACTAAAGATAATTAAATTATCAATAGCCTTCATCAATAATAAATCAGAGATTTAGAACATATGGTAAATGATAAAAATTTCAACCATAGTTGCAGCGGAACGAGCAATCCATTAGAAGAGTCAAATAGACTATAAAGTCTATTATCTTCTCCATGTTAAAAATCCACCAACAATATTTTATCCATGTAACATCACTCAACAGTTCCTTTCCACAATCATATGAATAACTCATAATCATAATTGTGACTATAAATTTTTCTTCGCACCCAGGACGAAGAATATTTTCATCACCTGTCTTTACCTGAAACATCAAAGATCATGGTTATACCAAATCACAGTTCCTGTTTATAATCATACTAACAAATCCATCTTTGCACTACGGGCCAAAGATATTTATCAATAAACCATCTTTGCACTACGGGCCAAAGATATTCAACAAGTCATCTTTGCACAACGGGCCAAAGATATTCATCAACAATTCATCTTTGCACTACAGGCCAAAGATATTCATCAATATTTCATCTTTGCACTACAGGCCAAAGATATTAATATCTCAAAGAAATATATAATCATTTCAGAATTTATATAAACAATAATTATAACCATGTTGATCAATTCACCTTTGCACTTAAGCTTAAGATATTCAATTATAAATTCAATGGTCATGATCATACCAGTCACAATTCAACTTTGCACTACAGGCCAAAGAGAACCCTAGTCATGATCATACCAATAATCTACCCATCTTTACACTCCAGTGAAAGAGAATTTCAACATCAGGGTTATAAAAATGTTATATATGATGATAAAAATAATATGATCAACATATAGTTTTAATCTCAAGAGTAATATTCGTAACTCATGAATAGTAACCCCGACACAAAAGATAGAAATTCTACAATAAAATTCATACTAATATTTCGGTATAATGATATTGAAAGAATAACATTACTTAAATTTATAAACAATTTATTTTAATTGTTTACACTTTACTAATTAATGTATTTAATCATCATAAAATGCTAACTCTTATAATTTCATCATCAATAACCAAAACCCTCATCAAAAATCTGCATATACCTCATATAGGATTCTCAAGCCATAAAATCCTATTTTCCAATTTTCTTTCTTCACAAAACATATTTAATTCATTTGCTCATAACTAAACCATTTTCATAAAAAATACCAAATCAGTTCCAAAAATATTTCTTTTCTGGGATTTAGCATAATATAATCCCATAGTGAACATATATTTTTCTCAGAATTTTTAAAAGTCATTTACTATTTTTCATATGGCCAAAATAGCCGAATATTTAGACATTTATCAAAAATTGTACTTTTGTCCAAAAATTCTGAAATTTACAGAGTATACTTCTATCATATACATGTACTTCCAATAAAAATTTCATCAATTTTGGAGTTAACCACAAGGAATTATAAGCTGTTACTTCTAAAATAGTATTTTCTCATAAAATTCATAACTCTCAATCTATACATCCAAAAATCACCATTTTTGGACACAATCAAGAAAACTCATCAAAATATCATTTCAAATTTTTCCAGAATTTTTGAAGATCAGAAAAATTACGAAACTGAAAATCATAACAACCCTTAAAATCCCTTAATATCCTTTACTATCCCTTACTATCCCTTACCTCAAAAGAGCAGTACTTCTGACTGGATATCGGATATGATGCTGAAGGAAACTTGCACTAATGAATTGCAAATCACCAAGTATCTAAAAACTCACAAAATATGCTTCATAATATAGAGAGAGAAAGAGAGAAAGCTTATGTTTCTGGTGTGATTTTCAATTCTAACTTAGCCCTCTATTTATAGGAAAATTTTGGTAGGTTTGACCTGCAACCTGATGGCTTTACCTGCTACTATTCCCATCTACCACATTTGAAATATAATTCAGCACATTTCTTCACCAACCACAAGTGGGGCCCACCAATTCTAGAATTTTCCACCAAAATGATTAACTCCGAAAATTCAACAATTTCTGAACCAGTCATCTCGTAAAATTCATAATAAATCATACGTTCATTTTTAACGGTTCAAAATTTGTGGGCATATACTCAACTTATATATGTATAACATATCCAAAAATTACCACGATCCAACGGTCGGATTAAAAATTATAACCCCCACAAAATATCTCAAAAACCCTAATTTTTAATACCTCCATTCCGACAAAAATACGGATAAAAATCTCAACATTAACTCCTTCATTTTTTAACCACAAAAATATATCCCATTTATATCCACATAAAATAAATATTTTCTTATCATATGAATCAATAATTAATTATTCACAAATAATATTACAGAATCACATTTATGACAACCAGGTCGTTCCCAGGAAAGAGGGGGCTTTCCAATAAGGATTTCTCCTTACTGGCGCGCAATTAGATGACCAAACCTCTCCTTAGACAGAACTTTCTAGACATTGCCAATAATGCTATCTAATAATACTATTCAAATAATATGAATTATTGATCTGATAATGGGAAATACTATGCAGCAACAATTATTGAACAACAATAATACAAAATTTCAACGTAGCAATTATTGAATCAATAAAATAAAATATTGAACAGTAATTACTGTAACAATTATTGAGTAGTGCCTTCTTACGTAAGAATCAATAATTTCAAAAGTACTGTGCAATACCGTGTGCTACTGTGCAATAACGCGTATTACTGTATTTTAATCACCGGGTATTCTAACAGTGTTAACGGTAACAACTACGCCGTTATTTGTAAGAACTTAAATTTGTCGTTTTCTTCACCCGACAGTTATTCTGTTATGGGGCCCACAAATGGCTGCGCCGTCGTACGAATATTCCCCGACAGAAAGAATATTCCACGACCAAACGAATATTTCCCGACAACAATGATTATTTTATAACCACTTGCTTATTTTGAAAAAAAATCATATTTCACTCATAACTTTAAACTTTTATCAATTTAACCATTTACTGAATGGTAATTATAAGAAAAATTGAATACTTTTATTTCATAAAATTCGGGGTCTTACAGCTGACGCATTGAGTAAAGGATCATATGCAAGTACGAGTGCGATATTGTCAACACAAAAGCCATTTTGTGTGACTTGCAAAGGATGGAGATAGAGTTAAAGACTCCAAGGACCCATGTGATGATGGTGAATATACGAGTAGAACCAATTTTAATCGATAAAGTTAAAGCTGCTCAAGCTACAGACCTGGAGCTGATGCGTATGAGGAAGAAAGTGCAAGAAGGTGCTATGCCGGAAGCAAGAATCGATGAAGAAGAAATACTTCGAGTCAACTCCAGACTTTGTGTTCCTAACAACCCTGATTTAAAGTATGAAATCATGATGGAGGTGCACAACACACCGTTTGCAATCCATCCTGGAAGTACCAAAATGTATCATGAGCTTGGTCATACATTTTGGTGGAGCAATATGAAGAGAGAGATAGCGCTATTTATCTCAAGGTGTCTAACTTGTCAACGAGTCAAAGCGGAGCATCAAGTACCAAAAGGTCCATTGCAACCACTTGAAATTTCAGAATGGAAGTGTGAGCATATTACCATGGATTTCGTTACCGGTCTACCTAAGGTTTCTCAAGGTATTGATGCGATTTGGGTCATTGTTGATAGATTGACCAAGTCTGCTCATTTATTACCGATACGAGAAACTTATACACTTGAACGTCTTGCTCGTATGTACATAAACGAGATTGTAAGACTGCATGGTATGCCAGTATTCATAGTTTCTGATCGAGACCCAAGATTCACTTCACGATTTTGGGTTAGTTTACAAAAAGCTATGGGCACGGATTTACGATATAGTTCGGCATATCATCCTCAGACGGACGGACAATCAGAGAGAACTATTCAAACTTTAGAAGATTTATTAAGACTCTGTGCCCTTGACTTCAAGGGAAGTTGGGACAAGTTCTTACCATTGGTGGAGTTTTCCTACAACAACAGTTATCAAGCAAGTATTGGCATGGCTCCATTCGAAGCATTGTATGGAAAAAAATGTCGTTCTCTAGTATGCTGGGATGAGGTGGGTGAAGTAACGTTGTTGGGACCGGAGTTGGTACGTATGACTACAGAAAAGATTCAAACGATCCGACAAAGTATAAAAACCTCACAAGATCGACAAAAGAGTTATGCTGATCTTCATCGAAAGGACGTGGAATTTGATATAGGAGATCATGTGTTCTTACGTGTTGCTCCATGAAAAGGAGTTACGAGATTTGGAAAGAGAGGAAAGCTCAATCCTCGATTCATCAGTCCATTTTTAATCCTCGATCGAGTAGGAACTGTGGCTTATAAACTCGCTTTACCGCCAAGTATGTCTCGTGTTCATAACGTTTTTCACATATCCATGTTATGTAAATATGTGGAAGACCCGAGCCACATTATTGAGTTAGAACCGGACGAAATAGCAGAAGATTTGACGTATGAAGAAGTTCCTATTCAAATCTTGGATAAGAAGAAACATATTCTACGCTCCAAGGTTATACCTCAAGTCAAAGTTTTGTGGAGAAACCACGATGTTGAGAAAATGACTTGGGAGTTAGAATCTGAAATGAAATCAAGGTATCCTTACATCTTCGATATACCAGGTACGTACTCTAATTTCGAGGGCAAAATTTCATAAGAAGGGGATGATGTAAGATCCCAACTTCTATAAATAAAGATGAATTTTTTATAAATATCATTTTTAAATATTATGGAGTTAATTTGATATAATGTTATAGTTGTGGATAATATTTATAAATTTTACAAAGTACGCAAGTTGTTATATAATATTCGATTGGTCGGAGAATATTCGTTTTAACAGGGAATATTCGTACAACGGCACAATCATTGGTGAACCCCACAACAGAATTATTGTCGGATTGAGAAAACGACAAAAATATTTTATTAAAAATAACGGCGGAAGTTTTACCATTGATACTGTTGAACTACTCGGTAGTAAAAGTACAGTAATACGTGTGGTTGCATAGTAGCACACGGTATTGATTATTAATGCTTATGTGAGAAGTCACTCAGTTTGATTCAATTATTGTCAGTTAATAATATGAATTATTTAGCGATAATGAAGTTTTGTTTTATTCGTATTATTAACGTAATAAAACAGAAACATCTTTTTATATAAAACTGAATACTTTATTAAAGTTATTCTATAAATAGAATATATTATATTTTATTAAAAAGATTTTTCTTTAAATATGGACCGTCAGATTAAAGTAATCAATCTGGACCGTTCATGGATTAGTTACTATGCATTCTATTTTTCTATAAATAGCAGCTCATTCCTTCATTATTTCTTACGAATTCACTGAACTCTAGAGAGAGAAACTACAGAGAAAGAGAAGAAAAGTATTCTACTACTTAACTACTTCCTTATTTCAGTTCTTCTTTAAAACAGTAAGGGGTGTTATTCTTTCTTATTCATGAAGAGAACTGTTGTTATTCCATTTCTTATTATTCTATTGGAATAACCTGTATACGCGGTCTACCCTATACTTGGTGACATTCTTCTATTATTCTGTTGGAACATCCTGTCTGTGTGTTTTACACCGGACCTGGTTCCGTTTTTATTATTATTCTGTTGGAACATCCTGTCTGTGTGTTTTACACCGGACCTAGTTCCGTTTTTATTATTATTCTGTTGGAATATCATGTCTGTGTGTTTTACACCGGACCTGGTTCCGTCTTGTTATTATTCTGTCGGAATATCCTGTCTGTGCGTTTACGCCGGACCTGGTTCTATTATTTATTATTCTGTTGAAATAACCTGTCTGTGCGGTCTATCGCATGCATGGTGATTTCTTTTGTTATTCCATTCTTTATTATACTCAGTTGGTTAAGTTTTGACTTCTATACTCTATGAAATTTGTGAAATATCCTTAATAATTGTGTTTCATCCAGTATCTTTTCATAAAAATATTCTTCTAAGCATTCTTGAATTTTACTCCACAAAGCAGTATCATGTTGACAATTTGGACGTTGTTAATTCTTGGATAAATTAATTCTTGAACTTGTTTTATTGAATTCTTATATCATTGTCATCATCCTCATGTTTATAAAATGTTGAAAGTCATATGTGGCCTGTAGTGCATAGATGGACTTGGTATGATTATGACCAGGAATTATTCGGTATAATCATGACCGTAATGTTACAAATGATGTGGTAAAAGTCCTTATTGGCCCGTAGTGCATTGATGGACAGTTGTTGGCATGATTATGATCATTAATGAATACACGAATATCCTTGGCCGTAGTGAAGGGGTGATTCGATGATGTGGATTATTTTATTAAGCTGAGTCCTAGCGATAACAGTGTTGAAAAACCTTTTAAATCATAGAAGATAGTAGATTTTATTTTTTACTTGACTCTTTTAATGGATTGTTTGTTCCGCTGCAGTTAAACTTGATGTTCGTTATATTTTATCAGTTTAACACTATTGAAGGCTAATGATAATTTATTCTGCATTATCTTAGTCATAATATTTCTTACTGGGCTAGTTGAGCTCACCATTTCTTTTACTGTTCTCTTCAGGAAATGAGAATATAGCTGGGACGAGTCGGGAAACGGAGTGATGGACCAGATGATAGTATTAGTAGTCCTCACTATTCTATTAAATAGTGTGACAATAATTATAATGAGGACTCCTTTTGAGTTTGTATAGTCTCTAGTAGACAATAATTGTATTCAAACTCACAGTTATATTTTGTCATATTGTACACGATAATTGTATTAGTAAGTTATATTTGTATTCTGTACCATGTATCTGACGACACAATATGAGACCCTAGATTTTATGAATAAATATTTAATTTTTTTGAAATAATTTTTTGAATATTATGGTGTGGATTTGATATAATATTATCGTTGTGGGTATTATTTATAAATTTTACAAAGTAAGCAAGTTGTTATAAAATATTCGTTTGGTCGGAGAATATTCTTTTTATCGGGAAATATTCGTACGACGGCACAATCATTGGTGGACCCCACAACAGAAGTATAGTCGTAGTTAGAAAACGAAAAAATTATCTTTCTATAAAATAACGGCTGAGGTGCTACCGTTAAAACTGTTGAACTACCCGGTAGTAAAAGTACAGTAATACGCGTGGTTGCATAGTAGCACACGGTATTGATTATTGATGCTTACGTAAGAAGTCACTCAGCTATAATCAATTATTGCTACAGTAATTGCTGCATCATATCTCTTAAATTATTGTCATAGTATCATCTGTATAATATGTTATATTATTAAATCAATAATTGAGACGTTGTGGTAAGTTTGGTTATTTTTATGGGGGGCCATATGTCATCATCTAAGAGTCTCTTCGTCAATAGTAATTACCGTCGTCAATAGTAATTACCGTCGTCAATAGTATTTATCTTGGTCAATAGTAATTACCGTCGTCAATAGTATTTACTTTGGTCAATAGTATTTACCTTGGTCAATAGTAATTACCTTCGTCAATAGTATTTACCTTGGTCAATAGTAATTACTTTCGTCAATAGTAGTTGTCCCTTCAATATTATCAAGAGTCATTTGACCATTCGTTAAGACCAAGAGTCATTTGACTCTTCGTTAAGACCAAGAGCCACCCTCAGTTTTTCTATAAATAGAGGCCTAGGGCTTCATTATTTTTCACGAATTCACTGAACTCTAGAGAGAGAAACTATAGAGAGAAACTATAGAGTATTCTGCTACTTAACTACTTCCTTATTTCAGCTCTTCTTTAAAACGGTAAGGGGTGTTATTCTTTCTTATTCATGAGGAAAACTGTTGTTATTCCATTTCTTATTATTCTGTTGGAATAACCTGTATACGCGGTCTACCCTATACTTGGTGACATTCTTCTATTATTCTGTTGAAACATCCTGTCTGTGTGTTTTACACCGGACCTGGTTCCGTTTTTATTATTATTCTGTTGGAACATCCTGTCTGTGTGTTTTACACCGGACCTGGTTCCGTTTTTATTATTATTCTGTTGGAACATCCTGTCTGTGTGTTTTACACCGGACCTGGTTCCGTCTTTACTATTATTCTGTTGGAACATCCTGTCTGTGTGTTTTACACCGGACCTGGTTCCGTCTTTATTATTATTCTGTTGGAATATCCTGTCTGTGCGTTTTACGCCGGACCTGGTTCCATTATTTATTATTCTGTGGGAATAACCTGTCTGTGCGATCTATCGCATGCATAGTGATTTCTTTTGTTATTCTATTCTTTATTATACTCAGTTGGTTAAGTTTTAACTTCTATACTCCATGAAATTTGTGAAATATCCTTGATAATTGCGTTTCATCCAGTATCTTTTCATGAAAATATTCTTCTAAGCATTCTTGAATTTTACTCCACAAAGCAGTATCATGTTGACAATTTGGACGTTGTTAATTCTTGGATAAATTAATTCTTGAACTTGTTTTATTGAATTCTTATATCATTGTCATCATCCTCATGTTTAAAAAATGTTGAAAGTCATCCGTGGCCTGTAGTGCATAGATGGACTTGGTATGATTATGACCAGGGATTATTCGGTATAATCATGACCGTAATATTACAAATGATGTGGTAAAAGTCCTCATTGGCCCGTAGTGCATTGATGGACAGTTGTTGGCATGATCATGACCATTAATGAAGACACGAATATCCTTGGCCGTAGTGCAGGGGTGATTCGATGATATGGATTATTTTATTAAGCTGAGTTCCAGCGATCACAGTGTTGAAAAACCTTTTAAATCATAAAAGATAGTAGAGTTTATTTTCTACTTGACTCTTTTAATAGATTGCTTGTTTCGCTGCAGTTAAACTTGATATCTATTATATTTTATCAGTTTAACATTGTTGAAGACTAATGGTAATTTATTCTGCATTATCTTAGTCATAATATTTCTTACTGGGCTAATCGAGCTCACCCTTTCTTTCACCGTTCTCTTCAGAAAATGAGAATATAGCTGGGACGAGTCGGGGAACGGAGTGATGAACCAGATGATAGTATTAGTAGTCCTCACTATTCTGTGAAATAGTGTGACAATAATTGTATTGAGGACTCCTTTTGAGTTTGTATAATTTCTAGAAGATAATATTTGTATTCAAACTCACAGTTTATGTTTTGTCGTATTGTACACGACAGTTGTATAATTAAGTGGTATTTGAATTTTATACCATGTAAGTGGCGACCCAAAATGGGTGATGTATACCTAATTTTGGGGGCGTCACAGTTGGTATCAGAGCTTAGGGATATGATCCCTGGCTAAAATGTGAGAATAGAACTAGGAGAGGAGAGACGGAGAATTCCTTCGCTAATATGACCTACCTAAGTTTATTTGCATGGTATGTACGTAAATTTCGAGGGCGAAATTCCATAAGGAGGGGAGATTGTGAGACCCCAGATTTTATGAATAAATATTTAATTTTCTCGAAATAATTTTTTGAATATTATAGTGTGGATTTGATATAATATTATAGTTATGGGTATTATTTATAAATTTTGCAAAGTAAGTAAGTTGTTATAAAATATTCGTTTGGTCGGGGAATATTCGTACGACGACACAATCATTGGTGGACCCCACAACAGAAGTATAGTCGTAGTTAGAAAACGACAAAATTATCTTTCTATAAAATAACGGCTGAGGGGTGTTACCGTTAAAATTATTGAACTACCCGGTAGTAAAAGTACAGTAATGCGCGTGGTTGCATAGTAGCACACGATATTGATTATTGATGCTTACGTAAGAAGTCACTCAGCTATACTCAATTATTGCTATAGTAATTGCTGCATCATATCTCTTAAATTATTGTCATAGTATCATCTGTATAATATGTTATATTATTAAATCAATAATTGAGACGTTGTGGTAAGTTTGGTTATTTTTATGGGGGGCCATATGTCATCATCTAAGAGTCTCTTCGTCAATAGTAATTACCGTCGTCAATAGTAATTACCGTCGTCAATAGTATTTACCTTGGTCAATAGTATTTACCTTGGTCAATAGTAATTACCTTCGTCAATAGTATTTACCTTGGTCAATAGTAATTACTTTCGTCAATAGTAGTTGTCCCTTCAATATTACCAAGAGTCATTTGACCCTTCGTTAAGACCAAGAGTCATTTGACCCTTCGTTAAGACCAAAAGCCACCTTCAGTTTTTCTATAAATAGAGGCCTAGGGCTTCATTATTTTTCACGAATTCACTGAACTTTAGAGAGAGAAACTATAGAGTATTCTGCTACTTAACAACTTCCTTATTTCAGCTCTTCTTTAAAACGGTAATGGGTGTTATTCTTTCTTATTCATGAGGAGAACTGTTGTTATTCTATTTCTTATTATTCTGTTAGAATAACCTGTATACGCGGTCTACCCTATACTTGGTGACATTCTTCTATTATTCTGTTGGAACATCCTGTCTGTGTGTTTTACACCGGACCTGGTTCCGTTTTTATTATTATTCTGTTGGAGCATCCTGTCTGTGTGTTTTACACCGGACCTGGTTCCGTTTTTATTATTATTCTGTTGGAACATCCTGTCTGTGTGTTTTACACCGGACCTGGTTCCGTCTTTACTATTATTCTGTTGGAACATCCTGTCTGTGTGTTTTACACCGGACCTGGTTCCGTCTTTATTATTATTCTGTTGGAATATCTTGTCTGTGCATTTTACGCCGGACCTGGTTCCATTATTTATTATTCTGTGGGAATAACCTGTCTGTGCGGTCTATCGCATGCATAGTGATTTCTTTTGTTATTCCATTCTTTATTATACTCAGTTGGTTAAGTTTTGACTTCTATACTCCATGAAATTTGTGGAATATACTTGATAATTACGTTTCATCCAGTATCTTTTCATGAAAATATTCTTCTAAGTATTCTTGAATTTTACTCCACAAAGCAGTATCATGTTGACAATTTGGACGTTGTTAATTCTTGGATAAATTAATTCTTGAACTTGTTTCATTGAATTCTTATATCATTGTCATCATCCTCATGTTTAAAAAATGTTGAAAGTCATCTGTGGCATGTAGTGCATAGATGGACTTGGTATGATTATGACCAGGGATTATTCGGTATAATCATGACCGTAATGTTACAAATGATGTGGTAAAAGTCCTGATTGGCCCGTAGTGCATTGATGGACAGTTGTTGGCATGATCATGACCATTAATGAAGACACGAATATCCTTGGCCGTAGTGCAGGGGTGATTCAATGATATGAATTATTTTATTAAGCTGAGTTCCAGCGATCATAGTGTTGAAAAATATTTTAAATCATAAAAGATAGTAGAGTTTATTTTCTACTTGACTCTTTTAATGGATTGCTTGTTCCGCTGCAGTTAAACTTGATGTCTATTATATTTTATCAGTTTAACATTGTTGAAGACTAATGATAATTTATTCTGCATTATCTTAGTCATAATATTTCTTACTGGGCTAGTTGAGCTCACCCTTTCTTCCACTGTTCTCTTCAGGAAATGAGAATATAGCTGGGACGAGTCGGGGAACGTAGTGATGGACCAGATGATAGTATTAGTAGTCCTCACTATTCGGTGAAATAGTGTAACAATAATTGTATTGAGGACTCCTTTTGAGTTTGTATAATTTCTAGAAGATAATATTTGTATTTAAACTCACAGTTTATGTTTTGTCGTATTGTACACGATAGTTGTATAATTAAGTGGTATTTGAATTTTGTACCATGTAAGTGGCAACCCAAGATGGGTGATGTATACCTAATTTTGGGGGCGTCACACACAAGATGGGTGATGTATACCTAATTTTGGAGGCGTCACAGAAAACTTTAGTTTCTGGTGTGATTTTCAATTCTAACCTAAGTACCCTATTTATAGGAAAATGCTTAGAACACCAAAGCAGAAAATTTAATAAAATATTATTATTATTAATTAAATTCTCCTTAGCCCACCACATCAAAATCTCAGTACATTCACCCACAAAAAAACGTTTTTCATGAAAAAAATATTTTATAACCCAAAAATCAATTCATTCTCAATATTCCGGAACTTCAATAATTCATAATAAATAGCCCTTTTATAAGAAAAATTCAAATCTTCTGTCCATTCCATAGGAAATTCAATTTTTTACAACTTTATAAGTTTAAGTTTTTCCAAATTCCAAATTCCAAATTCCAAACAGAATCACAATACTGACAACCAGGCCGTTCCCAGGAAAGAGGGGCTTTCCAATAAGGATTTTTACTTACTGGCGCGTAATTAGATGACCAAACCTCTCCTTAGACAGAACTTTCTAGACATTGCCAATAATGTTATCTAATAATATTATTTAAATAATATGAATTATTGATCTGATAATGAAAAATATTGTGTAGTGGCAATTATTGAAATAACAATAATATAAAATATCAACGTATCAATTATTGAATCAATAAAATAAAATATTGAACAGTAATTACTGTAACAATTATTGAGTGGTGCTTTCTTACGTAAGAATCAATAATTGGTGCAATACCGTATGCTACTGTGCAACACCGCGTATTACTGTGTTTTAACCACCGGGTATTCCAACAGTGCTAACGGTAACAACTACGCCGTTATTTATAAAAACTTATACTTGTCGTTTTCTTAATCCAATCGCTTTCTGTTATGGAACCCACACAAGGCTGCGCCGTCGTACGAATATTCCCCGACAGTAAGAATATTCCACGACCAAACGAATATTTTTCGACAACAATGAATATTTTATAACCACTTGCTTATTTGAAATATTTATCCATTTTACCCATAACTAACCACATTAATCAATTCAACCTTTACTATTTCAAAATAATAAATAGAGGAAATTCAATTTCATTTATAATAAGTTTGGGTCTTACAATTATTACTAAGATAATGCAGAATAAATTATCATTAGCCTTCAACAATGTTAAACTGATAGAATATAATAGACAACAAGTTTAACTGCAGCGGAATAAGCAATCCATTAGAAGAGTCAAGTAGAGCATGATATCTACTATCTTGTATGATTTAAAATATTTTCATCCATTTTTATCGCTGAGACTCAACTTAATAAATAAACCACATCATCGAATCATCCCTGCACTACGGGCCAATGATATTCATTAAATCATCAATGGTCATTACTATACCGAATAATTCATGGTCATAATCATACCAAAAAAAACTGTCCATCAATGCATTACAGGCCACTGAGGACTTTTACCACATCATTTATAACATTACAGGTCATGATTATACCGAATGATCCCTAGTCATAATCATACCAAGTTCATCTATGCACGTAAGCCAAAGATGACTTTCATCACAATATAAGCATGAGGATGATGACAATGACATAATAATTGTGACGCCCCCAAAATTAGGTATACATCACCCATCTTGGGTCGTCAGATACATAGTACAAAATACAAATACAACTTACTAATACAACTGTCGTGTACAATACTACAAAACATAAACTGTGAGTTTGAATATAAATATTATCTTCTAGAGAGTATTCATACTCAAAAAGAGTCCTCATTACATTTATTAACACACCATTACATAGAATAGTGAGGACTACTAATTAATACTATCATTCGGACCATCACTCCGTTCCCCGACTTGCCCCAGTTACGTTCTCATTTCCTGAAGAGAACAGTGAAAGAAAGGGTGAGCTCAACTAGCCCAGTAAGAAATATTATGACTAAGATAATGCAGAATAAATTATCATTAGCCTTCAACAATGTTAAACTGATAAAATATAATAGACATCAAGTTTAACTGCAGCGGAACAAGCAATCCATTAAAAGAGTCAAGTAGAAAATAAACTCTACTATCTTTTATGATTTAAAAGATTTTCAACACTGTGATCGCTGAGACTCAGCTTAATAAAATAATCACATCATCGAATCACCCCTGCACTACGGCCAAGGATATTCGTATATTCATTAATGGTCATGATCATGCCAACAACTGTCCATCAATGCACTACGGGCCAATGAGGACTTTTACCACATCATTTGTAACATTACGGTCATGATTATACCGAATAATCCCTGGTCATAATCATACCAAGTCCATCTATGCACTACAGGCCACAGATGACTTTCAACATTTTATAAACATGAGGATGATGACAATGATATAAGAATTCAATAAAACAAGTTCAAGAATTAATTTATCCAAGAATTAACAACGTCCAAATTGTCAACATGATACTGCTTTGTGGAGTAAAATTCAAGAATGCTTAGAAGAATATTTTCATGAAAAGATACTGGATGAAACGCAATTATCAAGGATATTCCACAAATTTCATGGAGTATAGAAGTCAAAACTTAACCAACTGAGTACAATAAAGAATGGAATAACAAAAGAAATCACCATGCATGCGATAGACCGCACAGACAGGTTATTCCAACAGAATAATAAATAATGGAACCAGGTCCGGCGTAAACGCACAGACAGGATATTCCGACAGAATAATAAATAATGGAACCAGGTCCGGCGTAAACGCACAGACAGGATATTCCGACAGAATAATAAATAATGGAACCAGGTCCGGTGTAAAACACACAGACAGGATGTTCCAACAGAATAATAACAAGACGGAACCAGGTCCGGTGTAAAACACACAGACAGGATGTTCCAACAGAATAATAATAAAAACGGAACCAGGTCCGGTGTAAAACACACTGACAGGATGTTCCAACAGAATAATAATAAAAACGGAACCAGGTCCGGTGTAAAACACACAGACAGGATGTTCCAACAGAATAATAATAAAAACGGAACCAGGTCCGGTGTAAAACACACAGACAGGATGTTCCAACAGAATAATAGAAGAATGTCACCAAGTATAAGGTAGACCGCGTATACAGGTTATTCCAACAGAATAATAAGAAATGGAATAACAACAGTTCTCTTCATGAATAAGAAAGAATAACACCCCTTACCGTTTTAAAGAAGAGCTGAAATAAGGAAGTAGTTAAGTAGCAGAATACTCTTCTTCTCTCTCTCTATAGTTTCTCTCTATAGTTTCTCTCTCTAGAGTTCAGTGAATTCGTAAGAAATAATGAAGGAATGAGCTGCTATTTATAGAAAAATAGAATGCATAGTAACTAATCCATGAACGGTCCAGATTGATTACTTTAATCTGACGGTCCATATTTAAAGAAAAATCTTTTAAATAAAATATAATATATTCTATTTATAGAATAACTTTAATAAAGTATTATGTTTTATATAAAAAGATGTTTCTGTTTTATTACGTTAATAATACGAATAAAACAAAACGTCATTATCGCTAAATAATTCATATTATTAACTGACAATAATTGAATCAAACTGAGTGACTTCTCACATAAGCATTAATAATCAATACCGTGTGCTACTATGCAACCACACGTATTACTGTACTTTTACTACCGAGTAGTTCAACAGTAACAATGGTAAAATTTCTGCCGTTATTTTTAATAAAATATTTTTATCGTTTTCTCAATCCGACAATAATTCTGTTGTGGGGTCCACCAATGATTGTGTCGTTGTACGAATATTTCCTGTTAAAACGAATACTCCCCGACCAATCAAATATTATATAACAACTTGCGTACTTTGTAAAATTTATAAATATTACCCACAACTATAACATTATATCAAATTAACTCCATAATATTCAAAAATGATATTTATAGAAAATTCTTCTTTATTTATAAAAGTTGAGGTCTTACAACCTCCCCTTCTTATGAAATTTCGCCCTCGAAATTAGGGTACGTACCTGGTACGTACCTGGTATGAAATTTCCCAAGTCATTTCCTCAACATCGTGGTTTCTCCACAAAACTTTGACTTGAGGTATAACCTTGGAGCGTAGAATATGTTCCTTCTTATCCAAGATTTGAACAGGAACTTCTTCATACGTCAAATCTTCTGCTATTTCGTCCGGTTCTAACTCAATAATGTGGTTCGGGTCTTCCACATATTTGCGTAACATGGATATGTAAAAAACGTTATGAACACGAGACATACTTGGCGGTAAAGCGAGTCTATAAGCCACAGTTCCTACTCGATCGAGGATTAAAAATGGACCGATGAATCGAGGATTGAGCTTTCCTCTCTTTCCAAATCTCGTAACTCCTTTCCATGGAGCAACACGTAAGAACACATGATCTCCTACATCAAATTCCACGTCCTTTCGATGAAGATCAGCATAACTCTTTTGTCGATCTTGTGAGGTTTTTATACGTTGTCGGATCGTTTGAATCTTTTCTGTAGTCATACGTACCAACTCCGGTCCCAACAACGTTGCTTCACCCACCTCATCCCAGCATACTGGAGAACGACATTTTCTTCCATACAATGCTTCGAATGGAGCCATGCCAATACTTGCTTGATAACTGTTGTTGTAGGAAAACTCCACCAATGGTAAGAACTTGTCCCAACTTCCCTTGAAGTCAAAGACACAGAGTCTTAATAGATCTTCAAGAGTTTGAATAGTCCTCTCTGATTGTCCGTCCGTCTGAGGATGATATGCCGAACTAAATCGTAAATCCGTGCCCATAGCTTTTTGTAAACTAACCCAAAATCGTGAAGTGAATCTTGGGTCTCGATCAGAAACTATGGATACTGGCATACCATGCAGTCTTACAATCTCGTTTATGTACATACGAGCAAGACGTTCAAGTGTATAAGTTTCTCGTATCGGTAAGAAATGAGCAGACTTGGTCAATCTATCAACAATGACCCAAATCGCATCAATACCTTGAGAAACCCTAGGAAGACCGGTAACGAAATCCATGGTAATGTGCTCCCACTTCCATTCTGGAATTTCAAGTGGTTGCAATGGACCTTTTGGTACTTGATGCTCCGCTTTGACTCGTTGACAAGTTAGACACCTTGAGATAAACAACGCTATCTCTCTCTTCATATTGCTCCACCAAAATGTATGACGAAGATCATGATACATTTTGGTACTTCCAGGATGGATTGCAAACGGTGTGTTGTGCGCCTCCATCATGATTTCATACTTTAAATCAGGGTTGTTAGGAACACAAAGTCTGGAGTTGACTCGAAGTATTCCTTCTTCATCGATTCTTGCTTCCGGCATAGCACCTTCTTGCACTTTCTTCCTCATACGCATCAGCTCCAGGTCTGTAGCTTGAGCAGCTTTAACTTTATCGATTAAAGTCGGTTCTACTCGTATATTCGCCATCATCACATGGGTCCCTGGAGTCTTTAACTCTAT
Organism: Panax notoginseng; assembly: GCA_016801055.1. Lineage (NCBI taxonomy): Eukaryota > Viridiplantae > Streptophyta > Magnoliopsida > Apiales > Araliaceae > Panax > Panax notoginseng. The sequence goes on from CM029014.1 coordinate 18,194,072, forward strand.
CTCCATCCTTTGCAAGTCACACAAAATGGGCCTTTGTGTTGACAATATCGCACTCGTACTTGCATATGATCTTCTACTCAATGCGTCAGCTACCACGTTCGCTTTTCCAGGATGGTATTGAATGGTATGATCATAATCTTTCAACAGTTCAAGCCAACGTCGTTGTCGCATGTTGAGTTCCTTTTGAGTGAAGAAATATTTGAGGCTTTTATGATCCGTAAAGATCTCCACCTTCTCCCCATACAAGTAATGCCTCCAAATTTTAAGTGCAAAGACAACAGCTGCCAACTCTAGATCATGAGTAGGATAATTCCTCTCATATTCCTTGAGTTGTCTTGATGCATAGGCTATGACTTTTCCATGTTGCATGAGAACGCATCCCAACCCTTTGCTCGAAGCATCACTGTAGATGACAAATCCCTCCGAGCCAGATGGTATTGTTAGAACAGGTGCTGAAATGAGTCTCCTCTTGAGTTCTTGAAAACTCTGCTCACATTCTTCGCTCCAACCGAACTTTGTATCTTTCCGAGTCAGCTGAGTTAATGGAGTAGCGATTCGAGAAAATCCTTCCACGAATCTCCGATAATAACCAGCTAAACCAAGAAAGCTACGTACTTCGGTCACTGATTTAGGTTGCTCCCAGCTTTGAATAGCTTCAATCTTTGCCGGGTCAACCGATATTCCACGACTTGATACTACGTGCCCAAGGAATGCTACCTCCTCCAGCCAGAACTCGCATTTCTTCAACTTGGCATAAAGCTTGTATTCACGAAGCTTTTGGAGTACCAGCCTCAAGTGTTGCTCATGATCTTCACGGCTTTTGGAATAAATAAGGATGTCATCAATAAAGACGACCACAAAGTGATCCAAATATTCCTTGAATACCCGGTTCATCATATCCATGAAGGCAGCAGGAGCATTAGTCAATCCAAAGGACATGACTAGGAATTCATAATGCCCGTACCGAGTTCTGAAAGCCGTCTTTGGAATATCCTCAGTTCTAACCTTCAGCTGATGATATCCAGAACGAAGATCGATCTTTGAAAAGAATTGTGCTCCTTGCAACTGGTCAAACAGGTCATCAATACGTGGCAATGGGTACCTGTTTTTGATGGTGACATGATTCAACTCCCGATAATCAATACAAAGTCGCATACTTCCATCTTTCTTCTTCACGAATAGAACAGGAGCACCCCAAGGAGAAGTACTAGGACGAATAAAGCCAATGTCTAACAATTCCTGCAGTTGGATCTTTAACTCCTGAAGTTCAATAGGAGCCATTCGATATGGGGCTTTGGAAATGGGTTTTGTACCGGGTTCAAGGTCGATACAAAATTCAATTTCACGCTCTGGGGGTAGGCCAGGAAGTTCTTCAGGGAATACGTCAGGGAATTTATTAACAATAGAAATATCATTCAAAACTGACGTATTTTTGTTTAGATCCGTGACATGAGCTAAGAAAGCTTGACATCCGTTTTTCAATAAACGAATAGCTTTATGGCTTGAGATGACAGCGATTGATTTTAATGGTTTGGTTGCTTGAATTCGCATAATAGGTCGATTAGGAATATGAAAGCTAACAACCTTACGAAAACAATCAATTTTTGCATGATGAGTAGTTAACCAATCAATCCCTAGAATCACGTCAAATGCAAGTATTTTTAATGAAATAAGATCGACAGGTAATGTGTGGGTACCAACTTGAACCAAACAAGACTTATAAACCGTGGATGTAATGAAGGTTTCTCCCAATGGAGTTTCAACAGATAAGTCAAAGTCTAATTTCTCCGGAATCAAATTTAATCGATGAGCGCAAGTAGGAGAAATAAAAGAATGGGTAGAACCGGTATCAAATAAAGTATAGACTTCGTTAGAGTTTATGATAAGCTTACCCGTGATGACCTCATTCGGGTTCCTTGCTTTCTGGGAGTTCACAACAAACGCTCTCCCTTGCACAACCGGTTTTGACTTTTCTGGGACGGCCTTTGGTGCCTCCATCCTAGCTGAATTTGTCTTCGGTAAACGACAAAATCGGGCTAAATGACCTTCTCTTCCACAATTATAACATGCTTTGGACGGCATCGCGCAGTTTGGACTGATGTGCCCCTCCCCTCCGCATTTGAAACATATGATAGGTGGTCGTTCTCCTTCCTTAACGACAGGTGCTGGTGCTGACGTCTTTCCATCATTGTTGAATCTCCTCTTCTTGAAATGCCCATTCTTATTGTTTTGGCCCTGATTACCACCGAAGTGGTTACCATTTCTGGCCTGTTGATTCCCTCCACGCTTGTTGTCACCGCTTCGATGACTGCTCTCACTGGTATTATCATTTTGCCGGCTGCTCTCTTTTGGTTGCGTTGTCTCGTTATCGCGCTCCACCAACTGAGCCCTATTTACAACATCTGAATACAAACACAGTTTATGAGAAACAAGATGTTGACGTATCTCCGGCTTCAAACCTCTTAAAAACATCCGCGTCATTCTTTCTTCATTATCCACCAAGTGGGACGCAAACCGGGATAACTCCGCAAATTTTGCCTCGTACTGCGACACGGTCATATTATTCTGCTCCAATTTGATGAACTCCACCTCCTTCATGTGACGAATACTCTCGGAAAAGTATTTGTCGTTAAACAGCTCTTGGAACTTCTCCCAAGACATCTTCAGTGCGGCAGGTTGAGTACGCTTTATCGATTCCCACCAGTAATCTGCCTCTCCTCGCAACATAAAGGCGGCAAAGGGAACCTTTTGCTCCTCGGAGCAACCCAAGACATCAAATATCTTGGTGATCTGCTTTATCCATGTTTCAGCTACAAGTGGTTTGGGTTCTCCCTTAAACTCCGGTGGTCCCAGCTCCTTAAACTGTTTAGCGGTGACCGCCTGAGAGTTTCCAGTATTTCCACCTACGTTGTGGACAGGAGCCGCTTTCACCTGTTGTTGCATGAATTGCATAAAACCTCTGAACATTCCATCATTCATCATCTGGTCAGTGTTGTTGTTTGCATGAGGATTGTCACCTTCCTGATGCACATTATCCTGATTATTGATATGTGGTGAATCAACAGTCGCTGTGCTCCATTGCTATTCTCAACATTCTCAGATGCCATTTTCAGATACTGCCACAAAATAAAAGTTAATTGATATGTCATATATTATCCTTATATTATGACCGACCAATTAAATACCATGCAAATAAACTTAGGTAGGTCATACTAGCGAAGGAATTCCCCGTCTCTCCCCTCCTAGTTCTATTCTCACATCTTAGCCAGGGATCATATCCCTAAGCTCTGATACCAACTGTGACGCCCCCAAAATTAGGTATACATCACCCATCTTGGGTCGTCAGATACATAGTACAAATACAAATACAACTTACTAATACAACTGTCGTGTACAATACGACAAAACATAAACTGTGAGTTTGAATACAAATATTATCTTCTAGAGAGTATTCATACTCAAAAGGAGTCCTCATTACATTTATTAACACACCATTACATAGAATAGTGAGGACTACTAACTAATACTATCATTCGGACCATCACTCCGTTCCCCGACTTGCCCCAGCTACGTTCTCATTTCCTGAAGAGAACAGTGAAAGAAAGGGTGAGCTCAACTAGCCCAGTAAGAAATATTATGACTAAGATAATGCAGAATAAATTATCATTAGCCTTCAACAATGTTAAACTGATAAAATATAATAGACATCAAGTTTAACTGCAGCGGAACAAGCAATCCATTAAAAGAGTCAAGTAGAAAATAAACTCTACTATCTTTTATGATTTAAAAGATTTTTCCAACACTGTGATCGCTGAGACTCAGCTTAATAAAATAATCCACATCATCGAATCACCCCTGCACTACGGCCAAGGATATTCGTATATTCATTAATGGTCATGATCATGCCAACAACTGTCCATCAATGCACTACGGGCCAATGAGGACTTTTACCACATCATTTGTAACATTACGGTCATGATTATACCGAATAATCCCTGGTCATAATCATACCAAGTCCATCTATGCACTACAGGCCACAGATGACTTTCAACATTTTATAAACATGAGGATGATGACAATGATATAAGAATTCAATAAAACAAGTTTAAGAATTAATTTATCCAAGAATTAACAACATCCAAATTGTCAACATGATACTAATTTGTGGAGTAAAATTCAAAAATGCTTAGAAGAATATTTTCATGAAAAGATACTGGATGAACCGCAATTATCAAGGATATTTCACAAATTTCATGGAGTATAGAAGTCAAAACTTAACCAACTGAGTACAATAAAGAATGGAATAACAAAAGAAATCACCATGCATGCGATAGACCGCACAGACAGGTTATTCCAACAGAATAATAAATAATGGAACCAGGTCCGGCGTAAACGCACAGACAGGATATTCCGACAGAATAATAAATAATGGAACCAGGTCCGGCATAAACGCACAGACAGGATATTCCGACAGAATAATAAATAATGGAACCAGGTCCGGTGTAAAACACACAGACGGGATATTCCAACAGAATAATAACAAGACGAAACCAGGTCCGGTGTAAAACACACAGACAGGATGTTCCAACAGAATAATAATAAAAACGGAACCAGGTCCGGTGTAAAACACACAGACAGGATGTTCCAACAGAATAATAATAAAAACGGAACCAGGTCCGGTGTAAAACACACAGACAGGATGTTCCAACAGAATAATAGAAGAATGTCACTAAGTATAAGGTAGACCACGTATACAGGTTATTCCAACAGAATAATAAGAAATGGAATAACAACAGTTCTCTTCATGAATAAGAAAGAATAACACCCCTTACTGTTTTAAAGAAGAACTGAAATAAGGAAGTAGTTAAGTAGTAGAATATTTTTCTTCTCTCTCTCTATAGTTTCTCTCTCTAGAGTTCAGTGAATTCGTAAGAAATAATGAAGGAATGAGCTGCTATTTATAGAAAAATAGAATGCATAGTAACTAATCCATGAACGGTCCAGATTGATTACTTTAATCTGACGGTCCATATTTAAAGAAAAATCTTTTAAATAAAATATAATATATTCTATTTATAGAATAACTTTAATAAAGTATTCTGTTTTATATAAAAAGATGTTTCTGTTTTATTACGTTAATAATACGAATAAAACAAAACGTCATTATCGCTAAATAATTCATATTATTAACTGACAATAATTGAATCAAACTGAGTGACTTCTCACATAAGCATTAATAATCAATACCGTGTGCTACTATGCAACCACACGTATTACTGTACTTTTACTACCGAGTAGTTCAACAGTAACAATGGTAAAATTTCCGCCGTTATTTTTAATAAAATATTTTTGTCGTTTTCTCAATCCGACAATAATTCTGTTGTGGGGTCCACCAATGATTGTGTCGTTGTACGAATATTTCCTGTTAAAACGAATATTCCCCGACCAATCGAATATTATATAACAACTTGCGTACTTTGTAAAATTTATAAATATTACCCACAACTATAACATTATATCAAATTAACTCCATAATATTCAAAAATGATATTTATAGAAAATTCTTCTTTATTTATAAAAGTTGGGGTCTTACAATTATAACGTATTATGGAGATGATACTATGACAATAATTGAATCAATAATATGAGAGATATGATGCAGCAATTACTGTAGTAATAATTGAATATAACTGAGTGACTTCTCACGTAAGCATCAATAATCAATACCGTGTGCTACTATGCAACCACGGGTATTACTGTACTTTTACTACCGGGTAGTTCAACAGTTTAACGGTAAAACTTCCGCCGTTATTTTTATAAAAAGATAATTATGTCATTTTCTAACTACGACAATACTTCCGTTGTGGGGTCCATCAATGATTGTGCCGTCGTACGAATATTCCCTGTTAAAACGAATATTCCCCGACCAATCGAATATTATATAATCACTTGCTTACTTTGTAAAAATTATAAATATTACCCACAACTATAACATTATATCAAATCTACATCATAATATTCAAAAAAATATATTTTAACATAAAAGTTGGGTCTCAGGGGAAGGGCATAGGTTCAATTGAAAACCTTGATTGTAATTATGCCATTGAACATTCACCCTAGCTGGCAGGCTCTGATTTTAAATGACAATCAATGCTGAGAAGTGATGGAACAGTCATCAAAATTTTGTTTATATTTGAACAGAAGAATATTAGGTGCTTATAAAGATAAGCTGAAACTTCAAGTCTTATTGAGAGACATTCCTTCTATTGTTAAATAACATTCCTTTGTCTTTCATAAATTATTAATTGTGATTATCAACTTATGTGATCCATAGTAGCGAAATGATTATGAGCAAGCCATGGGGGAATTGACTACCTAGCGAAATCCTGTAATAGTTGATCTGGTTCTGGTCTGTTGCTGCAGAACTCCATGTGGGACTTTCTTCTGGAATAATGAAATGCTTTCACTTATCTGGGCCTTTAAATTATTATGTGCAGGCTGGAATGGGTGGAGGAACAGGCACTGGTGGTGCCCCTGTGATTGCAGGGGTTACAAAGTCAATGGGTGTTTTGACTGTTGGTATTGTCACAACCCCCTTCTCTTTTGAGGGACGAAGGAGAGCAGTTCAAGCCCAAGAAGGCATTGCAGCCTTAAGAGACAATGTCGACACACTGATTATCATTCCAAATGACAAGTTATTGACTGTTGTGTCACCATCTACCCCGGTTACAAAAGCATTCAACATGGCTGATGATATACTTAGACAAGGTGTTCGTGATATCTCTGACATAATTACGGTATGAACACCTTAACAAATTGTCAAATAAAGTACAATTTCTAGCTCTGAATATGTGATTATGCTAATAAAAACTTGAAGAAACTTAAATTGGGAAGAAGTCCTGGGCGTTTCTTTTTCTGGTTAGGTTTTAGGTGCATAAGCATCAATTGTAATTTGCTTTAATGTTTCTTTTCCCTTTATTATCCACTAATGTTGGTAACTGACTCCTCCTTCATTCTTCAAGTTTCCTTAGTATGTTTCGGCTAGCATTACGGCCGGTAATTGCAGTAGCTTTTTATTATTTATCTATTTATGTGCTTCTTGGGATTTTTTTGTGTGTATGTATGCGTATGTGTGTTTGTTTAATGGAGCTTGCGGAGAATCTCTATATATGTTGATCTCCCTTAAAATTTGCTCAATTATGAATGTCATGGTTTCATGCCACTTAGTCTTTGTTTGTGAGTTTTATTTTGGGAGGAAGGGAAGGGGAAATTGAAACTTTTTGGAGGGTTAGTGAGTATAAGATTTCTTCTTATTGTATGGTTAATGAAGTTAGTCCATGTTTGTACTTTAAAGGTTAGATTATAGCTATTTTTAACTGCTTGGCCGGTGAAAGGTATATGGCACTTGAACATAAGCTAAATAAGCCTTGGATGTGTTGCATAGACTCAGCATTTGAGGGTATCATTCCCGTCTTGACAAAACTCTATACAGTTATGGGAACGGTATGTGTGTCAGATTTGGTTTTTGTGCTTCAGTGGTGTCTGCGTTGCTGATGAGATAATACTGTTTGAAAATTTAATGGCAGAAGTGTGGCAATAGGATTTGAACTGCTGAATAAAATTAGTAAGAATAGACAAGAAAAAGAGAGGCAACAGTATCTAAACTGCAGTTCTCATGTATGGGGTACAATAGATGTTTAATTTTAGCAGCAAAGGTGGAACAGTAGAACAGCCATGAGTATGGAAGAGAAACAAAAGTTGGGGATTGGTTTGCAAAGTTTACCTCAAGAAAAGATGCCACAGCTAGTGCAGATCATAAGGAAGAGGAACTTGCAATTGGCACATGAAAGTGATAAAATTGAGCTCGATATTGAAGCACTGGACACTGAGACTCTTTGGGAGCTCGATAGATTCGTAACAAATTGGAAGAAGTTGGTGAGCAAAACAAAAAGACAAGCTCTTATGGGGAATAATTCAGCAGCTCCCACGGCCACAACCGACACTGATGAAGTATTGTTAGTCGCTTATACTTCAAATTGGCTACATTTATAGGTACTAGATTGTTTGCTAATTATGATTTTGGAATTGATACGCAGGCTCCGGTTAGTGACAGAAATGATGGGGCGAAGAAAATTAAGAAAGGAGATGGGGATGAAGATGTTGACATTGGTGATGAGATGCCAGAGAGTACCTTCCCACCTATGAGATGGTTTTTTTTTATATTAGCATCAATACTATCATGATTTAAGGTTTTCTGATGTTGTGCTCTGTTAACGCCAAGATCTTCTCCCACGTCCCAATCACGTAAGACGCTCTGATCCTGCACAGTTCAACAGGTCAACACCAAAAGCTTGACGGCCTGACCGTCGGGGGATAGCTCCGGCGTGAGAGTCAGTACAGGCGATCACAAGGTTAACAATGGAGGAAAAATGATGAATAGTGTCTGAGTGTGTATCAAAATGATAATGTTGTGTGTAGTGTTATGTTACCTCTTTTCCTTTTGTTATCTTTTTCCCATACGTTCCCCAGACCCGGTTTACTGTGCCACCCACTACCCCCTGACACATCCTCCCATCTCCGGTCCTCTCAGCCGAAAGTGTGCAGCTTATTTTCCTACCCGCTACCACTGTTATCTCCCGCCGGCAATCGGAGTCCCATCCTCATTAATGCCATGCAAACAGGTGGCAGACGTAACAGTCAACTACTGCTTTTTGTGATGATTATCGGCCAAAGATAAGATAAGTAATATCTTACGTAATGGATCAACCCCGTGACTAAGTCCAATATTATAGTCAAGTATCGAGGCCCAAGTTGTTTGACCCACTATGGTAAAGGTGATATAATTCAGAAGATAAGCCCATCCGGCCTGGCCCAGTAGGAAAAGTATTCTGGCCCAACATTGCCCCCCAGTCTTTTATTAAACAGGATGTTTAGTGGAAGACTGACTGTAAATAGCGCGAGTCCACAGGACGAAAGGGCCCATTAAGCGCCGGCCCACCTTGGATAACCCACCAAAGCCAAAATCGGACGTTACCCTTTCCTCTCCCACATCATTATCCCCAATTAATGCGCCGCCCTCGGCTCTCGTGCAAATTTTGAAAAATCACTCGCTATAAAAGCCGCTGCACATTCTCCTTGGAGGGTTCCCTGCTATTTCGAATTCATACGAGCCTATTGTCTTTTCCTCCTCAAATTTCTTCATTTTATCTGCAAATTCTCAACAAATGGCATCCCAGAACCCCGATACAAGCTCTCCCCTTCGTGTCACCCCCATCTCCACCGTGACCCCTCACTCAAATCCTGACAAAGAGGTTCCGGGCTCAAACCCCCAAATCGGTGCCGTGAGTAAGGAAGCTCCGCCCATGGAATCACTTCCCAACCCCTCTGATTTTTTCCAAAACGAGGAAGACTTTCCTCATGCCAACACCCCCTCCACCGTCAATGAAGCTGAGCTCTGCAACATTAGAGCTCGCTATCAAATACCGGATACCCACAGGGTACGGATAGCGGCCCCTCACGAAAGGATGTACCAACGTCCCGACGGCTGGATCGCCGTTCCGGCAACTTTTCTGGAGAAGGGGGTGAGGTTCCCCCTTCACGCCTTCCTGATCACCCTCCTAGGGTTTGTTGGGGTGGGGTTCGCCCAATTGGTGCCGAACTCGTACATCCATATACTGGCTTACATAGCCTTCTGCTACGAGATAGGAGTTCCTCCTGCTGTGGATTCCTTCTTTACCCTCTTCTCAGTGGGGAAATCTCGGGAGAAAGGCTTCAAGGTGCTAAGTAAGATAGCCCCTAAGCCCAATGCCAGAATCGAGAAGCGGTCTCTAATGGACACTTCCTCGAGCAACCGAGGATGGCATAATAAATGGTTCTTCGTCAACGGGCCCGAAGTCTCCTCTGTCCCTGACTGGACCACTTCTGATCGCGTCTCTGCAGACTTCGGAGATATATCCGAGGAGCGTATAAGAGAAATGACGCGCATCATAGAGAAGATACCCCAGAAGGAGTGGAGCTTCGGCCTCTTGGGCAAACAAGCCTGGTTGTATGACCACAAATTATCTCTCATTAAGCCGACTTCGATCGATCGGAAGGACTTGGATAGGTACCTTTCTGGCAAGCCTTCATCCCCTTCCACCGAAGTTCCTCAAGAAGAGTTTCCAGCCTCGGAGGCCCAGGATGCAGAAGTCTTCCGCAGATCAGAGCCTGCTGAGGAGCCTAGCCGACCTCGACAGAAGAAGAGGGCGGTTCGGAAAGTCCGGTCAAATCCTCAAGGAACTCAATCAACTTCTACAGCGAGTTTGATTGACTTGCCTGCGTCCGAGCGAATGCAAGCTCTCCGGATTAAGAAGAGGAAGACCAACGTAACTCCTCTGTCTGCCGATGAGCTTCGAGTTCCTCGTTCTGCTGCAGTTGAGCCTCCCCCCGTCATTCCCGTGGAGATCCACGTTTCAGAAGATGAGCTCGAAAACCTGAACGAGTCTCCTCTTCTGTCTCGTAAAAGGAAGCAGCCTTCCGAGGATCAACCAGCACCGCCCTCCGAACCATCAGTGCCTTCTCCGCCGAGACCCTCTTCCTCCGCCTCCCGGCGAGAAGCTGCATCTTCTCCTACTGTATGGCCGGATTTTAACGAGAACTTCCCCTTTCAGCTGTTCGACTCCTTTGTTCGGGAGACCGATGACCATCGGTTCGGAAACAGCTCGATCAGGGATTTGATCGAAGAGGGAATGAGTTACCAGGCTAAGGTGAGTTGGTCCAATTAAAATATTTAGGAATCATCTGTTTCTTCCACTAACTCATTTTAAATGTCTGCAGGCAAATGCTGTCTTCGGGAGACTTCTTCCCCGATATAGAGAGTCTGAAGCCGAAGAAGATGCGGCCAGGCGAGAGATGGCTACTATGACTTCTACTCTGGAGAGGGAGAGAAGGGCTCATGGTATCACTATCTTCAATAAAGAATGCCTTCAGAAGGACTTAAATAAGTTGAAAGAACAGCTGGAGACATCCGAGGCCACCCACCAGCTGACCGTTACTACGAACATAGACCTGGTTCGTCGGAACGAGGTTCTTGTTGGGAAGAACGAGACGATGGTGAAGACCAATAAGAGCTTGGCTATACAAGTACACGACCTTGAGGCCAGGGATCTGAGACATCTGAAGGAGCGGGCAAAACTCGAAGAGGAGCTCCGCGAACTTCGGGCTCTGAGAGACTTGGGTCCTCCTCTAACCGGAGATCTTCGGAGGGAAATTCAACAAGAGTACCGGGAGTCTGCCGAGTTGAACGAGGAGGTCATCCAAATGTTCTCGGATGGGTATGACGAATGCCGAAGCAAAGACAAGGCAAGACTCGTCGCTGCCAAGGTTGACCCGACCATCCTGGACTCTTCGGAAGGCGAAGCCGACCCGTGAAGATGATTCTCTTTTCCCTTAGCTGTTAGGATTTCTGTAAAGCCTCTATTTTGTAAACAGCATTATGTAAATAAAATATCAGCATTATTCCTTATGACTTCGGTGTATTTACTGTTTACCAACACTTCAAGCTCCTTTGCGGATTTAACTTAAACTGTTAATTAACAACTAGGCAAGTCGTATAACAGATAAGATGAAATCAAAGAACGGGGTATTCCGAACTCAACACTTAGAAAAATTTATGTAATAATAACAAAGTAAAAGAATACTTATTCGTTAACAAAGTGTGAGGTATATGCCGTGATGGGTCGGACGAAGTCTGAATGACGACGCTTGCCTACCAAGAAGGGCCTGACAAGGTCTTTAGGACCGATGACGTTCGCCTACCACGAAGGGCCTGACGAAGTCATAAGGACCACCTGCCGATGAGGCTACCATCGAATGGCCAGCGAGTCCACCCAAACCTCCTTACACCGATGACGTTCGCCTACCACGAAGGGCCTGACGAAGCCATAAGGACCACCTGCCGATGAGGCTACCATCGAATGGTCAGCGAGTCCACCCAAACCTCCTTACACCGATGACGTTCGCCTACCACGAAGGGCCTGACGAAGCCATAAGGACCACCTGCCGGTGAGGCTACCATCGAATGGTCAGCGAGTCCACCCAAACCTCCTTACACCGATGACGTTCGCCTACCACGAAGGGCCTGACGAAGCCATAAGGACCACCTGCCGATGAGGCTACCATCGAATGGTCAGCGAGTCCACCCAAACCTCCTTACACCGATGACGTTCGCCTACCACGAAGGGCCTGACGAAGCCATAAGGACCACCTGCCGATGAGGCTACCATCGAATGGTCAGCGAGTCCACCCAAGCCTCCTTACACCGATGACGTTTGATTTTACCACCCTTGGTAAAAAATAATATGGGATCCAGGATTTGACTACCACGCGGGGTATCAAATAAATTGGCTGCCATCGAATGGCCAGCGAGTCCTACCATACCCCCTTACTCCATTGTGACCTTAGGATAAATGCGAAGATCAGTTGTGAAAAAAGTGACTTTTTATTGATGATGAACGGTTATGTACAGACTCCCAGTGGACTGACTTAGTTTCTATTGAAAGTACTTTCGGAGCCTGCCTGCGTGCCACGTGTTCTTAACTTCGGATCCATCCAAAGCTTTCAGTCGATACGTCCCGGGCTTTGGTACTTCGGCCACTTCATACGGTCCTTCCCAGTTCGGCATCAACTTCCCGGTGTTCTGAGGTGTAGATGCTTCGGCCTCTCTGAGAACGAGGTCTCCCACCTCAAATCTTCGGAGCTTTACCCCTTTGTTGTAGTGCTTGGCAACTCTCCTTTGGTAGGCTGCAAGTTTAATCAAAGCCACTTCTCTGACTTCTTCCAACAGGTCCAAGTTGGCCTTTAGTCCTTCGTCATTGTAGATCTCCCTGAATTGACTAACTCGAAGACTTGGAGATCCGATCTCAACTGGGACCAGGGCATCAGTGCCGTAGGCCAGTCTGAAAGGCGAGTCTCCTGTTGTTGTCCTCGGTGTAGTCCTGTAAGCCCACAATACGCTGAGCAGCTCCTCCGGCCATCTTCCTTTGGCTTCGTCCAGTCTGCGCTTGATCCCGTTTAGAAGTGTTCTGTTAGTCACCTCGACCTGCCCATTTGACTGTGGATGAGCCACTGAAGTCTTCCTGTGCTGGACTCCCAGTTCCTTCAAAAAGCCTTCAAATTTTGATCCCACAAACTGGCGTCCGTTGTCTGATATCACCACTTGAGGGATCCCGAAGCGAAACACTACGGATTCTTTCATAAATTTCAGACACTCATGTTCCGTTATCAACCGAAGTGGTTTCGCCTCGACCCATTTGGTCATATAATCGATGGCGACGATGACGAAACTAACCTGCCCTTTAGCCTTCGGTAACGGACCCAATATATCAACCCCCCAGACAGCGAAGGGTATAGGAGATAGAATCGAATATAGCTCTTCCGGTGGCTGATGTGGGATCGGACTGTTGAGCTGGCACTTCTCGCATTTCTTGACGTATTCAGTTGCTTCCTTGAAGATCGTTGGCCAGTAGTATCCTTGCCGGAGAACTTTGTATGCCAGTGACTTGGCAGCCATATGGTCGCCGCAGATGCCCTCGTGAACCTCCCGAAGAGCATAATCAGCTTCGGATGGAGTCAAACACTTTAGCAGCGGAGACGAGAAGGCCCTTCGGAATAGATCCCCATCTATCAGAACGAAATTAGCACTCTTGTACTTGATTTTCTTGGCTAGCATCTGATCTGAAGGTAGAACGCCGTCTGCTAAATATTCCAGGTATGGGGTCAGCCAACAGTTGGTTCGATCAACACACATTACCGATTCATGATGAACACTAGGATGTTGCAGAATTTCCAAATATACTGATCCATCAAAAACATTAACATCCGTAGTGGCTAACTTGGAGAGTGCATCGGCGATGGAATTGCCATTACGTTCGACCCCCTGGAATTCGTAGAACTGGAAATACTGAAGCCGTTCTTTCAATTCTGCCAAGTACTTAATCATTCGATGACCTCGGGCTTCATATTCCCCGGAGACTTGTTTAACGACTAACTGAGAGTCGCTAAAGATAACTATTCTTTGCACTTCAAGACTCTTAGCTAGTCGTAAACCCGCCAACACTGCTTCGTACTCTGCCTCGTTGTTCGTTGCTTTAAACTGAAATCTGATGGCCTGTTGCACCTTGAATCCCTCCGGACTAGTCAGAATAATCCCTGCTCCGCTGACGTCTACGGTAGAGGACCCATCTGCATACAGCGTCCACGAACCCTGTTTCTGCTGAAGAGCCGCCACTATGCTGTCAGATCCTCCAGCTTCTGCTACATCCTCATCAGCTTCAGAAAACGAACACTCGACCACAAAATCAGCCAAGGCCTGCCCCTTGATGGCAGTTCGAGGATGATATTCAACGAAGAACTGAGATAGCTCCATCGTCCACGCAGCTAATCTCCCCGATACCTCAGGTTTGCCCATAATTTTCTTCAACGGCTGATCTGTGTATATTATTACCAATCTACCCTGGAAGTATTGCCTGAGCTTTCTACTAGCAGTTATTAAAGCAAAAGCAAACTTTTCAATATTTGGGTACCTTGTTTCGGCATCCCGAAGGACATGACTTACATAATAAACCGGGTGCTGCTTACCCCCAACCTCGCGCACCAAAACTGCTCCTACTGCCAACGAACTAGCTGCTAAGTACAAATATAAGGGCTCAGCAGGAGCGGGCTTCACCAACAGAGGCGCCGAAGATAAGTAGGACTTGATGCTCTGGAAGGCGTCTTCGCATTCCGAAGTCCATCGGAACGTCTTGGCATTCTTCGGCCCTTTCAACGTGTCAAAAAATGGCAAACACCTTTCTGCCGATTTGGACATAAACCTCCTCAAAGCTGCAATCCTTCCAGTCAGACGCTGAACGTCTTTAAACGACTGAGGAGTCTTCATGTCCAAAATCGCTTTAATCTTCTCTGGATTGGCTTCAATTCCCCTTTGACTGACCAGGTAACCCAGAAATTTGCCAGCCCCTAACCCGAAGGTGCACTTGGTAGGATTCAGTCGCAAATTGTGGTGACGGACTGTCTGAAAGCATTCCTCCAGGTCATCCAGATGTTTGTGCACCAATATGCTTTTAACGATCATGTCATCCACATATACCTCCATATTTTTGCCCAACTGACGTCTGAAAACAAAGTTCATCATCCTCTGGTAAGTGGCTCCGGCGTTGATGAGGCCGAAGGTCATTTTCTTGTAGGCGTATACCGATCGATGCGTAATAAATGCCGTCTTCGGTATGTCCTCTTTACACATGGAGATTTGATGATAACCAGAGAATGCATCCATGAAGCTCAACAAGGCATACCCCGAAGTTGCATCGATGAGCTGGTCAATATGGGGTAATGGATAGAAGTCTTTCGGACAAGCCTTATTCAGATCCGTGTAGTCAATGCAGACCCGCCATTTCCCGTTCTGCTTCTGGACCAGTACCACGTTTGCCATCCATTGCGGATAATCGATCTCGAAGATGAAGTCAGCAGCCAGCAGCTTCGCAATTTCTTCATCGATGATCCTCTGGCGCTCGGGCGCGAAGATCCTCCTCTTTTGCCGAACCGGCTTCTTCGACGGATCTACCTCTAGCCGATGCTCAGCAATATCCCTGCTCACTCCCGGCATGTCCTGAGGCTCCCAGGCGAAGATGTCAACATAGCACTGTAGGAGTTCAATGAGGTTCTTTCTGAGAGGTTCTGGTAGACCTGAACCTATTTTCACTGTCTTGTTAGCTTTGCCCGGGATGAGTTCAATCTCCTCTGTCTCTTCGGCTGGCACGACCAATGGTTCTGAGCTGCTTTCCGTGAAAGGCTCAATCTCTATCGCCATGGCCTGTTTTTGCTTCGATACTCCTACTCCCGAAGTGATCACGGCATTTCTATAACACCTTCTGGCCAGATCCAGATCTCCTTTTACCTCCCCAACACCATGAGCCGTAGGAAATTTGATTTTGAAATGAGGGATAGAGGTTATAGCTTGTAAAGCAATCAAAGTGGGTCTCCCCAAAATAGCATTATAGGCAGAATCTACATTCACTATGTAAAATTTGCAAGTGATTTCTACCTGTTGGGGGGCTGTTCCGAAGATAACTGGCAGCTCAATGGTTCCAGCCACTTTGACCGGATCGTTACTGAAGCCGTATAAAGGGGCCTCCTGCCCGATCTCCATCTTCTGCCCATCAAGATGCATCCTCTGATAAGCATGAGCATATAGGATATCCACGGAAGACCCGTTGTCGATCATCATGCGTTTCATGTCCACCGAACCCACTTGTGCTGTCACGACCAATGATCCCTCATGTGGTTCGATGGTTTCCGAAGGGTAATCCTCATCGGTAAAGGCAATTACATTACCCGGGAAGGGTCTGTCAGGCTTCGGGTGAGTACCCGCCACCGACATTACCGAATCCAGATAGCCTCGGCGCTTCTTCCCAACAAGCTTACCTGAAGTGCCCCCAGTGATGACATCAATTACTTGCCTTGCGGGCTGTTCGGGAGCAGGGAACACTGGTTGAATTGGTTGGGCTGCCTGAACGGGTCCTTGATTCTGCTGCCGGCTCGCTCGGGCGGCCACATAATGAACTAACGTCCCGTCCTGCACCTTCCTCTCGATAAAATCTTTCAGGCTCGCACAGTCGTTTGTATCGTGACCCGAGGCTTGATGATAGTCACAATACTTGCGAGAATTCCCTTTCCCGGGCTTAAAGTTATCTCGAGGTGGCTCGAAAATAGGTTGATTCTTAATCTGCTCCAAGATAACAGCCCTGTCGGCGTTGAGCGCGGTATATGTCCTGTTTACTCTCTGAGAGGGGGCGGACAAGCGTTCTCCACCTTGCCTCCAATTGTTACTGTATTTCTTTGATTTGCCGTCGCGACGGCCTCTATCTCCTTCATTTCTACCCTGGTCACCCTCTGGTCTGTCCTGATCTGTCTCTTTAAATCGCTCTGAAGAGGGGCGTTTGAGGCTATTCATGGCCTCTTCTACCACAATATAGCCTTCTGCTTTGTCGAAGGCTTCGGCGAGACTCTTCGGGTGGTGAAACATCAACTTCTTCACCAACTTTTCCGATTTGACCAGATCTAATCCGTTCTGAAACAGTCCCACAGCCTGTAGATCGTTCAGCTCTGTTACTTGGCCGACTGCTTCACGGAATCGCTTCACATATTGGCCCAAAGACTCATTCGAGAACTGCCGAACTTGAGCCAATGATCCAGTTGGTTTCCCTCTCCTTCTGTTGCTCCCGAAGCGGGCGTGGAACTGACTGCACATATCCGCCCAGGATGAGATCGAATCTGAAGGCAAAGTCCCCATCCACTGTCTGGCATCCTTTCGGAGTGTCGTGACAAAAGTATGACACTTAGCAGCATCGCTAAAGTCATAATAATCCATCAGTCGGTCGAACGCCTGACTGTGGTCGTAAGGATCCCCCGATCCGTCATAGCTTTCAATGTGAGGTAACCTCTTGGTGGGGTCAGCCTTTTCTCTCAGAATCTCCGCGGAAAAAGGGGATGCCTTCTTTCCCGAAGTCTCCTTCACTTTCTGCACCTCGGCAAGCTGCCTCCGAAGCTCCTTCACTTCCTTCACTAGATAATCCATGCCCTCGGGTTGGGACGATACTTCTTTTTCCGGTGACCCTTCCTTCTTCTGGGTGGACCGGTGCTTTACAATAGAATCCCCAACTTTCGAGGGGGTTTTCTGAGGATGGCGGTCCCCAGAGTGTCGTGCCCTCGGTGGATTTTCGGGCGTATGACCTCTCGATCTGCTTCGTCTCGGTGTCCGGCTGCTGCGGTGGGAGTGCGCAACAACGAGCGCCCCCTTAGTATTCTCCGGAGTATGTTCTCTGGATCGACCTCTTCGTTCGCTTCGACTCAGCTCCTTATAACCGACAGGGAGATGTGTCCTCTTCGATCTTTGAGGAGTAGGGCTCCTGGATCTTCTTCTTTCCCGAGGTCGATCCTGATTTTCACGCTCGGAACGAGCAAGCTCCTTTCCGCTCCGATGCCCCCGTTCTTCAGACTGGACATAGCTGGAGGCTTCGTCTCTTAATTCTGCCATTCGGGTCATCTGCTCAGCTATATCCCGCCGTTGCTTCACAAGCGCCTCCATTGCCCTATCAGCTTCATCTGCCATCTTAGCCAAGCGGGTAGCCTTTTCGTCTTGGTTGTCCCGGTATCGAGCGCTAGGCGAGGCGCCTTCTACTCGTTTCCGGCCATGACCGCCCCCTTTCTCTGCTGTAAAAATTAGATGCCGCTTGGCTTTGTTCACAGCTCTCGGACGAGAATCTCTATGCGATTGTTTGGACGCCGTGCTGGCATGAACACTTAATGTAGGCCCCAAACGGTCCTTCACAGATACTCGCGGTACCGATTCACTGGTAGCCCTCGGCTGTCCCTCAGGTGTAGGTGTTCTACTTTTCCCCATAAAATTCGACGTAGAACGACCACAATGTGTGATTGAAAAATACTCAGGACACTAGAAAAAAGCCCTCCTTCTAGCGCCAATGTTAACGCCAAGATCTTCTCCCACGTCCCAATCACGTAAGACGCTCTGATCCTGCACAGTTCAACAGGTCAACACCAAAAGCTTGACGGCCTGACCGTCGGGGGATAGCTCCGGCGTGAGAGTCAGTACAGGCGATCACAAGGTTAACAATGGAGGAAAAATGATGAATAGTGTCTGAGTGTGTATCAAAATGATAATGTTGTGTGTAGTGTTATGTTACCTCTTTTCCTTTTGTTATCTTTTTCCCATACGTTCCCCAGACCCGGTTTACTGTGCCACCCACTACCCCCTGACACATCCTCCCATCTCCGGTCCTCTCAGCCGAAAGTGTGCAGCTTATTTTCCTACCCGCTACCACTGTTATCTCCCGCCGGCAATCGGAGTCCCATCCTCATTAATGCCATGCAGACAGGTGGCAGACGTAACAGTCAACTACTGCTTTTTGTGATGATTATCGGCCAAAGATAAGATAAGTAATATCTTACGTAATGGATCAACTGTTAATGCACCTTTTCTGTTTTAATCAATTTGGGAACTAATTTAGACCCATTAATTGATTGAATTTATATTAAATTAAAAGTGCATTTGATAGTCCTATCAAAAGGAGATTAATAGAGAGTAATATATGATTTAAGTAGAAATTATATATTGTGTTTTAATTGTATCCAAAGTGGAGAATATGAAAAGGTTCATTGTTGTTTAAGAAAACTATTTTCTTTAAGTCCCACATTGAGTAGGAATAAAACTATTTAATACTTTATAAGTATATGTGGAATAGTTTAATTCACTAGTGGTACTAAAGGAAAGGCTTGGAGTTGGTCACAATGACGTGGTGCAAAGCACCACCCGCCCGCGCCCGCGTCCCGCGACCCGGGAACCGTGGTGCGGGTTCGGGTCGCAAAGTCGCATTGGCGCTTTAGGCGCACTTTGCACTTTGCACTTCGCGCGTCGTCGCTAGGAGCCTCGCCCGAGCCAAGAGTCTCTTTTTAGCATTGAACCAGAATTAATAAACTTCATTAATGGTTAAACAGTTTTTTGTTTAATCATTATGGGATGCAAAACTGATATGTGATTATTATATCATTTATTTTGCAAATGATTCTTTAATCACATTTCAGTTATGAAACTGAATAGTCTTCATCTTCTTCCTTCTATCATCTTTACACAGTAGCATATATTGAGGTTCAAAGTGAGTTGCTATTGCTAAGAACTAGTACAGACTTGACATATATCTTGGAGGTGAATTGCTAGTAGCCTTTAGCAAACCTTAGTGGTAAGGGGCAATAAACACCTTAAGGACAGGGAATACCCGTGTCAAATCCTTGTTACATTCTCTTAATCTGTATTCATTATATTTTTCATCAACCCCGTGACTAAGTCCAATATTATAGTCAAGTATCGAGGCCCAAGTTGTTTGACCCACTATGGTAAAGGTGATATAATTCAGAAGATAAGCCCATCCGGCCTGGCCCAGTAGGAAAAGTATTCTGGCCCAACATGCTCGAAAGAATTTGTGCTATATATTCTATACCCTTCATTCCATAAAAATAGTCTGTTTTGATTTTTCATAGTCAATTTGTGAAATCCTAAAATTAAATATTGATATTAATTCATTTGATATCGATTAATACATTTTTTATTACTATAAACTATCTAAAAATTAATATTAAGTACAATATTTGTTGTTTTCAAAAGTTATATGCACCACATTAATTTAACTTTAGAATTTGTGAAGAATTAACGTCTAAAAGTCAAAATGGGACTCTTTGCATGGAATGAAAGTAGAAATATTTTTTTCTCTACTAGAGTTGTACGAGTACACATTATAGACTACCTTAGATTTGTTTCACTTTTAACCATTTTGTCATTTATAAACTATCACTTCATCTTAACTTGAGCCTGAATAGTCCAGGGGGCATAAAAGTATTTGGAGTTTGTTGGCAGAGTAATGGATTGTCTTGTTTTGTGATGAAACTCTAGCAGGGAGAAGTTTGTGTAATACATGATTATGTTGGATAATTCTATGCAGTGTTTTAAATTACAAGTGTTTTCACTGCCACTTTTGCCACTACTTCGATTTCCACCTACAGTTGGTTTTATGGTGGAATAATCTCAAAAAACAATTAGAGATATGGCTCAAGAGGGTGGAAGGATGATTGTTAGCCTTATCGTGGTAATTGGTTCTTTCGTTCTGGAGATGTCTTTTGGAAAGTTTGTGCAACTAATTATGGTGTTTGGGTGTGAAGTTGAGTGAGAATGAGGGGGGAAATATACAGTTGATTAGGGCTTATTTTGGTGTAGATTGAGGATGCTCTCTCTCTCTCTCACACACACACAGAGATTAGAAGTCTAGAAGTAAATGATTTGCTGAGAATTTCTACATATGAATAAGCATGCTTGTAAGTAATGCATTAATGGATTCTTTTTATAGGTTCCCTTGTATGTGGTGACAAAGATGGCATCAATCTAAAGATCTTCCTTCTTCGTTCCATCAACCGATGGTTATGCTCAGGCTGCCTTACGCTGGATAGGCTATGAGCCACGATGCACACCTTACTGGCCCCACTATATCTTGTGGGATTTGCTGTACTTATTACCCGAGTCTGCTGTTGATGCATGGCGCCTGCACTTCTGCCTTGCAATTCGAAAGAGGGGTCAACTCAAAGACACCAGGAAAAAGGAGTAAAAGCTCTCTATCTCTCTCCCGGTTCACTCCCTTTCCTCGCCTCACCTTCTCAAATGTCTCAGTGTTATTGGGTATAGGAAGTAGTTTTAATATACGAGAATGTAAACGATCATGAATTAAGTATTTTTACTTAATGTTCTTATTAAGTAGCATAATAATCTAGGCTATGTTAATATTTGGACATCTGTTGCTAAAAGTAGTAGCTACATTAGGAGCAAGCTTATTGTTACATGCTACTTAATAAGTTGAGGTCACTTACTTTGTCACTAGTCACATACTTAGAGTGTAATGCACAGACCGGTAAATTTACACCGTTATCCCCTACAATGTATATTCATTTATTTTTGTGTGTAAAATTTGATCATCGCACAACAATCTACCATCTTTTTATTATATTTTAATTTATTAATTGTACGTACACATTTATTATTAAAAAATTGAATAATCTCGCCGCAACGCGCGGGTTTGTATCTAGTATATTACTGTTTTACAGTTCCACGTTAGAGGGTGAAAAGTAAAAACTCGCATATTATTATTTTATTTTATCATATACGGTTTTACGTTAGTTGCATTAATTCATACTCGAAATATGTCGATATATAAATTATTTTCCTTTAAATAATAAAAATAAGAAATTTTTATTTTCATAAAAAATTTTGATAAAATATCTTATTCAGTTATTATTATTTTTTTGATTCATAAAAAAAGTTTATTTCTAAAATTTGTGAATATAAAGATATATTTTTATTACATGTATATACTAGTGTGGTATGATAATAAAATTATATTAAAAAGCTTAGCATATTATTCATTTTATATTATTATCATTAAAAAGTACTTTTATTTTGTTGAGCAAAATCATATTTATAAATAAGGAACAAAAATCTTTTTATAATAAATGAAACTCCCTTTTTTTATGAATTAGAATGAATATTTTTGCGTTGATAAAAAAATAGAGCGAGAAAGGTTTTCATTGTTAATAGACATGACGAGAGTATGGTCGTAAATATAGTCCGAAATTCGCAATCGGATCGCGAGTATTATTTGTATACACATCAAAACGAATATTATTGGTATTCGTATCCGTCTAAAGCGTGTGTGTATATATATATATAGAACATAGATAAATGTAGACACTCTTTGCGACGTTTATGAAGAGTAAATTTATAAAATGAGCAAATAGTTCGGGATTGATTCGTACTCGCTTGATTAAAAGTTTAATTCGAGCTCGACCCGAAATATAAATGAGTCAAATACCTGTAAATTTTAAAGTTCGATAAATTATTCGAATATCCTCAAATTATCATTTTCTATTGACACTCAAATCATATTCGTTCGAAAAGTTCAAACTGCTCTGGCTCGACTTGGAATCGTGTTCGACTCGGTAACTAAATGAGCGTCAATCAAACCTTATTTTATACTCGATAAATTTTATGAACCAAATCTGAACAACTCAATAATCAATTCGTTTACGTCCTTAACGAATGGATTGAGAGCTGGGGCCCACACAAGAATTGCCCACATGAGGGATAGGATATATCATCCGCCCATCTTTTTTCTATATTTGGCACAAAACGTAACAAACTTTTGAACCAAACCATTCTAGCAAATTCCAGGGCCGGCTTATTCAGGCTGCAATATGTATTGATTGTAAAAAAAAAGAGAAAAAAAAAAAAAGAAGTGGCCTGGGATAAACTGGCGGTTGCTCATCAATTTTAGAATATTATTAAAATTTTAGATTGCGACCTCTTAATTCAAATTTGGTTATATTTGTTTGTCATATGTTTGTTGGACCAGTTATTCACATGTTTATCAGTCAAAGTAACACTTATCATATATACATTTTTATTGTTTATGTCGTGCATGCAAAGATTATGTAGAAACTTCATTACAACAAGCTTCATAACCAGCGCAAAATGTATAGACAGCAGTGGAACCAGAACAAAAGTTGATGGGGGTCAAAATTTAAATGCGGTTATTGAAGGTTCGGAGCAGCGACGTGTAGGTTAATTCGAGATCTATTAAATCAAAAGTTTAATATATTAGATAAAGTATTAGCTATATTTTATATATTAATGTGTTCTTAAACACTAATTGAAAAGAATTTAAAAAGTTTTAGAATGTAAGGAGTACATTTTCTTAAAAAACCTTTTGCCTTTGTATTTTCTCTTGGAGGTTAATTGAAAGAGAATTGTTAAATTCACAATATTTTTTTATTATTTCTACAATAAAAGTGTCATTGTAGATGTATAATGACGGTAAAAATCGTCGCTACAGGATCTATAGTGACACTTTTATTGTGAAAATAATATTTTTTGTTGTGAACTTAACAATTTCCTAATTGAAAAGAATGGAAGGATTTTATTTTCTTAAAAAATTATTTTGCCTTTTAAAGCAAGGTTTTTAAATTCGGACCGTTCGAACCGAGAAAAGTATTGAGTTGATGGTTTATTGGTCTAATCAATGGTCGAACCATTATTGACTCACTAACATCATTAATATGTAATAAATAATAAATAATTAAATATATTAATTGTTATATATTTTATATAATAATTAATAAATATGTAAATTAATTAATTTATCTATAAAGAAACTAAATTTATTTATACAATATTTATTTCATATAGTTTAAATAAATACTAAATCTATATTGATAAGTCATAACCCTCTTTCTCTTGCTTCAATTATATTACTTTTGATAATGAAAGGTTAGATTATACTCCATCACTACTTTCCCCTTTCCGTATACCGACTTCAAATAACAACAGAGAAAACAAATATCCAACCATTTTGTACTATCAGTTGCTTTCTCTTTCCATCGATCAAGCATCCTTCCATCAAGCTCAAAGGCAATCTCAGAATATAGGAATTGAAGGGGCCACTGAGCAATCTATCTCCAATAGATTATAGATCTATTGTAATTTTAGAGAAGAAACCCCAAGAAATAAGAACATCGAACGACGGTAGAGGTAGGGGCAGGTCGCAGGCGGCTGCGGCAGGCGGCAGGCGGTAAGCGGCAGTAAACTTCATCCTAGGGGGGTCATATGCCCCCCCTCGACCCGCCCTGGTTCCGCCTCTGTGTATAGATAAATTTATAACAAGCATGATGAACCGAGTTGAGCTGAGTATTGAGTTGCTCATATTTAATTCACAAAAATTATCAAGTATAAAATAAGGTTTGATTGAGGCTCATTTAGCTATCGAGTCGAGCACGATCCCGAATCGAGCCCGAGCAGTTTGAACTTTTCGAACGAATATGATCCGAGTATCAATACAAAATTACAATTTAGGAGGTTCGAGTAATTTATCGAATTTTAAAATTTATTTATATTTGACTCATTTATATTTTGAGTCGAGCTCGAATCGAACTTTTAGTCGAGCTAGTACGAATCGATCCCGAATTATTTGCTCATTTTACAGTCTTACTAACCCTATAAGATATACTAGACCTGATAAAATATGGTTATGGGTTGGTTTTTGTTTACAAAATATGATTATGATTTTATTTAAGAACTAAAACCATATTAACTATTTTTAATATGGGTTGTGTGGGTTGGAAACATATAGTTATGGTTCAAATATAGGTCGGCCCATATTTTAAATTTTAAACTTACATTTATTATAATTCAATTAAATAAATTATTATTAGATATATCATGTATACATAATCACTAAACATTATATTTTTTTATACATAATCACTGAATATACATTTTTTTAGGGTGAGAGTATAATAATTGTGACGCCCCCAAAATTAGGTATACATCACCCATCTTGGGTCGTCAGATACATAGTACAGAATACAAATACAACTGATTAATACATCTGTCGTGTACAATACGACAAAACATAAACTGTGAGTTTGAATACAAATATTATCTTCTAGAGAGTATTCATACTCAAAAGGAGTCCTCATTACATTTATTAACACACCATTACATAGAATAGTGAGGACTACTAACTAATACTATCATTCGGACCATCACTCCGTACCCCGACTTGTCCCAGCTACGTTCTCATTTCCTGAAGAGAACAGTGAAAGAAAGGGTGAGCTCAACTAGCCCAGTAAGAAATATTATGACTAAGATAATGCAGAATAAATTATCATTAGCCTTCAACAATGTTAAACTGATAAAATATAATAGACATCAAGTTTAACTGTAGCGGAACAAGCAATCCATTAAAAGAGTCAAGTAGAAAATAAACTCTACTATCTTTTATGATTTAAAAAGTTTTTCAACACTGTGATCGCTGAGACTCAGCTTAATAAAATAATCCACATCATCGAATCACCCCTGCACTACGGCCAAGGATATTCGTGTATTCATTAATGGTCATGATCATGCCAACAACTGTCCATCAATGCACTACGGGCCAATGAGGACTTTTACCACATCATTTGTAACATTACGGTCATGATTATACCGAATAATCCCTGGTCATAATCATACCAAGTCCATCTATGCACTACAGGCCACAGATGACTTTCAACATTTTATAAACATGAGGATGATGACAATGATATAAGAATTCAATAAAACAAGTTCAAGAATTAATTTATCCAGGAATTAACAACGTCCAAATTGTCAACATGATACTGCATTGTGGAGTAAAATTCAAGAATGCTTAGAAGAATATTTTCTTGAAAAGATACTGGATGAAACGCAACTATCAAGGATATTCCACAAATTTCATGGAGTATAGAAGTCAAAACTTAACCAACTGAGTATAATAAAGAATGGAATAACAAAAGAAATCACCATGCATGCGATAGACCGCACAGACAGGTTATTCCAACAGAATAATAAATAATGGAACCAGGTCCGGCGTAAACGCACAGACAGGATATTCCGACAGAATAATAAATAATGGAACCAGGTCCGGTGTAAAACACACAGACAGGATGTTCCAACAGAATAATAGAAGAATGTCACCAAGTATAGGGTAGACCGCGTATACTGGTTATTCCAACAGAATAATAACAAATGGAATAACAGAAGTTCTCTTCATGAATATAAAAGAAATAATATTCCCTACCTTAAAAGAACTGGATATTGGAAAAGTGATGTAGCAGAATACTTTTATTCTCTCTCTCTTATTCTCTCTATACTTTCTCTCTCTATAGCTTGAATGAATTCGTGAAAAATAATGAAGCCCTAGGCCTCTATTTATAGAAAAACTGAGGGTGGCTCTTGGTCTTAACGAAGGGTCAAATGACTCTTGGTCTTAACGAAGGGTCAAATGACTCTTGGTAATATTGAAGGGACAACTACTATTGACGAAAGTAATTACTATTGACCAAGGTAAATACTATTGACCAAGGTAAATTCTATTGACCAAGGTAAATACTATTGACTAAGGTAAATACTATTGACGACGGTAATTACTATTGACGACGGTAATTACTATTGACGAAGAGACTCTTAGATGATGACATATGGCCCCCCATAAAATAACCAAACTTACCACAACGTCTCAATTATTGATTTAATAATATAACATATTATACCGATGATACTATGACAATAATTTAAGAGATATGATGCAGCAATTACTGTAGCAATAATTGAGTATAGCTGAGTGACTTCTCACGTAAGCATCAATAATCAATACCGTGTGCTACTATGCAACCACGCGTATTACTGTACTTTTACTACCGAGTAGTTCAACAGTTTTAACGATTTTAACGGTAACACCTCAGCTGTTATTTTTATAGAAAGATAATTCTGTCGTTTTCTCAATCCGACAATAATTCCGTTGTGGGGTCCACCAATGATTGTGCCGTCGTACGAATATTCCCCGACAAAAAGAATATTCTCCGACCAAACGAATATTTTATAACAACTTGCTTACTTTGCAAAATTTATAAATATTACCCACAACTATAACATTATATCAAATTAACTCCATAATATTCAAAAATGATATTTATAGAAAATTCATCTTTATTTATAAAAGTTGGGGTCTTACAACCTCCCCTTCTTATGAAATTTCGCCCTCGAAATTAGGGTACGTACCTGGTATGTCGAAGAGGTAAGGATACCTTGATTTCATTTCTGATTCTAACTCCCAAGTCATTTCCTCAACATCGTGGTTTCTCCACAAAACTTTGACTTGAGGTATAACCTTGGAGCGTAGAATATGTTCCTTCTTATCCAAGATTTGAACAGGAACTTCTTCATACGTCAAATCCTCCGCTATTTCGTCCGGTTCTAACTCAATAATGTGGTTCGGGTCTTCCACATATTTGCGTAACATGGATATGTGGAAAACGTTATGAACACGAGACATACTTGGCGGTAAAGCGAGTCTATAAGCCACAGTTCCTACTCGATCGAGGATTAAAAATGGACCGATGAATCGAGGATTTAGCTTTCCTCTCTTTCCAAATCTCGTAACTCCTTTCCATGGAGCAACACGTAAGAACACATGATCTCCTACATCAAATTCCACGTCCTTTCGATGAAGATCAGCATAACTCTTTTGTCGATCTTGTGAGGTTTTTATACGTTGTCGGATCGTTTGAATCTTTTCTGTAGTCATACGTACCAACTCCGGTCCCAACAACGTTGCTTCGCCCACCTCATCCCAGCATACTGGAGAACGACATTTTCTTCCATACAATGCTTCGAATGGAGCCATGCCAATACTTGCTTGATAACTGTTGTTGTAGGAAAACTCCACCAATGGTAAGAACTTGTCCCAACTTCCCTTGAAGTCAAAGACACAGAGTCTTAATAGATCTTCAAGAGTTTGAATAGTCCTCTCTGATTGTCCGTCCGTCTGAGGATGATATGCTGAACTAAATCGTAACTCCGTGCCCATAGCTTTTTGTAAACTAACCCAAAATCGTGAAGTGAATCTTGGGTCTCGATCAGAAATATGGATACTGGCATACCATGCAGTCTTACAATCTCGTTTATGTACATACGAGCAAGACGTTCAAGTGTATAAGTTTCTCGTATCGGTAAGAAATGAGCAGACTTGGTCAATCTATCAACAATGACCCAAATCGCATCAATACCTTGAGAAACCCTAGGAAGACCGGTAACGAAATCCATGGTAATGTGCTCCCACTTCCATTCTGGAATTTCAAGTGGTTGCAATGGACCTTTTGGTACTTGATGCTCCGCTTTGACTCGTTGACAAGTTAGACACCTTGAGATAAACAACGCTATCTCTCTCTTCATATTGCTCCACCAAAATGTATGACGAAGATCATGATACATTTTGGTACTTCCAGGATGGATTGCAAACGGTGTGTTGTGCGCCTCCATCATGATTTCATACTTTAAATCAGGGTTGTTAGGAACACAAAGTCTGGAGTTGACTCGAAGTATTCCTTCTTCATCGATTCTTGCTTCCGATATAGCACCTTCTTGCACTTTCTTCTTCATACGCATCAGCTCCAGGTCTGTAGCTTGAGCAGCTTTAACTTTATCGATTAAAGTCGGTTCTACTCGTATATTCGCCATCATCACATGGGTCCCTGGAGTCTTTAACTCTATCTCCATCCTTTGCAAGTCACACAAAATGGGCCTTTGTGTTGACAATATTGCACTCGTACTTGCATATGATCTTCTACTCAATGCGTCAGCTACCACGTTCGCTTTTCCAGGATGGTATTGAATGGTATGATCATAATCTTTCAACAGTTCAAGCCAACGTCGTTGTCGCATGTTGAGTTCCTTTTGAGTGAAGAAATATTTGAGACTTTTATGATCCGTAAAGATCTCCACCTTCTCCCCATACAAGTAATGCCTCCAAATTTTAAGTGCAAAGACAACAGCTGCCAACTCTAGATCATGAGTAGGATAATTCCTCTCATATTCCTTGAGTTGTCTTGATGCATAGGCTATGACTTTTCCATGTTGCATGAGAACGCATCCCAACCCTTTGCTCGAAGCATCACTGTAGATGACAAATCCCTCCGAGCCAGATGGTATTGTTAGAACAGGTGCTGAAATGAGTCTCCTCTTGAGTTCTTGAAAACTCTGCTCACATTCTTCGCTCCAACCGAACTTTGTATCTTTTCGAGTCAGCTGAGTTAATGGAGTAGCGATTCGAGAAAATCCTTCCACGAATCTCCGATAATAACCAGCTAAACCAAGAAAGCTACGTACCTCGGTCACTGATTTAGGTTGCTCCCAGCTTTGAATAGCTTCAATCTTTGCCGGGTCAACCGATATTCCACGACTTGATACTACGTGCCCAAGGAATGCTACCTCCTCCAGCCAGAACTCGCATTTCTTCAACTTGGCATAAAGCTTGTATTCACGAAGCTTTTGGAGTACCAGCCTCAAGTGTTGCTCATGATCTTCACGGCTTTTGGAATAAATAAGGATGTCATCAATAAAGACGACCACAAAGTGATCCAAATATTCCTTGAATACCCGGTTCATCATATCCATGAAGGCAGCAGGAGCATTAGTCAATCCAAAGGACATGACTAGGAATTCATAATGCCCGTACCGAGTTCTAAAAGCCGTCTTTGGAATATCCTCAGTTCTAACCTTCAGCTGATGATATCCAGAACGAAGATCGATCTTTGAAAAGAATTGTGCTCCTTGCAACTGGTCAAACAGGTCATCAATACGTGGCAATGGGTACCTGTTTTTGATGGTGACATGATTCAACTCCCGATAATCAATACAAAGTCGCATACTTCCATCTTTCTTCTTCACGAATAGAACAGGAGCTCCCCAAGGAGAAGTACTAGGACGAATAAAGCCAATGTCTAACAATTCCTGCAGTTGGATCTTTAACTCCTGAAGTTCAATAGGAGCCATTCGATATGGGGCTTTGGAAATGGGTTTTGTACCGGGTTCAAGATCGATACAAAATTCAATTTCACGCTCTGGGGGTAGGCCAGGAAGTTCTTCAGGGAATACGTCAGGGAATTTATTAACAATAGAAATATCATTCAAAACTGACGTATTTTTGTTTAGATCTGTGACATGAGCTAAGAAAGCTTGACATCCGTTTTTCAATAAACGAATAGTTTTATGGCTTGAGATGACAGCGATTGATTTTAATGGTTTGGTTGCTTGAATTCGCATAATAGGTCGATTAGGAATATGAAAGCTAACAACCTTACGAAAACAATCAATTTTTGCATAATGAGTAGTTAACCAATCAATCCCTAGAATCACGTCAAATGCAAGTATTTTTAATGAAATCAGATCGATAGGTAATGTGTGGGTACCAACTTGAACCAAACAAGACTTATAAACAGTGGAGGTAATGAAGGTTTCTCCCAACGGAGTTTCCACAGATAAGTCAAAGTCTAATTTCTCCGGAATCAAATTTAATCGATGAGCGCAAGTAGGAGAAATAAAAGAATGGGTTGAACCGGTATCAAATAAAGTATAAACTTCTTTAGAGTTTATAATAAGCTTACCCGTGATGACCTCATTCGGGTTCCTTGCTCTCTGGGAGTTCACAACAAACGCTCTCCCTTGCACAACCGGTTTTGACTTTTCTGGGACGGCTTTTGGTGCCTCCATCCTAGCTGAATTTGTCTTCGGTAAACGACAAAATCGGGCTAAATGACCTTCTCTTCCACAATTATAACATGCTTTGGACGGCATCGCGCAGTTTGGACTGATGTGCCCCTCCCCTCCGCATTTGAAACATATGATAGGTGGTCGTTCTCCTTCCTTAACGACAGGTGCTGGTGCTGACGTCTTTCCATCATTGTTGAATCTCCTCTTCTTGAAATGTCCATTCTTATTGTTTTGGCCCTGATTACCACCGAAGTGGTTACCATTTCTGGCCTGTTGATTCCCTCCACGCTTGTTGTCACCGCTTCGATGACTGCTCTCACTGGTATTATCATTTTGCCGGCTGCTCTCTTTTGGTTGCGTTGTCTCGTTATCGCGCTCCACCAACTGAGCCCTATTTACAACATCTGAATACAAACACAGTTTATGAGAAACAAGATGTTGACGTATCTCCGGCTTCAAACCTCTTAAAAACATCCGCGTCATTCTTTCTTCATTATCCACCAGGTGGGACGCAAACCGGGATAACTCCGCAAATTTTGCCTCGTACTGCGACACGGTCATATTATTCTGCTCCAATTTGATGAACTCCACCTCCTTCATGTGACGAATACTCTCGGGAAAGTATTTGTCGTTAAACAGCTCTTGAAACTTCTCCCAAGACATCTTCAGTGCGGCAGGTTGAGTACGCTTTATCGATTCCCACCAGTAATCTGCCTCTCCTCGCAACATAAAGGCGGCAAAGGGAACCTTTTGCTCCTCGGAGCAACCCAAGACATCAAATATCTTGGTGATCTGCTTTATCCATGTTTCAGCTACAAGTGGTTTGGGTTCTCCCTTAAACTCCGGTGGTCCCAGCTCCTTAAACTGTTTAGCGGTGACCGCCTGAGAGTTTCCAGTATTTCCACCTACGTTGTGGACAGGAGCCGCTTTCACCTGTTGTTGCATGAATTGCATAAAGCCTCTGAACATTTGATCATTCATCATTTGGTCAGTGTTGTTGTTTGCATGAGGATTGACACCTTCCTGATGCACATTATCCTGATTATTGATATGTGGTGAATCAACAGTCGTCTGTGCTCCATTGCTATTCTCAACGTTCTCAGATGCCATTTTCAGATACTGCCACAAAATAAAAATTAATTGATATGTCATATATTATCCTTATATTATGACCGACCAATTAAATACCATGCAAATAAACTTAGGTATGTCATACTAGCGAAGGAATTCCCCGTCTCTCCCCTCCTAGTTCTATTCTCACATCTTAGCCAGGGATCATATCCCTAAGCTCTGATACCAACTGTGACGCCCCCAAAATTAGGTATACATCACCCATCTTGGGTCGTCAGATACATAGTACAGAATACAAATACAACTGATTAATACAACTGTCGTGTACAATACGACAAAACATAAACTGTGAGTTTGAATACAAATATTATCTTCTAGAGAGTATTCATACTCAAAAGGAGTCCTCATTACATTTATTAACACACCATTACATAGAATAGTGAGGACTACTAACTAATACTATCATTCGGACCATCACTCCGTACCCCGACTTGTCCCAGCTACGTTCTCATTTCCTGAAGAGAACAGTGAAAGAAAGGGTGAGCTCAACTAGCCCAGTAAGAAATATTATGACTAAGATAATGCAGAATAAATTATCATTAGCCTTCAACAATGTTAAACTGATAAAATATAATAGACATCAAGTTTAACTGTAGCGGAACAAGCAATCCATTAAAAGAGTCAAGTAGAAAATAAACTCTACTATCTTTTATGATTTAAAAAGTTTTTCAACACTGTGATCGCTGAGACTCAGCTTAATAAAATAATCCACATCATCGAATCACCCCTGCACTACGGCCAAGGATATTCGTGTATTCATTAATGGTCATGATCATGCCAACAACTGTCCATCAATGCACTACGGGCCAATGAGGACTTTTACCACATCATTTGTAACATTACGGTCATGATTATACCGAATAATCCCTGGTCATAATCATACCAAGTCCATCTATGCACTACAGGCCACAGATGACTTTCAACATTTTATAAACATGAGGATGATGACAATGATATAAGAATTCAATAAAACAAGTTCAAGAATTAATTTATCCAGGAATTAACAACGTCCAAATTGTCAACATGATACTGCATTGTGGAGTAAAATTCAAGAATGCTTAGAAGAATATTTTCTTGAAAAGATACTGGATGAAACGCAACTATCAAGGATATTCCACAAATTTCATGGAGTATAGAAGTCAAAACTTAACCAACTGAGTATAATAAAGAATGGAATAACAAAAGAAATCACCATGCATGCGATAGACCGCACAGACAGGTTATTCCAACAGAATAATAAATAATGGAACCAGGTCCGGCGTAAACGCACAGACAGGATATTCCGACAGAATAATAAATAATGGAACCAGGTCCGGCGTAAAACACACAGACAGGATATTCCAACAGAATAATAAATAATGGAACCAGGTCCGGTGTAAAACACACAGACAGGATATTCCAACAGAATAATAATAAAACGGAACCAGGTCCGGTGTAAACACAGACAGGATGTTCCAACAGAATAATAAAAATGGAACCAGGTCCGGTGTAAAACACACAGACAGGATATTCCAACAGAATAATAGAAGAATGTCACCAAGTATAGGATAGACCGCGTATACTGGTTATTCCAACAGAATAATAACAAATGGAATAACAGAAGTTCTCTTCATGAATATAAAAGAAATAATATTCCCTACCTTAAAAGAACTGGATATTGGAAAAGTGATGTAGCAGAATACTTTTATTCTCTCTCTCTTTATTCTCTCTATACTTTCTCTCTCTATAGCTTGAATGAATTCGTGAAAAATAATGAAGCCCTAGGCCTCTATTTATAGAAAAACTGAGGGTGGCTCTTGGTCTTAACGAAGGGTCAAATGACTCTTGGTCTTAACGAAGGTCAAATGACTCTTGGTAATATTGAAGGGACAACTACTATTGACGAAAGTAATTACTATTGACCAAGGTAAATACTATTGACCAAGGTAAATACTATTGACGAAGGTAATTACTATTGACCAAGGTAAATACTATTGACTAAGGTAAATACTATTGACGACGGTAATTACTATTGACGACGGTAATTACTATTGACGAAGAGACTCTTAGATGATGACATATGGCCCCCCATAAAATAACCAAACTTACCACAACGTCTCAATTATTGATTTAATAATATAACATATTATACCGATGATACTATGACAATAATTTAAGAGATATGATGCAGCAATTAATGTAGCAATAATTGAGTATAGCTGAGTGACTTCTCACGTAAGCATCAATAATCAATACCGTGTGCTACTATGCAACCACGCGTATTACTGTACTTTTACTACCAAGTAGTTCAACAGTTTTAACGATTTTAACGGTAACACCTCAGCTGTTATTTTTATAGAAAGATAATTCTGTCGTTTTCTCAATCCGACAATAATTCCGTTGTGGGGTCCACCAATGATTGTGCCGTCGTACGAATATTCCCCGACAAAAAGAATATTCTCCGACCAAACGAATATTTTATAACAACTTGCTTACTTTGCAAAATTTATAAATATTACCCACAACTATAACATTATATCAAATTAACTCCATAATATTCAAAAATGATATTTATAGAAAATTCATCTTTATTTATAAAAGTTGGGGTCTTACAATAATCATTGAATTTTTTTTTGGATGAGGATATATACATAATCAGTAAAAAAAAATTGGGACAAGTGTGAGGGTGGGAGTGGGGTGTAGGGTAGGGTGGCAGGGTGGAGTGGGGGTAGAGG